>OY757917.1:570681-925681 GCA_963585895.1 Sepioteuthis lessoniana
CACTAACAATGAATTCTATTGTTTAATTGACTGAGTTAACCAAATCTAATAAAAATTGGAATAGACAATACAATGAGGAGGATGAAAATCCCTGTCAATGGCTTGGGAGAACAATTTTCTTCATTGCAATATATATTCTTTACAGAGGATCCTAATGTTTTTGAAATTAAAAAATATATCATTTCAAACACCCAAAGAATTTTTCTCTGTGTGTAACAAGAAAAAGTTTGGAAAGAAATGCAACCAAATGAGAAAAGAAAAATAAGTTTTACAATAAGGAGGAGCAATCTGACCAATTTCATTGTGGCTATATGAAAAGCATTTCATTCCATATCGAAACAACAAATGTCACTCACTGATTTTCTTTCTTTTCATAATGTCTTTTGACTTATCTATGATCATTTTTTATGACTTCAAAAATATTTTAAAATGTCTCTTCAGGAAACGAGACCAAGCAAAAAAATAGGGAAAACAAAATAAATAAAAGAAAATTTTAAAAACATTACCAACCTTTTTATTTCAGCAACCTCCTTGAAATAATATTTGATAACATTTTTATCAATTGGTTTTCTATCAACAAGGTCCCCTAGAAAATCATTTTTGGAGATATAAAAAAAAGATTTATGAAAACATGAAAAATCACAAGCAAAATTTATTTTTGATATGTTTCTAAAGGTAATAGAAATATTTTTCTCTTGTTTTTATTTTCTGTACTGAAAATATAAACAAACCAAAGACAAAATTGTGATTGTCAATTTCTGGGACAGAAGCAAAGAATCCATTTACATCAAATTGATGTCTGCTTAACAAATTAATTTATTGTCATTTAAATGTCATGCGACGAGAAATAAAATCCAAATTTTTTTCATCACTTTTGCAAGAGGAAGTTATTTTGAAAATTTTCTTTTGATTTTTCAATCATCAATTATATGATTTTCTTTGCAACAGATCATTACCCAATTTTAGTGTAACAAGGTCAAAGGGAAGTAACTAAGTTACATCATAAACAAGTAATCTAAGAGACAGGAATATTCATACATTATTCATTTTTAACAAATATTTCTTTCATAAATACCACAGAATTAAAAAAAAACAAAAAAATCAAGACCTTGTTCTTTATTTTCGATTGGTGCTGTTTGCTAATGATCATAGATTAACTATCTGAATTGCTGTGATGGATAGCAATTAAAATTAAGATGAAAGAAATACTAGTCAAAAATTAATAATGGTTGACAATGCCTTAACTAAAAAAAAAAAAAAATGTGAGCATTATGATTGTTAATTCTTCAATCTCATAAACTCTGCAACTCTCTGTCTGAGAGTTTTCAATAAATTCACAGGGAAATTGTCCTTCCATTTCATTTAGTTTCTTTGTTTAATTGCCGCATACAACTTTTCATTTGGCATGATTCTTAAATCAGTAACAAAACCAACAAAAAAAATCATTTTCAAAATCTAAATCCAGTTTTTCCTTATAAGAATTTCAGATTCAAACATTTTCCACTTGACGACTTCTGTTTTATCTGCATCTTAGCCATAACCCAATCACACACTCTTCCCTCTCAATTTCCATTTCTTTAAGGGACATTCCCCAAATGGGATTCTTTCCTCTTTCTCTCTCTCTCTCTCTCTCTCCCTCCCTCTCTTTGAGCTGAAAATGAAGAAGAAAACCACATATTTTGGTGTCCGTTGATTCTACATGCCTGCATGAACCAAACTCTCAGATCAGAAGGGACAGTGTGTGTGTGTGTGTGTGTGTGTGAGTGAGTGAGTGAGTGTGTGTGTGTGTGTGTGATACGTCTAACATGTAAGTTAATTACTAAGCCTATTTACAAATAGCTACTATAGATAGCTTGAAAAATCTGACCAAAGCAATTTTTTTCTATTTTGTCAGTTTATAAGTGCTTATAATTAAAAAAAGGTTCAATGGCTTTTTTTTTCTCTTAAGATTAACCTTTGTTGAAAAATTGTAAATTCAACAGTTAATGTCTGCTTGAATCTGAAGTGAGACCCACGAGAGTTCTCCTTCTTCTTTTGATTTTTTTCAGCATGAGCAGAAGGCTCTGTCTAGCTTGTGCTTTGTGAGCTCTTGTTTATTTGCCTTCAACTTTAGGCAGTTTTTTCTTAAGCAAGGTAGCTTGAGTAAAATAGGCTTATTTAGTTGCTATAGGCTGAACCACTTTTCCTTACCGGGTTTTTATTGTTACTTGTTGAAACAATAAGCCTACTGCAGGCTATTTATGGTTTTGGTATGCTGTCCCCTTCAAAAGAGAGTTGAGTCGAAGGTCTGGAGGCAATATTATTGGACTTTTTACCAACAAAGAAACCTGTTAGTCGGGTCAGAAGATGCAGTAAAACCCTCTATAGGCTCAACAGAAGAAAATTCGAGTTGAAACAGAAAGATATTCATCTAAAAGGAGGAAGCAGTGGTCCACTCGAAGTTCACTTAAAGAAATAGTAAACTTTGTTTTCAACAAGACTACTCAGGAAACTAGAAGAACACGGTTGTCCAGGTTGATTCTACACAAGAAGGAGACGCCAAGAAGAAGAATAAACCCTAAAAATTGGCTTCAAAATGAACTTTGACATAAAATATGAAAGAATGGTATTTTATCCTTAACAAAAGTTAAACTGACACTAGGTGGTTGACGGCATGGCTTCGAGCAAGTCAGTCATTGTATTTCTTTATACCCTTCTTCTTTTCTTTGGTTATAATATTGCCATTACTTGAATCTATGTTATTTTTGTTATCTTATGCAATGTTTTCGACAAGTATAGAGAAAAATATGTAAAGTTTATTTCTCTTGAAATAAATTACTTTGAGGGAACTGGTTGTTTTTGTTTTTAAGAAATATAGACACGCTTTTCTTTCAGGTAACAAAAGTTTGCTTTCCCACCCACCTTTTTTATCTCCTTTATTTTTTATACATTTCTCTATCCCTTTGCTTAACCTGACAGTTACTGCTAGATTTCTAGAGCAAGGCAGAGATAAAGCCTAGCATATTTATTGAATTGAGCATGATTTCTCAAACTTTCACCATGAGGAAATTGAGTTTACTGGAAATACAGAACCAACTTGATTCATTTTTGATAGAGGATCACCCTTTGCAGAATTCTCATTTCATATCATGTAATGCAAACCTTTTATTTTTTAGAGTTGAATAAAAAGAGGCGATGAGAACCGAATTGCCTATGATTAGGATGTTACATCAACAGTTTGTGGGGTGTATATCTAAATTTAAAACAAGAGTAAAACTTCCGTTTTATCAACAACTCAAGATAGCAGAAGGTAATTTATTTGATTTTTTTACATTAGTAATTCTAATTCTGACAGCAGATTTAAAGATTTGACCCTGAAAATATAATGAAGTTTTGTGACAATTTGTGCAATGACATGAAAATGTTTGATTGTACGTGAACCAAAACACATATGAACCTAATAGTATAAATCCAAAAATATGTTTTAGTTATTATTTGTGTATTTAAAACTTCTGGATGAGCAAACATTTAAATCAACCTTTTCACAAAGCATTTTCCTTAATTTATGATTAATCTATTTTATTACTATTGACTTTATCATACCAACTATTATTACTAGAGAGTAAACAAACAATACGGCACTGAGAAACAGGTGAGAAAAGATGTAACAGAGTAGGTGGTCCCAATAGTCAAATTGGTTAAGCTAACCTCCATAGCTGATTCATTCACAACACAATGCAATGTAAGTTCAAATTCTATCAAAGTCACTTTCTTTATTTCCGATCTATGCTGCTTATTTGAGCTTTGTACAAAGTAAAACTGTAGCAATAAAAAGCAAAAAGACTTTTTTTTTTCATTTTAAAATCATAAAATTGGAATAAAAATGAATTTAAAACACATCAATGCATGAAAATGTTTATACAGATTCATAAAATTATCAATCTAAAAAAAAAAAAAAAAAAAAAGATGAGATTTACCAGATTGATGGAACCACCTCCAGACTTTTTTGTTGGAACCAGTAGATTTTTTAGCATAACCTCGGTAAGACGGATTTCCAAAGATATAGCAGGGTGAAGCTAAAATAAAAAAAAATAAAAAGATGTGAGTCAAATTTGGAATTAAGTCTGAAGGTACAAGAAAGAAAAAATTAGCTTGGAAAATCAAATTGACATGTTTTACTAGATGTCTAGCATTATTGAAATGAATTTATTATTAAAAAAAATTATTCTACAATGCAAGGGAGATCATTTCTGTATAAAATTAAGTGTACATACGCTTTACAGAATATATCACGCTTCTCTCCCTTGCATTTTAAAATTCCTTTTCATTCTAAAGACAATAATAGACCACTAATAAAATGTATCAGTCTGATTTGCCAAATTGACTTCAGTGCAATCAGATAATGATGTAGAAATTTTTTTTTTTGATTCTAAGAAAAATAATGGAGAATGTTTTAATTGTCTATGAGGTTGTTATGATAATGTAATTAAGAATGCCGATTATGAAACTTTAAAAAGTGGAAAACAAAAAACAAAAAAAATGTTTGAAAGTGTACTCCCATTTTTTTAATTTCTAAAGGATTTGAAAATATTACTGTTGTGTTGATTGTGTGAATAATGCAGACATAATGATTACTTCCCTTTTTTAGAGTGCCTTAACAGACTAGGGGTGGACAAAAAAGTATAATCTTGGAGAATAATCTTCCAAATGACTCTTCCCAAAATGACAATAGAAAACAATCATCTCAAAATAGGTAACTTTTGATTGAATAAATATAAAATTAATATTTCCGAATTAGGGCAAATGGTTGGCTTAGTGAATTTGTTTAAAGGCATATCAACACCTTATGGATTATTTAATGCTGAAATTTGATTCATTTCTAAATGATGTTTTCAACGTTCCATTATATTTTCTAAAATTGCATTTTATTTATTAGTCAGATGGTTTCAAGTATTCCTATATAATGTAAATAATTTAGACATAATCATGTTTTGGTTTAGTTTTATGGCATATCAACCATTGTTGGTTGTTTAATGCCAAATCTGCTTTATTCATATATACTAGATATATATGATTTGTAAACATACGTTAACAAAGTTGAATAGTACCAAGTTAACGTACCATTCAATTAAACATCAAACTTTTGTTTACACACAGTTCAATGATCAAATAGTTCTACTTCAAACAATTCGATTTAGCATAAGTCAAAGTTAAATGGTTCCCAAACAGTTCTTTTTGACCCATACATAGGACTGTATCAGGTGCTACCACTCTGGGCCAGACTGAACCTAGGAGCAATGGCAATGAAGGGGTACTCTGCATTCCCCAAAGCTTCAGCATTACTGGAACCTCACCATCAGATTGCTTAGTGTCATATTCAGGACACTTGTTTGGGGAGTCTTAGTCCTTTGCAGAAATGCAGTTGGTGTATTCTACAACCCCAGCCGACTGGGTTCAATTATTTTTCAAAGTAACTATTCTTATTTAAAATCATTTGTTTACACACAGTTACATGGTTTTAATTTTTCCTATTCTCATGTTAATAATTTGCAAGCAATTAGATGGTTTCAACAAACTATAGGGTTGTGTCATGAATAATTTCTGTTTTTTTAAAAGCAAGTTGCCACTATGCATTTTTAACTCGCAATATCTTAAACACAACCAGAAACTACCTGTTTAGATAAAAAGTGCCTTTGTCAGTCATTCCTTTTTTAGTGATGAAAGAGTGCACATCATAATTCAATCTCTGATCTCATGGCCCTAAAAATAGAGAAACTGAAAGTGCCTATTTGGCATGTATTGTTGTGGGAGTTTAAGAATAACAAAAACCCAACAGAAACAGCTAAGAAAATGTGTAGTGTTTATGGCTAATATGTCATTATTGACCGCCAAGTTCAAAATTGGTTTTCAAAGTTTTACTGACAATACATCATTGAGAGATGAACTTTGATAAAGATGCTTTAAGAAAATTGGGGGAATGCAAAAATTACTTGAGAATTATCCCTTAACCCCAGCACATCCTAATCCACAATCTACCACCACTTGAAAAAGAGAGGAAAAGTGAGCAAGCAGGACATTTGGGTTCCTCATCCTCTTAGAAGAATAAGGAAGATTGCATATCAATAACAACAAGGTAGAGAGATGATCCATTTCCCAAAAATTTCTTTACAGGTGATGAAAAACAGGTCTTTTATGACAATGTTCAGTACTAAAGGCAGTGGATTGACAAGGAAGAATCTCTGCAGTCCACCTGAAAGGCGGAGTTTCATGGAAGAAAGGTTATGCTGTGTGTATGGTGGGATCACCATGATATTCATTTTAAGTTTTTAAACCACACTCGGACATTGAATGCAGACTTATACTTTCAACGTGTGCATGAAAATCTTGTCATGAGGAGAAACTTAGTGCTTTATGATAATGCAAGGCCAAATTCAACAAGAATCACACAGGAAAAAATATTGGATTTAGGCTGGACTCTTCTACCATATTCACTAGACTTGGTATCAAGTAATTTCCATTTTTTTTTCTGTTCTCTACAAAATGTTTTGTTGGATAAAAAATATTTTGAAAAAGAATTGGTGAAAACATTTGCGGAAGATTTGAACTCAAAACTGAGTTTTACTAAAGAGGAATCAACAAGCTACCTGATAAAGAGGTGATTCAAAATAATGGTGAATATATTATTGATTGAAATGAATTCATTATTGAACTATTCATGAATAAATTATATTTTACTAAAACAAAAATTAATTATGACTCAAGTCAATAATAATGATAATAATGTTAATAAACAATTATAGTTTTAAATAACTTAATATAAATAATTAGCATCCATTTAAATGGTTTCAAGTACTCCTATTTAACATTGAGAATTCTGTTTAATAACAATAATCGTTTGTTTGCACACAGTTAGAATTTCATATATTCCTATCAAATACGAATAATTTTCAAACAAATAGAACACTAACAGGTTTTACCAGTGAGGAAGAATGAATCTGGGAGTAATGGCAATAAAGGGGCATCACTGCACTCTCCAAAACTTGAGCCTCATCATCAGATGCAATTTAATATCATACTCAAGATATCCCTTCAATAGTAAATGCATTCAATATATTTTAAGTGCAAAAAAAAAAAAAAAACATTAGATAATTAGATCATAATTACGACGGTACCACCAAACATTCTAATTATCTCCCCTTAATTAAACTTTTTTCTAGATTCATACTACAATAAACAAATACATTTTTCGAGGAATCTATCCATTCTTCTGATGGACTTCCAAGTACCACCTCCTGTACTTGTCTGTGAAAGAAACATGAGCACCTTGCATGATACAATAGTTAACAAGTTAGTGAATTTGAATCTTACTGGGTGTCCCATACATCCCTCCTTGTGCCCACATCTAAGCAAAGCTAAGCCAATAAACTTTTCAAAAAATAATCTTATTCATATGCCTACAATAGATGTAATCGGTCGTTTTTCATTTTGGCCAGCCATTCCAATTCAAAAAGAATCACTCAAATGAATTAGACAAGATGAACAAAATTCACTTTTCCATCTTTTTTTTACCCCTGGATTAGTCAAAAACCATAAATGATTAACTAAATTAATGTATTAAAAGTCGTTCAAAGTACATTACTGCAAAGATTTCTTTCGTGGGCTATTCTGGACAAGTACTGAAGAAAAAGTTCAATTATAATAGTGTCCTAATAAGCAAGCCCTAATTCTCCACATTTACAAAAAACAATATAACATTTTGGCCTAAAATTTCAGTTCACTGAATCGATGAAAAAAAAAAATTTTGTCAAAATTTTTTTATGACTTTCTTTGCATTCTCACATTTTTTTATGAAACCAATAAGTTTAGCTTCGTTCAAGCCCAACTAGTTCGAGGTACCCAGTGAGGATCAAACTCACTTATAATCTGTTAAAGGAATCTAACTCAATATTACCTCGCCCCACGGAATTGCTATCTCATAATCAACCCTTAATTTAGAGAAGCTTAGCAATTATTTTTATTTGAGAAAATACAAGACAATAATAATCATATTGACGTAAATGAAACAGAGAAGATGAGAACAAATCATTTTTGTTTTAAATGAATTTTTTGATAAAAACATTTTAAAAAATTAAAGATATGCTTCAACAAAAAATACAAAGCATTTTTAAATGTAAACAATTTTTCCATCGTTTATTTTTTTTATGTCAATTAATTCAATTATATTAAGAAATCAAAATGACCTTGTAGAAAAACTGCTATTTAAACGCCAACAAAAAATTAAACGAACCACTTGAAAAAAGAAAAATTACAGTTACATAAAATGTCTCTCTTAAGATAATTTGTGGAATAGACATACCAGAAATTACAGGAGCCAAGTGTTGAGGGTTCATGTATCGATAAGCTGTCGAAACTAAATTGTTTCGACCTCCGAATAGACAACGAAAGGCTGTGTGGACAGCCATGTTTTCCCCCACACACATATTAATAGAGTTACTTCCCCTTAAAGAACTCTCCTTAATGTTGTTGGAAGCTTTTTGGTTTCTATTCTTATTTATCATTATTTGTTTATTTTACTACTTCATGAATCTCCGCTTTTTACTATCGTCTCACATCAACTTTGAAAAAATAAATAAAAAATCTTTGCACGGAACATAAACACTATCAATACAATTGTATTGCATTAATAGTGTATACGTTCTGTACAATATTTATATACAGATCAATTTCTATTAAGTAATTCATCTGATAATTCCCAAAAATATTCTTTTGGATTCTTTTTCTTACCATTATTTCAGAAATCATCCAATTTAATCTTACAATTTTTCACACAGTTGTTGTTTTTCATCTTCAGAGATATATTACTCTATTCGCAAAAAAATCCAATGGGATTTTTGAAATTTGTCTTGACATCAAATTTCCAATTCGAGGAAGAATATTGAAAAAATGTCAACTATAATTAGAAATTCCATTATTTTGAAAGCTTCAACTAAATCACCCTGATTCTTCTTTCTTGTCAAGTCATCATCATCATCATCATTAAGTTGCGCTGACAACACAAACCTCTCTCTCTCTCTCTCTCTCTCTCTCTCTCTCTCTCTCTCTCTCTCTCTCTGGTCATCGGTCCTTATCATCCTTCTCTTCCGGCAGGTTTTCCAAGCAACATTTATTGTCTGCACGGAGCTGACGTACGTTCCTAGTGGTCGGCCAAAACAGGCACATCCATGAATAGTCCATCGAAGAAAGTCACTTATGAATTCGTTCTTGCTTCTCCGGCAGTGCCTTGCACGTTCGTCTTACTTGGATGGTTTGTGAGATGGGATATAAGTGGCCGTACAACAGCTGTTTTTTGAAGTGTTGCTTCCAAGATTTGTTACAAACAGCCCGTAGTATTCTTATGTAGTTCCCATCAAGTTTTTTTTTACATGTGTTTCCTTGTCCATGTGGCGCATCCATACAGTAATACTGACACAACCACAGCTTTAAAAAATCCCGTTTATTTAGTCGGAGAGATCAGATTTCTATATGATTTATAACCTGTCAATAGCATTGCATGCCTTTGCCAGGTATATAATGACATAACTTTCAGTAGATGAGATACTGCTGTCAAGCTATGTGAACTTGTCAACTAATTTTAGAGGCCTGCAACTTAAAGTGAAGATGTTTCCCTTTTGTTTAAAACACATAAAATCTGTTTTATTTGCTTTCACATAGAGACCAATGCCTCCTACTGCTTCCTCTAAACTATACAGCAGGGATTCGTCAGATGCAGGTGTATTAATGCAAAGTGCTTGATCATCGGCGTAATCTGTCTGTCATAGTTTTTGCCGGTTATCGTTTGATTCTTGCTTTTTTAGTATAAAGCCATTTTCTTTTATTTGATCTATGAATGTTTAAAGTATATAGTCTAGGCAGATTATAAGCATATATGGTGCTAATGTATCTCCTTGTAAGACTCTTGCGACAATGTTGAACAAGTCGGTCTTTCCATTAGTGTAATTTAAATTGATTTTGGATGAATGTAATACACAAAAGAGGGTGAAGGGTATGCCTCCTTGGCAACAACAAAACCACGTGAAATCAACTTCTTAGTAAACAGTCCTTCATTCTTCTTCAGCCTCTTTCCTCCACTCTCCTGTCTCTTTCTTACTCGACGCGTTCACAGACTCGGCGTTTTCTCTCCTCTTGTTTCGTCCGTCCGAGATTTAGACGATATTGTCTAAGGGATGTAACTCATACCGCCTTGCTGGTACACTTTACTAATGCAGATGCTGCCTTTCAGATTCACTACAATTAGGTAGGTGAACTATTGCTTCCGTGTTTTTGTAGCGCAACATAGTTGTAACAGTTTCCTTGGGGAGACCATAACTAGCAGTATTTGTTCCATCTTTCCTCGGTGTATGGAATCATAAGCTTTGGAGAAATCTACGAACAGTAGTGTTGCCTCAATATTTTTGCACGTACTCCTTCGATAATTCGACGGATAGTCAAAATCTCGGGGGTTGCGGATCGATTTCTCCAAAAACCGTTCTGATTTTTCCTAAGAATTTTCTCAATTACAGGTTGGATATGATAGAAAAGCCTGGCATTATCAATTTTAGCAGCTATAGCAGTAAGACTTATAACTCTGTAGTTCTTCGTGATTCCGAGTTCGCATTTCTTGGGGAAAGGAGGATGCAGCCTTTTGTTCATTTCTCTATTGTGTTTTGTTTATACGCAGCGTTGCCTAATCGAAGAAGTATGTTATCATATTTTCTTGTCTTGTATACTTCGGTCAGAAGTCAATTAAGGAAGAAAGTTTAATTTACAAATGAACACTTATCTGCGTGTTTGTCTGAATGTCCTGTTTGCTTTTCTCGTACACGTTTCTTATTCTTTTAATGGTTGGTTTCCTTAACCAGCAAACACGACTTTTGCTACACCTCTGGCGACAATGCCTTAACTACAGCGACGCACATTTCGCTCAGGCATTTAGCTGCTATAATTCCTTCTCAACTCAATAACTATTTCCTTCCTTCCCTCACACGAGACTCGTCGCATAAAAATACCCTTTATTCTGGTTGCCATTAAACCTTCCTAAAACTTTTCTATATCTGGGTTCTTCTCTCCTTTATTTCCAACAACAATATAGCGAGGAACTAACGTAATCACGTAAAAATTCGCAATATGTCTGAATGATGATATAAACCGTAGACCGGCATCAGAAATCACCTGACATGGAATTTTGTATCTCGCAAAGTCTACTTTAAACTTGCAGATGCAGAACCTTATGACATCCAAGTGGCCAAGGTACTTTCTCGATGAGTAGGTTTGCTCCTTGGTCACTTCCCACTGTTGGGCTCCAAAGCGGTTGAGAGCACATTTAATGAATATAAAATGTTTTATTTATGGCACCTGCTAAAATATCCAAATGACGCCGTCCCGAGGCAGATTCAGACAGCGATGCGGAGAAGTTGAAAACTCCTTTTTTTCGAAATTCTATTATCCTCGAATCAGTAGAAGACTGTTGCGGGGCCGATAAGAACCTCGACCCCGCAAATTATTTTTGTTGTGTGAGTAAATTGATAGCCAGAAAACAATAAAGAGAACAAATGCGAGATAACAGTATATTAACAATGACAATTTATTGTGCAGTAAGTAACAGATCGTAGGTCGTATTAATGATAGAATAGTCGTGGTGGTGGATGTTGATAGTCGTGATTGCTGGATGTTGATAGTCGAGTCAGCTAGAGGTCGTCGGTTGGAATCCAAGTAGGAGGTGAGATCTGCGAGTCGGTCGTAGGTAGTTGATCGCGAGGATCGAACGAGTGGACTAAGACTGCCGTGTCTTAGCTCTACGGAACCGTGGAAAGAACGAGAGCGTGACTAAGACTACCGTGTCTTAGCGTTGCGGAGTCGAGGAACGAACGGGTGGCTAAGACTACCGTACCTTAGTGCTGCAGAGCCGAGGAACAAACGAGGAACTAGTGGCTAAGACTACCGCATTTTAGCGCTGCAACCAATATGGTTAAGACCGGATGGCCTTATTATCTTCTTCATGGTGCCTCTAGACCGTCCGCTTCAACTAGTTCGTAAGAACTATCAGAGATGCTCCAATGCTGGAGTTGGAGACCTCAAAAGGTGCTTAAAAG
This sequence comes from Sepioteuthis lessoniana, assembly GCA_963585895.1. Taxonomy (NCBI): domain Eukaryota; kingdom Metazoa; phylum Mollusca; class Cephalopoda; order Myopsida; family Loliginidae; genus Sepioteuthis; species Sepioteuthis lessoniana. The sequence goes on from OY757917.1 coordinate 582,789, forward strand.
AATCATTTCGCAAGTCTATATAGATGTATGGTGGGTGCGACTACAAGATGTAGAATCATGCTTTGGGGCATCGCTTACAAGTCACCATAGTCTAAGAAAGAGTAAAGCGCGGACACAGAGATCGTAAATTCTGGTGTCTGACTGTTGAAAACACTGTCTATATATAGAGCGAAAATGATGACACGCTACAGGGCTGCATGAGTCAAAAGTCCACCCATATAAAATATTGGTGGGTATAAAATACTTCATTAGCCTGGAATAGGCTTTTGGGAATTATCCTCTTTATCTTGGTAAAGATGACTTTCGCAAGACTGGCACTGTTAGTGTTGTAAATGTTATAGTAAAATACATTAAATCTCTTTACACACCAAACTACTAAAACACACAAAACACAGACCGACAGACATCGACACTGCTGAAGAAAATAACATCTATCAGATGTTGACCTAATAATGGCCAGTGTCAAACTGAGAAAATCATGGCTTCTGCGCATAGGCTCCGCGCATAGTCGATTCAAAATCCCCAGAAAATTCTCAGTTATAAAAATAGATCTATTTTTCAACCAATCATTTTTTTCCACAAATAATATTTCTGGGGCCGGTGTTTGAAGCCGAGAACATATAAATAGGGCAAGCGGAGGTCACACGGGTATTTGAATTGCAACCGTCGCTGAGAGCGTCACCCAACAACACCGTCAGCCAGATCAAACCAACTGCTTGCCATCGACCAGATAACCGCCCACCAGCCGGCTAGATATTCCATTCGCTTGTTTATTTTATTTATTCAATGAACGAAATAAACTAAATCTTCTCAGTTTTATTTTTCTTGCAACCACACGCTTGTATATAACATAAACAAATGAATCGTTTCTTTTTCTCGTTGTGTAGTCAAGGTTACGAATGATTTCATCATTTCCGGTCGTAACTGGACGTAATGTTTTTAAGCGATTGGAGAGGTCTGTTTTGTTTACGCGACGAGACAAAACAATTACAAAACTGTGTCTCCTTTCGTGGTTGAAAAGTTCCTCGCAGCCAATGTATCTCAGTTAAGATTACTAAGAACAAAACATACTCTGGTCGTAGAAGTGTTGAAAAAGAACCGTGCAGTATGCTCCCCAAGATAACACCACTTTCCTGAATATGAAAATTAAAACCTATCATCAAAGATTCCTTAATTCTCTGGATGAGTTGTAAAATGCTTAGAATTGTCCCTCTACTTTCTAGACGAAATTTTTAAAAAACTAAAAAATTCAACAAGTATCAGACATCAAGAGAGATTCCACCAGAAAGAATGGTCAAATAATAGACACACAGACCTATGTCATGACTTTCAACACACCAAACCAACCAACGAGACTTAAAATTGGATACGTAACGGTCAGCATGGAAAAATACTTTCCAAATCCTTTGCAATGCTTCAACTGCCAGAGATTCGAACATTATGAGAGACGAAGAAATCCAATATGCAAGCAGTGTGGACAGGATGCTTCTGACCACGCAAAGGGCACTTGTAAAATAATTGAGTTGTACCAACTGTTGGGGGAAACCCTGCAGTAGACTCAAGCGTTTACAAGGCTTGAAAAAAGGAAAGAGATAAAATATACGAGGATAATTAAATAAGTTTCCAGACGTTTTTCATATGGGCACTTTTATTGATAGTACACACATGAAACTCTAGTCCCCTTTGAAGTAGTCTCCTCCGGCTGCAATGCACTTGTTGTACCGTTCCAACAACTTCTGGAAGGCCCCATGGAAGTCCTCTTGTGTGAGCGTGTCAATGACCTTCGTCACAGCCTTTTTCATCTCCTCAATTGTCTCATAACGACAGCCTCTGAGCTTAGGGAATAACCAAAAGTCACAGGGAGCTAGGTCTGGAATTTAGGGAGGCTGAAAAACTGTCTTGATGCCCATCTTGGTCAAATAGTCTGTGGCAAGGACGAAGTTGTGGACTGGTGCATTGTCCTGGTGGAAATGCCACTGACCCGATTTGAAGAGTGCTGGCCTCTTCCAACGGAATCTCTTGCCGAACTCCCTTAAAACCTCAACATAGTAACCCTAACCCTAACCGTTTGGCCAATCAACTCTGGTGTATTGACTTCCTTGCTTCTCCCACACCTCTCATCATCCCTCACAAACTCCCTGCCTTCGTTGAATCTCTTATGCCACTCAAAAACTGATGCTGGATTCATGCAAGATGCAAGGTGGTTGAAAAGCAGTCTGAAGCATTCCATATGTTTCTGTGGCATTTTTTCCAAGTTTAAAACAGAATTTTATTGCATATCGTTCTTCTAAAGCGTCCTCACGTCCAGATTGCATTTTTAAAATTCACCAGCGGTGACAATCAGGCTTTAGTAGGGTGTATTCCAATTCCTGCTGTAGTTGTTCATTTGAACCTGAAATCATAAAAAAATCGATCCGATGCTAATGCAGCAAAAGTGGTAATGAGCACTCACGCCATCTATATTATGAAAATGCAGCTAAAGGGCTAGCATGCACTCTAACCTAGGAATGCCACAAATGCACTGCACTAGTCGGGAGACTTCTTGGAATAAAGTAGGACGAGCTGCCAGCCTTTCTGAGAGACCTGTGGGCCCCCACGCTGCAAACAAATATAGCACTACCAAAACAACTCTCTACAGGGAAAATCGACCAGGTGGAGAGGACGGCACGACATCAGTGCAAAATCCTCAATGCCCACAGTTCTCTCTCTCTCTCTCTCTCTCTCTCTCTCTCTCTCTCCAAAAAAAAAAAATACAAGAACAACAAAAGACAAAAATTCCTTATACAACCACCTTGCCTCTATAAACACCTCTCCAAACCCAAAAAAAAAAAAAAAAAAAATCAAAAACACTTAGACAAAGACAAATTTCCACTGAAACAAAAAGTGCAAGATATTAAAAATGTAGAAATAACTAATTCAGGCTATGAGAAAAGATGGAGACAGAGAATAACCGCCCTCCAACTACCTAAACATAAAACACCAATCTAGATCCTGTGCTCAACTATTAAATAATCCAGTGGAACTGCTGTAGGATCAAAGCCAGTTGGAATGAAGAGTTCTTGTTGACTGACCTACGGTCAGCTATCGCCTTTTCAAAAAATATTCCTCAAAGCTAACAACCAGATTAAAATTTAAAAAATTATGAAAACTACAATTATATGCACAAAACTGTTCACAGGACTTCTAGAGGTGTCTGAGTCCTAATTAAGAATGACACCTCAAGCCAAGATCGACCTCATTGCTGGACTCCAGACAAACGTCGTCAAAGTAACATTACACAAGACAATAAAGATCTGCTCAACATATATTCTACCTCAGGAACCGATTATGAAAACCAACTAAACAACATATTACAGTAACTATCCACACCCTATATTCTTCAAGGCGATTTTAACAACTACAATACCATATGGGGTTGTAAGACCAAAAAGGCAGAACACCGGAAAACATTATCATCAATAATAATCTGTGTCCACCGCAAAATCTCAAAGCCATCTTGATCCATTCTCGGCTACTTACAAAGCTATAGATTTCACTCTCTCCAACCCTCATTTTTTTTTTTCGATTTCTCCTGGAGGGTGTATGAGGATACATCCTGACTCGGTCAGATATGAAAAATATGGGTCATCTCCCCCCACTTACATTGTGTACACCGAAGGGCAAGTACGGGAAGTAGGAGACAGTTACAAAGCAGACAAGGAAGCAAGTTGGGATGGCTTACTTCGTAGGTGTGACAAGTGTGTAGAAAGACACGACTCAGCAGCCGAGTAGGTCGGCCGGCCGATTCTCGTTAGCGGACAAATCAGCACGTGGACGGTCATTTGAGGCCCTACTGAAACAAACCGCTGTAGACATAGCAAAAATTAGAGGCGACATAAAGGTGTTCCTGTGTGTGGCGGATTACATGCATCTAATTCATGTTCAACTGGGAACCCTTGGTCTAAGAGAGTAGACTCAAAGGCCCATAAATTAGACGGATTTCCTCATGGTGTTGTGATTCTGCTGCTATGAAGGGAGCGGACAGAAAGTACGTCCGTCCTGCTCGAAAGGTTCTCAGGAAGAGGTAGTTTGGCGGGCTTTCACCATTTTTATGTAGCCCGGGAAAATGGATCGGGCAGAATAGGATAAGTCATCCTCATTTGGTGAAAATATGCGACGACCATAAAGGTCAAATTAATTTACGCGCCAAACAAAAATACGAAGTTTTTTCTGCTACAGACATTTTTCCGGTTCTGGTTCTGGTATCTTTGTTTAATGGCATGTCAACCTTCGCGGGTTATTTAATTATTTAATGCTTGCCGGAGAACAGTAGTGGGACTTTAAACAGTTCATGGCAATTCATGGAGACCATCAAGCCAATAGCAAGGCTGAATCTGTCGTCGAGAGTGTAAAACATCTCATACGAAACAACAAAGACATCCGCACAGCCCCATTTCTCGCTCTGCTAGACTTCCGAAATACCCCAATCCAAAGATTGGACAACAGCCATACCTACTTAACAACTGCCTAATCCCCCGTAATACCTCACTGTTACAGTAATCTGTTAAAGCGCCTGCCACCCGTGAGTCTTGATTCGTATGTGGCTCCACCATAAAACGGTCTTGTGCCATATTCTGACTCGGTGGGATGTCAGATAAATCGAAATCTGTTAAAGTCAAGGCTTATAAGTCATAGTGGGGAGAACATGATGCCACACCAACGTAAAAAGAAAGTTCAAGCGGACTGCTATAAACGTCATGTAAAAGACCTGCTTGTGTTAAATGAAGGCGACGTTGTTAGAAAGCGCTTATAAAAATTTTAAAAAGTGGTCATGTGTGGGAGAAAGATGTTATAAATCTTCGCCTGAACGAATGATAATACGAAGTCGAAACACTTCAAACGGTGTGTATCGATGTAGTAGTCATCTACGAAGGTGATGAGAATAACTACAAGTTGTGGTGGATTGTCAATTGCCAGTCACTTCAGATGACACTCTAGTTCGTATACGAAGTACGCAGGTACTACAGAACGTCTCACCACCGGAAGAGTACGTATTTCACTGCCTAGAGCGTATCCCGTCCAGGGAGAGTAGCTCGACAGAAGCAAACAAAGCTCCAAGTAGAACCGGTACCCATACAAGAAGAGACGTTTGATAAACATCGTACTTGATGGACAATGTAAAATAACTCTATTGTTGTGCCTGTGATGTTATGCACTTAAGTTACCTCCCCTAGACTAGTTCTTAAAGAATAAAGATAGAATTAAGATTTCCCCCTCTGTTTCATCGGTCAATAAAGAATTCTTACAGCACAACATGATAAATTGTCATCCCATTTCCCCTCACAATCAGAAAAAAACACACTCTCTCTCTCTCTCTCTCTCTCTCTCTCTCTCTCTCTCTCTCTCTCTCTCGTGTCTGCCATGAGTTTTAGCACTATAATATCACACCAAAGTTAAAACACGTTTTTTACTTGCTAGTTTTCTGCTATAAATATTTTTATAACCTCTCCGCTGCAAGCATGAAGTGACACAAGGCCATTTTCTTACTGATGCATACTGTGAACGTACTTCCCTCGCACGCCCAACAACACACGCTGCTATTCTCAACTATTCCTAAAAACATTTTGACATCTTGGAACTTCTCACCCTTATTTACCTTATTACAAACTTAGCGAGGAAACAACTCAACGTAAACACACACACGCGAATGTTACAACTGTGTTCCTCGCTAAAAATAAACCCAATATCTCTCACTCCTACAAATACATCATAACATTTTGCTGATAAAAGTGTGTCTTTTGTACATGTCTTGGTTGTTGGTAATAGTTCAAGATTTCCAGGAATTTTAGTTTACAGCAAGTAAAAGTAAAATTGGCGACCGTAATCGAGGGCGACCCGAAGGCTCCTTTTTTAATAGCTACTACACTGAGGTGTAGGAGAGGGCACCACTCCTTTCCCAAGATTACTCCACTTTACCCTTGATCCTTACCTTATAATGCTGAGTGTTAAGCAAGGTAGCATCAAGTACCATTTTTTGAGTCAAGTACCATCAAGTACCATTTTTTTATGACTCAACCTTGTTATATTCTGAGTTGTTGATATCTGTGATATGAATGTTGTGGGCGAGAAATGCGTATGGCTGCAAAATAAAGAACGTATAGATACTCACAATAACACAGTAATGATGTTATAGAAAATTTTTATAAATAGATTAAGTACAGAGAATAGAATGGAGAAATATGTTCACAGTTAAAGAATGAATTCAGTGGTAGTAGTTACAAAGTTCATGTACTGCCCTTGTCTCGTGGTGAAGGGATGGTTTTCTCGGAATTAGGGCAGCGTTCCGAGCGGTGGCGATCGTTTGATGTATCGGATGACAGGCGCCGGACGGTGGCGAAGAATCTTTAACACGAGTCGTGTGAAGGAATAAGTCTGACTGATAATTATTTGGTCCGTCTATTTATATATTTTCTGTAGGCTCAGAAACGGCAATTTTTGTGCCCCGCGGGAAGCGTTCCGATTGGATATTTATTGATGTATTTTTTTTTGTTAATTTATCGCAAACGGAAGTTCTGCGCGGAGCCGATGTGTGAGCGACTAACTTTTCATTTTGAGTTGAGAACTCGAAGTGGTAACTTCCGTTTTTTTTTTTCTTTTCTTTTCTTTCTTTTTGTTTTTTCAAATCAAGGCAAGATCTCGTCTTGTAACAGCTCCCCAAGATCTTACCATGATTTGAGGTTGCTATGTTGTTAGTGCTTGCTTGCGTGTGTGTTTTTGTTTTGTTTGTTGGTGTGTGTATTATTTATTTTGTTTTTTGGCACATAACGAAGTCTTTAAAGCGTGCTGGGAGTTGCCCGCGTGTTGTTCGTTTCGTTGGGTTTTGGGTATTGTCTCCGGAACTGCAGTCATTTGCGACAAGATGATCCCCTGACGAAAGTGTAGGGAGTCGTGACAACGGGTGATGGGTAGGTTGCCGGGGTGGACAAGGAGGTAGGAGTGGTCGTGTCGACGGGTGATTGGGAATTTGATGAGGTGGGGATAGAGCTGGAGGTGGGGGTGGTCGATGCATGTGTTGCAGGTCATTTGGTCGCGGTACGAGTCGACGGACGTGTCCGCGGTGAACCCAATGCGTTTCACAGTTTTCGTTTTTCACTTGGACCACCAAACCGTTCGTTTTGGTGACCTCAAAGTCACCTATCCAAGGCAGGTGAGACAAGTGGGCTGTTGCGGACTGCGGTCGGTGGAGTAGCACCTTGTCACCGACTTGTATCGGGTCTTTGAAGGTGCTGCGGTTCAGTTTGGCTTCCATTTTGTGGTCAGCCTCGTTGTTCGCCAATGCGACTCTTTGATGCACCTGCATACCGTAAGCACCTGGGTTGTTGTTAACGATGTCTTGGCAGGGGATCTTCGGTAGACCAATGTTTGGTTGGCGGCCGGTGATAATGTAATGCGGGGATGCACCAGTGGCGGTGTTGGCTGTGGCATTCATTGAGGAAACTGCCGATTCGAGAACGTCCGTCCATTCACAGTTTCTGTCTTCGCAGATCATGTAAAGGGCGTTTTTTAAGGTCCGGTGTTGCCTCTCAATGTTCCCCGAGCTTTGTGGTCGCCACGGGCAGTGAAGTTCCCGGGTGATCGAGGTTAGGTCACAAAATTCCTTGTAGACCTCACCAGTGAAGTGGGTTCCTCGGTCGGAGGAGACAATGCGGGGAATCTCGCGGTGACGAAGAAAGAACTGGTAGAGTCCGCGGGCAGCGTCGATTGCGCGGTCTCTGGCACATGGTATGGCCATGAGGTGGCGGCTGAAGCTGTCTAGAATAGTAAGGATGTACCGCTTGCCCTTTGAGAGGGGCATTGAGACAAAATCTATGTAGACAACCTCGAATGTTTTTCCGCCTCTCTTGCAATGGCCCGTGGACCAGTTTCGGCGCATGCCGTAATTTCCCTTGCGTTTAGCGCAGGTTTGGCATGACTGAACACACGCCCTGATATCGCGATTTTTGAACTCCCACCAGTAGCTGGATAGGTGTTCCTGCATGCGGGAGATCCCTGAGTGGTTGACACAGTCATGGGCTTGGTGGAGATATTTTGTCCGGAGCTTGTAGGGTACTACCAGTTTTGGTGTGTTTGTAGTATCCCTGATCATCAATACAGATGTACCAGGTTCCAAGTAGAATTGGTGCATGTGTTTGTTATATAGCCCGGTACGATGATCTTTGGGGTCGAGTAGGGTAGCGTCCGGTCTTGGGGTTGCCAACTGAAGAGCTCTGATGATTTTTGAAAGTGTGTCATCAGAGGCTTGTTCCGCTGCAATACCCATGTGGTCAGCTATCTCTTCAACCGGGGTGGTCGATGTGGCATGAAACGCGAGGAATGCGTCGATGGCCTGCAGATGATGCTGAATGTTCCGTGTTGTGTGAGTCCCAGGGAGCAGCTGGGAGCTCTTGATTTCGTCCATGCACCAGGATGGAACGTAGATATTTAGACTGGAGCCTTGGAGTTTGAAGCGCTTCCCTGCAGGTGTCGGGTCTGCCGTAAGCTTGTCCTTGCTGTGGCCATATCTCCGACTGAGCATGTCTGCCCAGACATTCGATTCACCTTCTACATATTCCAAGACGAATTTGTAGCACGATATTTCCTCCTGCCATCGTCGTATCTTCGCATTGTTGAATTCACGTTGATCCAAGTATGTGAGAGATCGATGATCTGTGAGGACGACGAAGGGACGACTACGCAAGAAGTAATCGAATTTGGTGATGGCCCATTTTATCGCATATGCCTCGCGTTCAGTTGTTGACCAATTGCGCTCCGTCGCGTTAAAGGTGTGTGAGGCCACTGCTATTATTTTCTTTTGGCCGTGTTTATTCTCTTGCATGAGAATGGCCCCACATGCGATATCGCTGGCGTCGGTGGTGAGGGTAAAGAGTCCGGTGAAGTCGGGGAATGAAATGATTGGTGGTGAAGCGAGGCGCTTCTTAATTTTATTGAAAGCCTTGTTGGCCCCTTCGGTCCAGACGAATGTCCGTCCGGGCTTGTTTAGTTCGTTTATGGGGGCCAATAGATTGGAGAACATGTCGGTTCTGATGCTCTCGTTAAGGCGTGTCTCGATGAATTGCCGAATCCATACGAGACGTCCGATGAGACTTTGTAGTTCTTTTCTCGTTGTCGGGGGTTTCATGTCGATAATGGCGCGGACATATTCGGGGTCGGCCTTGAACCCGTCGCTATTCACGATGCGACCGAGAAATTTAGCTTCGGGCGCAAGAAAAATGCATTTTTCCGGGTTTAGTTTTAATCCGAACTTGCGTACAGCAATAAATAATTGCTCCAGCGCTGTCACATATTCCTCGAAGGTTTTGGCGTGGACAAGATTATCGTCGATATATGACGATATGTTCGCGCGTGAGGCCACTGTGTCGAGAGCCTCAGCTATGCATCGCGAGAAGATTTGTCCAGCGGATGTTAGATCGAAGGCCAGACGGGTGTATTGGAAACAGCGTCCTTTCCAAGTAAAGGCCGTTTTATGGCGGTCACGTTCATCAATAACGATTTGCCAATAGCCATTGCGGAGGTCGAGTGTTGAGAAGTACTTGTTACCTTCGCCAATCTTGTTGAATGTCGAGTCAATGGTAGGTATTGGGTATGGGTCGAGATCGACTAAAACCTTGTTGAGGGTTCTTTTGAAATTTGCGACCACTCGAATCTTTCCGTTTTTCTTGCGGACGGCAAAAACGGAACTGTTAAATCCTTTAGGGTCGTTGCAAGGTTCGATAACACCCTCACTTGCCATGCGGGCAATTTCCGCGTCAACGTCACCCTCCAGTGCTTGGGCTATAGGGTGCTGTTTTTGGCTCCTGGACTGGCCGTTGGTTGGTATGCGTATGGGCTTAATGAACGTGCCCGTTCTATTGTCGTCGGTGCCGAGAATGTCCGCATAGCTGATGAGTAAATCGGCGGTAGCTTCTAATTCACTACGGCTATGATGGTCTGGAAGCGATAGGCCTACGGTTTGCTTAAGCCAATGGAGTTTTTGGTTGAGAGTCAACCCGTGAGGCGATGATCTGGCTGTGGCTCGTGGTTCCTCGTTGGAAATGGTTAGGGCGCCGTGTGAAAGGTTGTGGGTCGGTTTTATCCTTGGATGGACGGTTGTAGAGAGCGGGACAGTATGTTTTAGCTTGCCAGATGGGAGTGTGCGCGCAAGTTCTACAGTCGCCTTCTGGTTATCGATAGTATAGGATAACAGTGTGTGGTGGCCGAGTATGTTCTGACCGATCAAGATGGGAATGTCTGATGTCGTGATCAGTGTGTCGACGTTGCAGAAAGCGGGGGAAGTATCGTCACCCAAGGTAATGTCGCAGGTGAGCTTGCCCAGAATAGAGATGTACCCTCCGATTCCCTTGACTCGGATGTTGGATTTGGACATGTGTCTTCTTGCATCTTCAGATAAGCGAGAAATGGGAATGATGCAAGTCGTGCATCCGGAATCCAACATGCCTACACCGGAGAATGTGATGCCGTTGTTACGGAGGTTGATCTGAACAAGGGGCGATCGGAGATCAGGTCGGATTTGAACGTTAAACGTGTGATGATGCTGAGTGGATACATGGACCTGGGAACGAGTCATCACATCTCGTTCGGTCCCCACCGAAAATCCAGTTCGTCGAAGCGCGTCGCGTGTTCATGGTTGTGCTGATCGCTATCTGTTCCAGGTAAACTGGTGTCAGTGGTCGCTATGTGTGCTTGAGCATGAGGGGGGTGAAAATATGGGCACCTGTTGCCCTTAAAGCATGCGCGGCCTCGTAAAAGGTTTTTGCATATTGCTTGTTGGCTGGGTTGGCCAGCGCTTCTTTGTGCCCGGTTGTGCTTCATGTTGGAGGCGGGGGCGGTTCGATTTTTCCAGTCAACAATGGATGAGTTCCGCCTGTGGGTTTGCTGCAGCTGCTTGTTCAGATCCATCAACTGTAGCTGTACGTCAGCTAGTATCTTGTCACTTTCAAGGCTACGAGATTTGTCAGAGTGTGTAGGTTGGCTCGCCATTAGCACAGTGGTTTCAGCGGCGGTGGTGATGTCCGTTTTGATACCACGATCAAGATAGCGTTGCGCATCGCTGGCAATACCACCCGCTGAGTAGTGTCTGTCCATGGTTTTGACGAGGTGTGAATAGAGGTTAGGTGCCCATGCCTTGATCTTTTCACTCATGAGCATGGCCCCCATTAGGGAAAACGCAGTTTCGGCCGTCATCTCAGCATTTTGTCTGTCCGACTTGAATTTAGCCGTGATGTGGACTGTGGCCTCTCGGATTGTGTTTTCAAGTCGGCCTGGAAAATCAGTGAGTTTCTCTCCCTCATGTCGCTGAAGGTCCCATGCTCGGCTTAGGTACTGAAAGTTTGTCATTTGGCTCCCGTGGGTGGATATAAGGTAAGCCTCGAACGTGGATGTGGGCTGTCTTGAGTCCTCCATCTGCTGGAAGATGCCTTCGTTCAGTAGTTGCTTTGCCAGCTTGACAAACTCCTTCTCCATTGCAGGATATTCCCTTAATTCTAGCTTAACATGTATGGTGTAAGCCTTATTAAGGTCGGTAATGAAGCGGTTTAAATCGCTGCCCGGTTCAAAGGTCCGGATGGATTTTGTGGCGTCCTGAAGTGACTGCTGTCGCAATAGAAGCACATAGTTTGTGGTGTGTTGTTGCAATGTGTGCGATCGATCGTGCGCGGTAGTTTGCAGAGCAGTTAAAAATTCGTGGAGGTCTGTTTTCAGTTCACTAATGATTAATTGTGTTTGCGGGCTATCTACAGGCTCCATGTCAATTTTCGTTTGGAGAATCGCTGCTTTTTGCTGTTTTATAAGTTCCAAGATTTCTGATCGAGAAAGGCCGGAGTATTCCATACTTGTTTTGCTGCACGCTTGACACCAGTGTTATATTCTGAGTTGTTGATATCTGTGATATGAATGTTGTGGGCGAGAAATGCGTATGGTTGCAAAATAAAGAACGTATAGATACTCACAATAACACAGTAATGATGTTATAGAAAATTTTTATAAATAGATTAAGTACAGAGAATAGAATGGAGAAATATGTTCACAGTTAAAGAATGAATTCAGTGGTAGTAGTTACAAAGTTCATGTACTGCCCTTGTCTCGTGGTGAAGGGATGGTTTTCTCGGAATTAGGGCAGCGTTCCGAGCGGTGGCGATCGTTTGATGTATCGGATGACAGGCGCCGGACGGTGGCGAAGAATCTTTAACACGAGTCGTGTGAAAGAACAAGTCTAACTGATAATTATTTGGTCCGTCTATTTATATATTTTCTGTAGGCTCAGAAACGGCAATTTTTGTGCCCCGCGGGAAGCGTTCCGATTGGATATTTATTGATGTATTTTTTTTTGTTAATTTATCGCAAACGGAAGTTCTGCGCGGAGCCGATGTGTGAGCGACTAACTTTTCATTTTGAGTTGAGAACTCGAAGTGGTAACTTCCGTTTTTTTTTTCTTTTCTTTTCTTTCTTTTTGTTTTTTCAAATCAAGGCAAGATCTCGTCTTGTAACAACCTGAAATTGAACCCCGGTCCCCCGGACCATTGGCGAACATTCTACTCATTAGGCTAATGGCCCAGTAGTAACCCCTAGTAAATATAACCCTCTTGTGGACCCTTTAAGCTTTATTCACCCTATCAAAATTTGATTCATCCTCAGGAATCTATATAGACTGTGGGGTTTCGACTGAAAGTCAAGGGCAAAGGGCAAGGCTGTGTTGCCGTTTGAATATCTGACTCCATATTTTGGTTATTTTATTTTACCCCCACGTTTGCTGGTCGGTGTAATGCCTTGACCAAGAAAGTCCCAAAAACAATTATACAAAAGAAAAGACAGCAACAGATAAGAGACGAAGACGTTTCTTTTATACTTCCCTTTATTTACTTGGGTTCAACAACTATTCCATGGATGAGGGAGTTTTTCCTGAATACATTAAAATGGTTGAATCCCCCTGTTAAGGTGTCAAAAATACATTAAATCGTTTCATGTATGTATTTATCCTCATTTGGTATTTCGGGCTTCCATAAGGGTTAGTTTTCTTTTGGAAGTTTGTCAAAGTCCGGTAAGGGTTAGTCTATAGTTCATTTGTGGGTCTTGTATATTTCAGCATAATGCTGACCGAGAGAGAGCTGCTACTGGGTGAAAGGGACTAACCAACGCTACGTCCAAAGACGTATGCGTGGTGGCCAAACACCGGAAAGCAAAAATGGTGTTATCAATTCGCTGGTCACTGCCTGAAAGAGAAAGAGAGCCTGTTCCCCTTTGTCAAGAGGATGACTTTTTTCTTTTACGCATGCGTCATCCCCTTTTCCAGTTAGGGACCTCTGGAAGTTTCTGCAAATTTAATAGTTTTCTTCTTCTAAATTTAATCTTAATTTGTTTTTTATTTATTCGTTCCCTGCCAGACTACAATTTCTAATGATTTTTTAAAATATTACCTCCTTCCACGATTAACTTTTTTTAAGCTGAAAACAATTTTTAGTGATGTTTGAAGTGAGTATTATTGTTTAGCGAGAGGAAACCATTTTTGTAGCCAGAGTTTTTGTTGTTGGTAAGCGAGGAAAAGTTTGTTTGGTTCAGCGAGGAAGAGGGTGTAACGTATGTGTGTTTACGTTGTGTCGTTTCCTCGCTTAGTGTTGTTGGATATATAAAGGGTGGTTGAAGATGATGAAGATGAAGTAGTGTTGTTATGAATAGTTTTTAGTTGTCTCGCAATTCAGAAGGTGCCATGCGGGGTTACCAATTTGTGGCGGTTTGAGAATAACACAAATGAATTACGAAGCTTTGCTTTAACAACACAACAACGAAAGTTCTTTATTTGCAGCTTTGAATATTTGGTTTGTTTTTGGTGCTGCAAGACTCGTGGTGTTTAGGCTTGTTAGTGTTGGAGACGAAATGGCTTAGCGGGATGTTGAGATGGCAGCGTGTTGCTGGACGTGTGAGGGATGTGTTTAAAGTCACCGTGTAGTTTTGTATCTGGTTTTTGGAGGAGAGTCTGCGATATCTCCATGTTGTCGAGAGCGGAGTTACGCTGGGATCGACATAGTCAATTTTTGGGGTGACATGAAGTGGTGCCTGTGGAAGGTATGCTGAATGTTTCTAATTTATGTTCAACTGGGATTCCTCGTAAAGAATCCATAAATTAGATGGTCCCCTCGTTGAGTGTCCATGTTGCTGCTGCTAGTGTTAAAGCCACAGTGAGATGTCCACACTGGGTGGCTTGTTTAGCTAAAAAGCATCACTAAGCTGGGACGACCAGAGGAACGTCTGTTCTGGTCACCGTCTCACGCTGAAGAGACTGGGTTTGGCCGCTCACCCGTTTTGCTAGCCGGAAATGAAGGTCCGGGCTGAATAGGATAAGTCATCCTGATTGGGTGAAATTCAGTGTTGAATTAAATTGCACGCCAAAACAAAATACGAGATTTTCCTCTTCTCTACAAATTCACCAGTGCGAATTTTTGAAAAGATGTTTATTTTAACGATAAAAATTTGGATAAATTAATTTGGATATCGATTTTATAAAATAATGAGTGAAATGAACGGAAGTTAGATTTAGAAAAAAAAGAATTTGGATATACAATCAAATTTTACTTATTGGACGAATTTTAGGCTTATTTAATAATTTTTGATAAATACTTTTTAAAAATTATATTTTGGGGGCTATTCTAACGATTAAAATTTTTTAATTATGCATTTAAAATAAGCTGTTAAAAATGGCCATATCTAAAGTCGTAAATGAAATAAAAAGTAGTAATTTAAATTGTTTAGTTTTGAGGAATAAAAAGAATTTTAATGTATTTTTTCATCAATATTTGACTAAACTGAATTAACCTTTAGGTTATCCAATTATTGCGATAGGTTGCACTACACGCAGCCTTCCATTTAAGATATTTTGCGGAGTAAAGAATACACATTTTTTATCCTTAAAATAATCAATCCACAAAACATACATAAGAACATTCTAGAAATTTCGGGTCAAAATCACATTAGCATTGAAGTTACATTTTTATATTTTTCAACCAATCAGCTAAAAACATAGAATAAGAACATTCGAGAAAATCCGGATCAGAAACTAATTAACAGAAAAATTTTAGGCTCTAAAATAAATAAGTGAATAAACGAATTTGATTGGTCAAGAAATGTCTACGCGCTTGAATCTTAGGACCTGCAATAAAACTAATTTTTGATCCACTTTAGTGACCCCAAAAAGTATAAATAACGAACTTAATCAACCAGGTCATTCAGTCATTCATTCTACTACGAGAGGTCATGAACGGAAAGCAGAGAACCACGCCATAAGACTCTTCTATCAATGCGACACGACAACGTGTGTTTTCTTAAGATTTTGGCGACACCGCCAAAATCTAAAGAAAACACACGTGCGGACTTAATGAAAGTAAATACCCATACTTACGGTCCATCACTCATATACACACACACACACACACACACACATGTTTGTAAGTAAAGACAAAATGTTTATCCTCCTTACTTCGGCCAAATATGGACCAATTTATTTGAAAGACTTTACTAACACACACACACACACACACACACACGGGTGAACAACCCTATTTTCATTCAACTGGCCATAACTGTATTTCTCATTATTTTTATTCCTATTTTGTTATGATTATTAAATTGTTTGTTTCATAATGTTCGTTGTTTTCATATTCCATTTGTTTACGTGTTTGTAAAATTTGAGTTGTATTTAAGGTGGAACTAAACCTGAAAGTAATACCCGTAAAATACGGACGGAACTCACTCACTACAAATTGGAGAGTAACATATCCACTAAACAATTACATGTACCTACTACAGGTGTATCATAACTTTTACGATAATTATAAATGACTCACATATTTTAACAATCCCCCACTAACTAATGGCACTAGAATTTTGCTGATCAAATTGACTTTTAAATCAACTTGACGCTTTTTTAGAGTGCCCATGACGATAAGAAGTTGAAAACTTACATAACGTTAAAGGCTGCACGTTTTGCATCCTCAAAAGTTACATAAAAAAACCTTTTATTAATTAAACTACATTTATCTCATACGAATAATAGAAAATAAATACTTTATGTCTTTTCTGAAAAAAAAAACGTTAAAGAGGCTTGTAGTTCCTTTTTATGCGAATCGCAACAATACACAGTTTTTTTTTAAATCTTTTCTTAAAAGAACATTTCTTCTGGATTCATTTGTTTCTAACTCAACTTTCATCGCATTTACGAAATTGCTATCTCAAGACAATTCTTAAAGATCATTTAAATGACTTTTACTGGAAAATTGGTCCCTTCAACAAATCTATATCAACCAAACTGTTTCAAACGAAGTTTTCGATAATTTGCACTTATAATTTTTTTAGTCTGTCCTATATGGGAAATTTAACGACACCCCCTCCCATATGGACCGTAAGAAAAAACAAGCAATGCGGTAAAACGTTTAAATACGTTTATATAAGAAATGCGAAAGAGTTGCTAAAGCACATTTCTTTAGCTGTTAATAGTTTTTAAGAGAACAAAGTAAAAGCTATAATACACTTATCTGTTATTGGTGAATGTCCTGTTGTTTTTCTGTATATTTTCTGGTTGTTTTTAAGACTGTTTTAAGAGGGCTGTGGACGTTTGTTTTTGTAGGACTCAAAATTGTCTTCTGTTGTTTTTTTTTTTTTTTTTTTTTTTTTTTTTGTAGAGCTGGCTGATCTGCTAACACTCTCAGTTACCAGGCTCTCCTTAGCCACGTCTCGCCTCGTGGAGAACCTAGTCGTTTCTCTTCTTTCTGTGCCCAAGTTACGTCCCTTCCGCCTTGCCTTCTCCCTATACCCTTGGCCTCTCTACATCCGGGTTCACAGCCGTCTAGAGGATAACTCGTAATTTTCTTATACCAAAGTGCACAAAAAAGACCTTACAACTCGAATCAAATGATTGAAACAGATCACAGTCCAGTCGATTGGTGTTATAGAATTCACTGACTACACTACTGCAGGGGGTGTAAACTCCTTCCGCCCCAAAAGAGGGTCCAAGATGTAACACTAAACCTATCCAGGAGCCTTGGAGAATTGCCATTACTCTCAGGAAAATTCTGATCCGGAGTGGTACGTGTTAGAGTCCCACCTACGAATCAGATAAAACTGTTTAATCATTTATTATAGCTGAAACCATTTAACTGTGTACAAACAAGAAACAACATTAATTGAAACCATCTGTGAGTAAATAAATTAACTCTGGCAAATTTAAAAATAAAGTTACCTACAACCTACTCACTTAAAAATTATATTTATCTATGTATAAATAGGATTTGGCATTGAATAACCATCAAAGGTTGATATGCTATTAAACGATCTAACCTAAGCAAATCCTTAGTTAAAGAAAGTTAAACTCAGATCTTTTTTCTTTCCCAGTCCGTTGTTTCACTGGAAATGTGAACATGAAATTATCAAAGAAAACAAAAAAAGAAAATTTCAAAGTAAAACTTATGTATTCCAACTTAATAATTTAAAAGAAATTTTAGGATAAAGAAAACATGAAAAAATATTATGAAGGTGATGAACGTAAATTCTTTCTTTCCGTTTTCATACATTGGTGAGAACGACTATGCCGAATGGAAAGCGGGTGTCATTTGGGTGGCACTTCAAAAGAAAGCAGACGGTTCACTAACACCGGAAAAAAGTATGCATTTTAGGGACAGTACAGAGCTGGGGGTCGTTCAGGCGAAATACAGAAGGAACAGCTCTGCAAAAAGAGAGAATTTAAGATCCGAGGAAGTGCCCCTCTCCCATTTATCATGTAATATTGGACTTAGTTGGAGGTTGTTCTTCCTTTTTGTTTCTTGTACCAAGTTTTCTTTTGGACTTTTAATACATACTTGGTTCTCGTGTTTGCTTTATTTTTGGATTCCTGCAACTGGCAGCTTTCTGGACTTTGGACACGGTTCACCCACTTGTTGAATTATTGTATAGTGGCTTGTACCACATGACTTCCAGTATCTCGGAGGTATAAAATATATCGTGTTTCTTGAGCATGTGGGTACTAAAAGATCTCTGTCCGTAGTAAGACCAACTTCGGACGTAACACCCACAGCGCGAGACTGACAATATTTGTTGGACTGTATCACTTCAGTTAATAAATTATTAATTTTATTTCACTGTGTATCTCTTCCTTACCACGATACAACATGAATAAAGACAAGGAACTTTTTTTCCTGTTCTTAAGATTTATTTATCTGGTTTCAATATCATTGTTACTGTTCGTCGTTGCCCTTAATTTTGCTTGCCCAGTTTTTAGTAAGGAAATTCGACTGTTGCTATTATCAGCGTCTGGCTTGCAAAGCAATGGGGCTTAAAAGTGCGGCCTTCCACAACTTCAAGGGAAATTCGAATTGAAAATTTTCAACATTCCTAGAACTAAAACGGAAAACTATTATCCTTCATTTTACAATGAAGAATTTTATTTTATTTCTGTTGTGTCGAACCTGATTTATTACATCGCATCAGAAATTCTAACTTAAACTAAATTGATAATCGTATCAGTCAAAAGTCGGAAGTCTAAACTAATCTTGCTAAATTTAGTTTAGTTTTTTGAGTCCGTTATTAGCAATACAACGGTCTGGTAAAGACTTGTAGCGGAAAGAACTTCGAATTTTTGTTTGGCGCGTAAATTAACTTGACCGTTGGTCTTGTCTGATATTTTCACCCAATGAGGATGACTTATACCATTCGGCCCGGACCTTTCCCGGGCAATTCAAAGACGGTGAAAGAACGCCAATCTATCTCTTCCCCCAAATCCTTCAGACAGGACGGACGTATTTCTGTCCGCTCGTTTATCAGCAGCAACTCACCACCATGAGGATCGAGCCGTCTCGTTCATGGATCCTTTGGGTCTACCCTTTTAGATCCAGGGGTTCCCAGTTGCAAATGAACTAGACATATTGATTCCGCCTCTGACAAGTCAGCTACTTCATTCCTGGACAACCTTTAAGGAGACAGCGATTACTTTTCTCCCACAGCCACCAGGACCACACATCTACGGCTGAACATTCACTCCTGTTCTAAAATCAGCGACTCAATATTTGCCATGTCTACAGCGAAGCATATACCGCTCCGACATTTAGCTGCTGTGATTCTTTCTCAACTCGATAACTATTTTCTTCCTTCCCACGAGACTTGCAGCAGAAAGGTACCCTTTATTCTGGCTGCCATCAAACCTTCTTGAAAACCTTTCGATATCTCGTTCCGATTCATTTATTTTCCTTTAAATATAACGTGAAGATAACGCGTTACACACACCATAAAAGACTCAAATGTGTCATAATTTTCAAAAATAACTTTTCCCTATTTTACCGCACAAGTCTAGCGGGTCTGAATACCAGCTATTCTCGTCTTATTCAGTGGCAGATCAAGCCATTGAAGAATCTAAGGTCTTAGACTCTCCAATCGCTGAACTAGATGTATCACTTGCGGATTTTACGACTATAACCAAAGGCAATTTCTTAAAAGAATTCAGGAGTGAGACGCAAGTAAGCAATTAAAAAAAAAGAAAAAATACAAAAACATGTGGAGGAAAAGGATTTCCCGAGGTTCCGCGAAAAGTAAAACTTTGAATGTTGGTTCCACAATAATACAACACAAATTCGTACAAACAATGTAGACAAGAGAAATTTGACAAAAAAAAACTTATCAACTCGACAATGGCGAGGATTATACAAAAGGTGTCCATATGAGTGTGTATAAAACACGAATATTGTCAGTCCCATTTAATGTGTGTATAAGTGTGAGTATGTTCGAACTTATGGGATACACATTTTTTCTATTCTTAAAATAAGCAATAAAAACAGACTTAAGAACATTCTAGAAATTTAGGATCAAAACCGTATTAGCATTTAAGTTACATTTTTATATTTTTCAACCAATCAGCTAAAAACATAGAATAGAACATTCTAGAAAAATAGGATTGGAAGTGAACTAACAGAAAATATTTAGGCTCGAAAATAAAATAGTAAAATACAAATCTGATTGGTCAATAAATGTCTACGCGACGATTCTTTGATCCATTTGTAGGATATAAATAACACAGAGTTAGGGAACCATACACACACTTACACGAAGACACAGACGACAACAAGCCACTAAGCCAGTAATGCAGTAGCCGATACTGTGTCCGGCAAATTCCTTTCCTTCCCCAACTAAAGTTCATGACCTAGCCTCAGATGGCAGAGAATCACATTCAAAAGAAAAACCCGACAAACTTTCTTTCATCAACGCGACACGCTGTCGCCACAATCATAAAACCCGCTATGAACTTAATGTAAGTAAGAACGACTTATTTACGGACTCCGTTAACATGAACATACACACATCTTTAAACAAATTTATTTTCTTCTTGTCAAACTTTATTTTCCAAAAGGCCATTTACACATCATGTATTTTGTTTGTTTTCATATTCTGTTCTTTGCATATTAAATTGTTTGTTGTTTAATGTTTGTTGTGTTCTATTCCATTTCTTTTACGCGATTGTAAAGTTTTGTGTTGTATTTGTGGTGGGAATAATCTAGAGAGCAGTCTGCTGAAATAACCAAATTACATACAACCCCCACAAACTAAAGAGAGAAGATAGACTTGTACTTACATACATGTGTATGTGTGTGTATATTTGTGTGTCCTGGTATGTATGAGTCTTTCGACCAACTCTCCTAACCAGCGTGTATATTAGCGGGTCATCTGTTGTCAATCTATTGTACCGTGCCTGTCTACTGATCTAACGGTCTCTCTCTTTGAACTAAAATACTTCGCTATTTATACTTTTTCGGTAAAATAACAGTGTATCAAAGTAAAATATTCTAATTACAGGTCAAATAAAGTTAAAATGCGCTGACGTCGGCGAAAACACAACCTGTGATCTGTCTTAACCAATCAGATTCACAGAAATTACGTACTTATTTTGGAACCTAACTATTTTTGTTTCTGTGACAATTTTTTCTACAAGTTAGTTTTTGATCCGCTTTTTCTAGAATAGTCTATTCTATGTATCGCTGATTGGTTTAAAAATATAAGAGTATAAATTCTATGTAAGTGAGATTTTGATCCTTTTTTCTGGAACATTCCTATCTACGTGTTCTGAGTTGATTTATTTAAAACTAAAGAAATGTCTATCCTATAAACATTTACGTACACTGTACGAGTACAAAATTTAACTCACACACAAAACATCTAGTGAATTATTTCTTACAGCCAAAATAATACATAAAGAGAAAACGTTTGTTCAACTTAACCCTCTTTTTATTTGTTTTGATGTTTGCTTGTATTATAATTTATTCCAGCATTACCCTTTTATCACAATTACTCGGAAGACTATTCTCTCTTCAATATTAAGCTACATTTTTTTACGAACTGGTTAAGCACAATTTGTTAAATTCACGTTACCATCAGAACAGCAATATTCTCTAAGGAATGTTATATTTGTGAATGATCGCAATGGATAAATTAGGGCACCTTATCATTCTATTTTATTGGTTTCACTCAGAAATAATTTCCGTTTAAAAAAAAAACCCTTATTTCTATACATTTCTAACTTGCAATGTTTTAAATGCACCCGGAAATTACTTGATTAAATAAAGAATAATTTCATTAGTGATTCTTATTTCAGTAATAAAAGAGTGTGCATCATAATTTAATCTATGATCTCATGTCCCTAAAATTGGAGGACCTGAAAGTGTATATTCAACATGTAATGTTGTGGGAGTTTAAGAATAACATGTCGTGACTCTGTTTCAAATGCAAACAAACCAGAACACTCCAATCGCTTAAAAACGCTACGTTCGCTTACGACCGGAAAGGATGAAATTTTAGCCGGAATTATTGTTGTTTGTTATTATAGCCATAATTTTTGTTGTTTTAAGCGAGGAGAAGTGTTGTAACGTATGTGTGTTTACGTTGTGTTGTTTCCCCGTTAAGTTTTGTTAGTCCCCTCGCTAGGTCTTAAAGGTAAATAAAGGAAGGATGAAGAAGATAAGAAGCCGAAGGCCGAAATGTTTTTAGAGTAGTTTTATTTGCAGCATGAAATATTGGGTTTGCTTTTGGTGCTGCAAGACTCGTGGAGAGGTTGTGAGTATTGAGACGAAATTGAGTTATGAGAAGTTGAGAAGGTTGAGATGGCAGCGTGTGTCGTCGGACGTGTGATGGATTGAACTTTAGAGTCACCGTGTAGTTTCGTGTGTCTGGTATTTTTGGGGAGGAGAGTATGTGTTGTCTCCATTGAAGTGGCCCAGAGGTGAATTTATAGTTAGGTGTCAAGAGCGGAATAAAAGCATCGCGTTGACATAGCCAATTTTGGGGGTGACATAAAGTTGTGCCTGTGCGAGGCATGTTGAATGCATCTAATTTATATTCAACTGGGATTCCTTGCGAGGAATCCATAGATTAGATAGGTTCCCTCGTGTTTCCATGCTGCTGCTAGGAGAGCCCCCAGTGAGACGTCTACACTGGGCGGCGTAGTTCAGCTAAAGAGTGTTGCTTTTGCTATTGAAGAACGGCCAGTGTGACGTCTGCACTGGGCGCCGTCTCCAGCCAAAGAGACAGTGTTTGGCAGCTTACCCAATTTGCTGCCCGGAAAAGAAAGGTCCGGGATGAATAGGATAGGTCATCCTGATTAGGTGAAATTAAGTGTCGAATTAAATTGCGCGCCAAACCAAAATACGAAATTTCCCTTCCACTACAAAATTATTCGTAACTATGACTTGCAATAAAAGCAAGAAATAAAAAAAAAAAAAACATTAA
Organism: Sepioteuthis lessoniana; assembly: GCA_963585895.1. NCBI lineage: Eukaryota > Metazoa > Mollusca > Cephalopoda > Myopsida > Loliginidae > Sepioteuthis > Sepioteuthis lessoniana. The sequence goes on from OY757917.1 coordinate 605,571, forward strand.
TCTGTTTACAACACTAACAGTGCCAGTCTTGCGAAAGTCACCTTTACTAAAATAGATTATCTTCATTCTATTCCAGGCTAATCTATTCCAGGCTAATGAAGATTTTATTACCACTGATGTTTTATACGGACCAACTTTCGACTCATGGAGCCCTGTAGCATGTCATCACTTTCGCCCTATATATAGACAAGTGTTTCAACAGTCAAGGGGCTCGCTCGCTCGCATTATGCTACTTGTCTAGGACACACTTAGTCGGTTATGTTGGCGAGTCACGTTCCGACTGGGTGTTTCCTCGCACAGGTGGCAGTCGATAATGACCGGCATCCTCAAGCTTCAGGAAGCTGTCCCCCCAGGTTTTAACCCTCTTTGGAGGGGTTAGGTTTATCGCCTGGCACCTGAGGCGTCCCTCTTTAGAAGAATGCCGACGGTATGGGCACTCCAACAAAGGCAGACTTGAGGCCGTAAGGCCCCCAGCTTCGATTGGACCACCTTCTGGTGGGCGAGCTGCATCATAGTCCAGCGTCTGATACTTCACTTCCCCTGATCCCCATTTTAATCGACCTTCGGGTCATTGACCTTGTGTCAAGTCCTGTCAGGTGGGAGGCAGTGACAAATATCTGGGTGCGCCCGTTGGTACTACGGGCGTTGCATCACTGTTTATCGGGACACACTTTGATCGGCAGTGTTCGGGTGAGCACAGATCTAGTCGGATGTGTCCTAGTTTCCAGTGGCAGTCGGTCGAGGTGCGCCTTGACCAGCATCCTCGGGTCCCAGGGGGCTCATCCCCCAAGCTCTAACCTTCCCTGGAGGGGCTGGGTTTATCGCCTGGTACTTGAGGCGCCCCTCTTTAGGGGAATGCCGACGGGGCCCCAGGCATTTTTGGAGCTGTCGGCTCGTGTCCCACCTTCCCCTCCCCAAATCCCTACTTTAATCGACTTTCGGGTCATTGTCCTTGTGTCAAATCCTGTCTGGTGGGAGGCAGCGACAAATATCGGCTCGCCCGGTACCAGGTAAAACAATCTCAAGAGAGCTTCTGTGCTTTACTCTTCTTTAGAATCATGTGAGTCGTAAGCGATTCTCCAAGGCGTGATCCTACATCTTGTAGTCGTATCTGCCATACATCTACATAGACCTTGCGAAATGGTCCTTTTAAGGGCCTCTAGAGGTTTCCATCCCTAGTGTTGGAGCACCTCTGACAGTTCTTACGAACTAGTCGAAGTAGATGGCCTGGTGGCACCACGAAGCAGGATAATGTGACTATCCGGTTTTAACTATTTCAGTTGGTTCAGGTTCACTCAGCACTGAGACACGGTAGTCTGGGCCCCTCGTTCGTGCGTTCCTCGGTTCTGTAGAGCTAAGACACGGCAGTCTTAGTCCACTCGTTCGATCCTCGCGACCAACTACCTTCAACGCCTACGACCGACTCGCGGATCTTACCTCCTGTTTGGATTCTTACCGACGACCTCCAGCTGTCTCGACTATCAACATCTATATTAACGACTATTCCATCACCAATACGGTCACTGAACTGTAACTTACACACAAATAAATTGTTATAGTTAATATACCGTTATCTCGCTTTTTTTCTCTCTTCATTGTCTTCAGGCTGTAAATTCACGCACACAAAAATAAAAACGCAACGGAAACAGCTAAGAAAATTTGTAGTGTTTATAGTCCAGGAGCCAAATCTGAAATTGGTTTTTAAAGTTTCATTCTGACCATACATCATGGAGAAATGAATCTAGACTAGGACGCTATCAGACCTCGATCAAGAATCGGTGGAATTGCAGTGATTTGAAAAAGAAAAATTAGATAAATGAAATAAAATAAATTAAGGGAATGTAGAAGTTCCCAGAAGCCCCTGTCAGGAAGTTGGAACTATGTATGTCTGAAAACGGACTTAAGGGCAGGAGAAAGAAACTCGTCCTCTTTCAGCAGTGACAGTTGATTGCAAAAACCTACTTTCTCCTGCTGCTGGTCGGAAAACCATGTGTCCGCTTAGCGGTATGCTGGTTCACTCCCCCACCAGTAGCAGCCGACTCTGTTAACAGCAGCCAATATTAAGAGCACCAAACGAACTTATTAACAACTACTGAAAACTCCCAGTTTGGACCGATAAACCTCCAAAACGATCATTGTATTTGCATTTCAACGCCTTATTTGGAAGAAACGGCTGTTCTCAAATAGTCCAGGAAGATATTCCTCGCTACTAAGTAGCCGTATGAAAACCTAAACAAAATAAAGTTGAAATTAAAAAGATATCCCCTCTCTTTGTCACGTTTCCTTTCTTCCTTTGCAGCGAATTAAGATGGGGTAAGAAGGAACCAACGGAGTTAGATATCTAAAACCAAAACAAAACAAAAATAACCCAACGGCAAAATCTACTAAGCCCCATTGAATGCAATACGCGCAAAAGTACTCGAGAATTAATATTTGACCTTTACATATCCCAATCCACAGTCTGCCGCCACTCGAAAGGATTGGAAAAGAGATCAAGAGAGGTATTTGGGTTCCTCATACTCTTAGTGAGAAGAATAGGGAATATCGAAAATCCATAGCAACAAGGCAGAAAAATTACCCGTTTCTTGACCGGTTTGAGAAACCCCCGGGAAAATGCTCAACAACTTAAGCTCAACAAGTTAGAAACAATGATTGAAGTCGGATATTTATTAACTGAACTAAGCTATTTTCAGGGTTGACGAATAACCTCTAATGAGCAAAGTGGGTTAACTAATACTCTTTACGGGACTAAATGTCAAATGACCAACACTAAACAAGTTCTAACCAGAACTTGTATTCGGGAATCATTCAAGATTATCGTTGCCTTGCCTACTAAATTTCCCTGTGATTTACATTGCCAATTTCCTGTTATCATATATCGTTTATTTTTGCAGGGGTTAGGGGTAGTGGTAATTTTATATGAACTATACTAATTGTTTCATATATGCATCGAATGACAGTGAATGAAATTATAGACCATTTGTTTAAGAATTCACTTCAAGGATAAAAACAAAAAGATAAATAATATCAAATTTTAACTTAAGTTTACAATTTTAATTCTGCTTCACGGGGTGTCGGTATACTGGACTGATTTTTTTAACAAATAAAAGTAAATGTTGGTGGTAAAATTAAGTAGTACATGATGGTGGTGGTGGGGGGGGGAGAATACGGGTTATCTTGTTCTTTTAAATAATGCAACAAAAATTACTTTGGGTAGAAGCAATATTTTCAAAATTGTAACCAAAATGATGAGATAATTTTATTACCTGCAATTTTGAGACTTACAAAAAAAATTAATCGCTTTTAATTCTTATTTATCCGAGAATTCTAACATTTATCAGACATACTGTCGAATTATTTTAATGTCATTTGTAAATAAATAGTTTTAATCTATCAATATCATTCATTAAATGAGTTCAAATTTATTCTAAATAATTTTTAAATACTTGCAATTATTTTAAAATAAGAAAGAATATTCGACAACAATCAATCAATTTTTTAAAAAGCGTGAAAAAAAAGAGATGAAGAAATACGAAACTAAAGAAAGCTATTATGACATCCGGGTCATGTTGCTATGACAACCTGACAAGCTTATTGTTGGCTGTAAATATTTTCTGGTCGATTAAAAAAAATTGTTAACAGCTGAAAAGTGAACACGAGTAAAATCATGAAGACGAAAACTTACACCAGCGAGACTCAAATGAAAAAGAAGGACCTTGTGGAAGGTGCATTTACTCATCAGTCACTTCAATCCCATGTTCAAGTAAGACGACATTAATTTTGTTTGTTGTTGTGGACGCTATTTGAAGTTATTTTGAACTAAACGCACTAAAATAGTCGTATAAATAAATTTGTTTAAAAAGATTATATATATATATATATATATATATATATATATATATATATATATATATATAGGGAGAGAGAGAGAGAGAGAGAGAGAGAGACAGACAGACAGAGACAGAGACAGAGAGAACGAAGAAATTTAAATTTAAGTATCACCCATAAATAAGTACACACCTCTTTTTTAAAATTAATTTTCTTCTCAAAACGAATATTATTAGGCATTATTTAGTCCATAATTCTGCAGCATTAAAACTCTGTCACCAAAAGTCAAATTGTAACATATCTGGAACCAAAAAAAATAAAATTACACACACACACACACACACACACACACACACACACACACACACACACACACACATATATATATATATATATATATATATATATATATATATATATATATATATATATATATAAAGTGTAAGTTAACTTATTTTTGACTGCTTCGTTTTTTGTTTTTTGTTTTTTTCGTTGATACATTTTCACCGATAAATAAGTGCAGAGCTGCATCATCATATTTCTTTTTATATCCTCCACCTCCTCAAATTATACTCTTGAAATGAATTTTCAGTTTAGGAATGAAGAAATGTCACATGGAGCTAAGTCTGGTGAGTATAAAGTGTGATTTACTTGCATAATCCTGTTTCATTAAAAATATTTCATTCAAAAAGTAATTAATGGCTCCATGATTTTTATTTTTTAAAATTCGCACCGGTTTCTCTAGACGTCAAGACATGCTTTAAGTTGCATAGATGAATATACATCTTCATTTAAATTTTAAAATGTAAAGCTTCATTCTTGATATTTTTTGCTCACACTTCGCGCGCGCACACACACACACACACACATACACACACACACACACACACACACATATATATATGTATATATATATATACCTCACTTTCCCCTTCCTACTTCTGCTCCTATTTTATGCAATCATTTTTGCATTATGTAAGGAATATTCAGTATTTAGTAATTTTTTCTTTGTCCATTTTATTCACATATTTCACCTGACAAATATTTTTGAATACATGAAGCCAACATGAGAAGGTGAGATAATAGTTTCTTTCAGGTTTTATCCTGCTTTGCTGCCCAGTATTTGAGCACTTTTCTCATTTAAAAAAACATTTTAAGCAATTTATTTATTCATTGATCTAGTCGGTAGAATGTTCGCCAATGGCTTGAGAGATTAGGATTCAATCCCGTGGTGGGGGGTCCTCGTGGTGTAATGGTTAAAGCGATGGACTGCGGAATCGTAGTACGCGAGTTTGTACTCCAGTCGCGCTATTACGTTCACTTTCGGGCAAATATCCTTGGGAAAGGTATGAACCCCCTTATCCTCCCAGCTATAGGTTAAATAGTACCACTACTGTTCATCTAGGAGAATGGCTTTGGCATTAAATAACCTAAAAAGAGTTGATATGCCATTAAACAAAGAAACCAAACCAATCAATCCCAGATTAAACTACTAAAGATTAAAAAAATAGTACTTGATGCCACTTTGCTTCACACTCAACATTATAAGTTATGGATCAAGGGTAAAGTGGAGGAATCCAGGGAAAGGAGTAGCGCCCTCCCTACATAGTGGTGTAGTAGCAAATGAAAAGGGAGCCCTCAGGTTGCCCTCAACTACGGTCGCCAACTTTACTTACTTTTATCTATCTATCTATCTATATATATATATATATATAAAGTTTTAATGGATACAATTTGCATATATAAAGGAATTTTGTTGAGAGAAAATTTGTCGGAATGTGAGTGACACTAAAGCCAAGTTTAGTATTTAACTGGGTGTAATGTTTTTAGGGTTTTTTAGTGTGCCATTAAACGGTCGTTTCAAACGGTAAGTTGAAACAGTAAATTCCGCTGCTTTTTAGTTCGTATAATGATTCGAAAAGATACTAAGAATAAAGTTTTTAAAAACGAATTTTATACAAAGAAACAAGAAAGAAGGGGATAGAAAAGATAAAGTGTTGCAAATTTTTAGTACAATTTGCTGGAACTTATCTGAGAGAGAGTGTCCGGGAAACAAAGTTCTTTGAATTTGAGTATTTTTTCTTTTCTTTTTTTGTTTTGTAGAAATATTTCAGAGTTCATTAAATTGCATGTCTTCTTTAAAGTTCTTTTCAGCAGAATTCTCAGTTGAATTTTCTTTCAGTCGTTTAACTTGGTAAAATTTGAGTAGTTGACTTTCATTTAATTTTATTTTTATTTGTTAAGAAGCTCCATTCAAGAAGCGAGTGACGAAACCTTTCTGGCGGATTAAGTTTTTCCTGACTTTACAGTTCGGTCCCCGAATTCGCCGTGTGGGTTTAATATACTTCAAAAAGAGGAAGTCACTTTTTAATGCTGCACTGTCTGGGATTATGTCTCCCTTTTCCACTCTGGCCAAATCAAATGCCGCACGTGTTCGGCTTGATTTTTTTCCTAGAAATAAAGGTTTATATATTCCCAACAACAGAGAAATTGCAACTTTATTGCATTGTGAATGCATATTTATTTATTTTTATTTATTTACTTTCAGTAATATGTCTATTCACCATCAGCGGGCTTTTTTTTTTCTCTTTCTTGAACTTGCCTTTCTTTTTTAGGGAGAAGTGAAGCTTGAACAGTTGTTTTAATTAAGTTTAAGTTGTCAAGTTCAAGTGAGAGATAATAGTCATGAGTTAGAATAATGAATAAAGATGTTTTATCGAGTGTTTTTATGTTAATTCATCTCCTCTTTTCATTTTAACTGAATATATTTTGTTGTCTTGTCCACGGAAAAAGTTTAACTACTCTCCTAAGTTGCCTATAGGATCGGAGCTTGATAGGATTTTTTTTTTATTAGAACTACATCATCAATTTTATCTTCTCCGAATTGTTGGTTTCATGAAAGTCCCTGCAGTTTTCTCTTAAGCTGAGCAAGTATTTCTCATACCATATTTCTCGGAACTTTGACAACGTTTTATCACGAATTTCGACGGGTTTTATCAATATATCTCTTGAAGGTGAACCAGTCTCCCATATGTTTTGAACATGAGGTTTTAGTTACTATTCACTGTTACTGTTTTTAGGTTCACTGTTAAGATTAGGGCACAAGAAACAATTAGGGGTATTAGTTGTAGATTGCTCTTAGAGGAGCATCTATATGTAAGGGGCGTAGTATTAATAACAAATTGCATGTCTGAGAGTAGGGTCAGGAGTTCGAGATATTCGATTTTGGAACGCTCAAAAGTTTTATTAAAAAAAGGGATTTTAAATCAAATTTACCAAATTTTAGTCTTTCTACAGTTTTGGTATATAACGAAATTAATTTTTCAGTAGTTTAACATAGATTATAAATATAAAGGTTATTTGGTAATATTTCTGTACAGGAATCAGTTTGAAATCATTCAGCAAGATGGTTTAAAACAAAGTTTTGAATAAAGGGGCTTGCATCGCATCCAAAGATTAAGGTAGTGTATTTATAGCATATTAATTCATCTTCAACCTTGAGGAAGATACAGAATCTGTTCTTATACTTTTTGGGGTTCTGCCTAATCATCAACAAGACTTTCCTGATGTCCGTTAACATTACATGGTTATTTATTTGACAAAGAAACAGAAGTCTTAGCATGTCGCTTAAAAGGTTCATTCTCTTGTAAGCTCCTTCACTAAGAGAATAGCTGTCCTTATTTTTTAACGAACCATTAAAAACTGGTCTTATTTTCGTTGTTATTTGAGCATTAAACTTGATCCCAGGCTTGTGTGTGACCAAAGTGTAATTATAAAATTCAGAAGGATTTACTGTAATTTTTTCAATTATTCCCTCGTTCTCCAGTTGGTAAAAAACGTCTTTTATCAAGTTTTTACTTTCAAAGGGATTATTAGTTTTTTTCAAGTATTTTAAGTGCAGCAGGATAATTTGAAGAGACTTTTTAAAATTTTACTTTTATTTGTTAAGAAGCTCCATTCAAGAAGCAAGTGACGAAACCTTTTTGGAGGCTTAAGTTTTTCCTGCCTTTACCGTTTGGTCCCCAAATTCGTACTGAGGGTTCAATTGTAGTTCAAAATGAAGAAGTCACTTTTTGGTACCGCACTGTTTGGGATTATGTCTCCCTTTTCCACTCTGGCCAAATCAAGTGCCACACATGTTCGCCTTTATTTTTTCTTAGAAATAAATTTTTATAACATATATTAAGATAAATCTACAGATTAATTGTTATCAAACTCGAATTTTACTTCTAATATGATTGTATTACTTTGTTTTCTGGAAATTTGGTTGTTATACACTCACAGGACTTCTGCAGATGTCAATTTTAGTTCTTAAATGATGAAAATGATATATAAAACGATATATGTAATAAAATTATTAAAAAAATCGAAATAACTTGAAGATAAATATCATAAACAAGGAGTTTATTAGAAGAAGAGAAAAACCAAAAATTGCATCACTACAACAAGTGGGTGAATGATTAATTGTTGCTGTCAGAGAAAGTTTCTAGGGACCCACAGTATTTTGAGAGAAATGACACTTTTTAATAAAAAATATTAGCCACTTAAGCATCTTGGGTTACCGTAAGAAATTCTAAATGGGTCTACTTAACATCTTTTTGATGACAGCCATTTCTGTTGTTAGCTTTTTTTATTATCTATGAGGATGAATGTGAAGAATGGTCTAGTCTAGAGTTTCACATGTATCAAGAACATTCAACTAATCATTAATGCATTGTAGTTTGAAGAGGCATTGCTTTTTAGAAGATTTTATGTTTATCTTAATCCACCAAAATCTTTGCTACCTGAATACTTTTAATAATTTATTCTTCTTCACTGTCAATACAGTGAAAAGCAGTTGCCATTACCTCCAGCAATAAAGATGATAAGACTTCATTGAAATCTGCCATCTTGCACAATTCATGAAAGAAAGTTATAAAATCCTTAGCACATTCACATTACCAAGATACACAATTTGTGATCTTTCCAGCTTTTGTTTTTTTTTCGCATCTGAATTTGCTAGCATTAAATCTAAGATTTGGCCTTTCTTGTGTAGTAATCCAATTCAAGTTTCAATTCACTTGTCGTACTATAATCTTATCTGTATGACAGAATTTTGTTGTTTTTTTTTCTGTTGTTTAAGCTGTAACAAGAATAGGTTGCAAATCGTTTTTGGTGTGTTCAAAAAGAGTAGCTTATTAAGCAATATACTTGTATTTGAAACATTTGCCTGATGTCACAACAAAGGTAGATTTGATTTTGTCAATAACAAGCACTTAAAATGACTTAGATCCACCCTATATGCGGAAATACTGTACTGTTTACTTGTATAATACCAAGAAAAAAAGATACAATCCTACTTTGATATCTCAGCACTTAATTTGTGTCATTCATTTATAACAATAAAAATATCAGCATTGGTCGAGCCATTTAGAGAATTTTCAAAGTTGACTTTTCACCCTTATTAGCTTCAGTTAGTAACAAAAAATATACAGGCTTGTCTCTTTATTTACACTGATTGTAGTTTTAATTGCAAGACCATTCATTAGTAGCAATTAAATCTAATAAAACCCCAAAGCTATCTATGGAACAAATAGAAAAATCAATTCTTACAGTTTCAACATCCTTAACTCCAAATCTCCTAGCAACAAGCTTAGTCTTAACAGCTTTTCCTGTAAAAATCCACCTCATAGTAATCTTGCTATGACTATTGTCAGCTACAACTGTAGCAATCTTTCTTTGTAGCCTTTACAATTTTGTCCAATAGCCAATGTCTCTCTTGCTGTATTGTGATTGTTTCCAAAAGGAGATTGATTAGCCACTCAGGTTTTCAAAGCAAAAACAGATTCTGAGAATCTATTTGTTTCTTTATTTTCTTCCAGGGTGGTGTTGCGGGTTAAGGTGGACATGTGATACCTCACAATATCAACTTGCCTGCTGATTTATAACTAATTCAATTGCCAACAGCAAACAAAAATTTCTACTCCCATTCTATCCAAAAGTCAGCTTCTAACTCTGCTCTGAATATTCCCCAGTAACCAATTCCAGCAAATAAGGAAGGAGACCCAGCAGAATAATCTACCACAGTCTTGGGCTGCAACTTGTCTATCTCCTGATTGCTTCCTTGAATATATGGAGCCTTTGCTTCTGGTGAAAAAGAACTTCCATACCTCTCTCATGAACCTTCTAAAAACTAAATGTCTTTTTTATTCCTATGTCTTTCATCAGGTCAAATCAATATGATCAGATTTATTTACTGTTTTGTGTTCAAAACTTAAATATATATTAAATCCTGGAATAAAAATATTCACAGGATCACTAAATTGTTGTGTATCATAATATTCTTTCTTTCTTCTTATATCAAATGTTGAATTATTGCCACAAAAACAATCAAGTCATACTAAAAGAATTTTACTTCAAAATGATAATAATAATTATATGCATACTTCTACTTTTACAGGTTCCACCTCCTCCTGATGCTGGTGCCTTTAAGCCAAGGGTTCCAAAGGCGACATCATTTCGCAGGTTCTATGAAAGAGGTGACTTTCCCATTGCATTGGAATTTGATACAAAAGGAAACAAAATTGCTTGGAAGGTAATAGTACTATTTAAAAAAATTTTTTTTTTGTATCTACTTTGTGACACTATAAGCTTTCCTGCTTCTAGGAGTACATATTTAAATGCAATAATTCATATGTGTGTAGGTGCAAACATGTCTATATGAGTATGTATGTATATTGTCATAGTGTATATGTATGCATATATGTATGTGAGTGTGTGTGGGCATAGGTGTTAAGTTATTTGCTTTTATGACACAACAACCCTTGATGGTTATCTAATGCCAAATCCCATTCATATATATATATATATATATATATATATGTATGATTTATAAGTGAATAGTTTGTTGCTAATTTGTTTTTTATATGAGTTAGAGCTCATTTGTTTGCACACAGTTAAATGGTTTGAAGTATTGCTACCTAATACAAAATTTGATTTGATATTAACCATTTGTTTGTGCACAGTTAAATGGTTTCAAGTTTTACAATCTAACACAAAATTCGATTTAATACAAATCATTAGTTTGCACACAGTCTAAATAGTCTTAAGTATTGCTATCTCAATGCAATTGACCCTCAGCCAAGATAAAGATAATGGTTGGGTATTTGTTTGCCACAAGAGCAATTTGAAGATTATGGCTGGGACAATCATATAAGTATTAGGACTTGACATGACCAGCCAATTGATTGGATCAGGCCTCTCTGACTGCCCATCTATTTCAGTAAGGGCCTAAAGCAATAATTTCCACTGATGGAATATGGTAATATTTTGGTGAGGCATGCAAGATTTTGCTGGGGCTTGTTTAGGGACCAAGTTAATGGCCTTTTAAGCTTCCTTCATGTGAATTGCAATGAAATTTTGAATATGTAAAAATTAAATATTACAGGGGACATCAGAATTTTTGAAATACCAAAGTGGGGCACGGCCCAAAATTAGTTGGGAACCACTGGCTTAGAGGGAGTGTTGTAAATCACATAACCACATTGTTTGCTTGGTCACAGTCGACTCAGCCACCAGGATCCCATCCTGAAGCATTACAGGTCAGTATCCACTGCCAACAGATATCCTCTGCAGAGATTTAGTCGGTACATTCTACAGCTAAATTCACAAGGTAACAATAATAAATTAATAATGAGTCATCTGATCTTTGCAATTACAAAAGGATATAATGTCCGGGTTTTATGAAGAGGTTGGCAGAAGAACCACATCAGACAAGTGATTATTTGAAAGTTGTGAACACAGCATACTTTTGGCATGCTTCATTTTGGGCAACACCTGTTCACAGGGGTATGTTGTGTCAAATGTACTCATTTTTTGCTAGGTGAGAGTGATAAGGTTAGAGAATCATCAAAGCAGAAGCATGTTATTCTTCAAGAAATCAAGGATGAGGCAAGCAAAAAACTTGGACTAAATACTAAAGATGAATGAATTCGATCTGCAATTTTAATGCTACTTTTTCATGGTCAACATCAGAAGGTGAAAAAACTATTTTGAAAGTTTGGTAGTACATCTACTAACATGATGAGTCATACACAAAATCATAAGTATTTTACTAAGTTCAACTTTGTATGGTACAAAACCACAAATGTTGGTAACCTATAAAAATGAAAGTCACTACAGCAGTAATGATCTGTGAGATTAATTTGCTGAGTACTACACTCCATGGCAAGTTGAAATCATTTAAGATCTCAAAGGAGCTACACACACAATCATTTCTGTCAAATAGTTAAATATTTGCTGATATCCACAAATTTATAGGAAACACTTAACACTAATCTTTAAATGTTTAATTTCATCATCAGATTAGATATTTGCAAATCAAAAATAGATAAAAAATTTAGCTTTGTACCCAGAATAAATGATATCAACCATACTCTCTCTCCCTCTCTCTTTCTCTCTCTCTCTCTCTATATATATATATATATAGATAGATAGATTAAGCACTTATTATTCTTGTTCACTTCTTATCAATGTGTAACAAAGTCAATGACAAAGTCTAACTGTCTGATAAAAGAGGAGAAACACAAAAACATTACTCACCTTAAGAGTTAGGACCTTTGTTGCTCTATATTTTTTCTGTTCAGTTTCTTAGGCTGTGGTAGTAAGCGGAAATGGATATTGGACACAATGTGTACTGTAGTTTCATTGTTCTCATAGTAACTGGTTCTTCCTATTTCTTGCTCTTCATATATGTGAATGTTTGTCTCCTCATTCCCCAGCTACCAAAAAGAAAATAAATTGAGAAACCCATCTTCTTTTAATGAGATTCATCAAACACCCAAGCCTCACTTCTGTCTTGAATGAGTGTCATCATCTGGCCAACTTCCACCACCACTTAAATGGGCAATCGTGTTTGGTGACCCTGATTAACTGCTGTTTTCAGTCTGGACTTCTAGATCAAGCATATTTTGTTAAACCTAACCTACTGGATGAGATGTTGAACTTTTTTGTGACTGCTGTTTTTTTTTTTTATAACTTATCTATTTGCATCCTTGTATCATTTGATTACATTGTTACAAAAGTAGTTGTTCAAAAAATGCTTTATTTTCTCTTTTTAATTGCCAGTATTATAACAATTATATTTATCCAATTTTTCTAATATTACAAATAACAAATATGAAATGAACCTCTATCTTAGAAGTCAGTTTGCTACCAAAATTTCAGCTGAATATTTTAGGATATTTTCATTTATAGAATTAAAAAAATATTTCTGTATTTTTTTTAAAAGTCAGCTTAATATACTTTCATTTTGATTTTTCAATAATGTTCAAAAGAAATACAAACATAAAAAAATAATTTACTAAGCTTTGTTTTGTTGTGGCACAAAGTTTGATGTATGAGGCACCCAGTGAGGCTCAAATTCACTAGTAATGGTTTGTTAATATAGTTTGCTAATATAGTTTGCTAACCCTTACCCTATGCAAAGTGCCCTACAAGCTTTGCTCCCAGGATCACTTTTTTTTTTCTAAATCAATAAAAAAGGATAAAGATTAGAGTTACAGTGAGAGATTAAAGAAATTAGGATTAATCACTTGAAAGAAGAATGAGAGGTGATCTAATGGAAACTTTCAAAATAATGGAATTTCTAATTATGGTAGACATTTTTTATTTTTAATTGGAATCATTTTTTAGATGAGGCTTCTTAATCTGAGAATTAATTTTTATTTATTGCGGACTTTTTGTTCTCATCTTGGTAGTTTTTGTGTTGTTTCTTTTTTCACTACATTTTGGCCAAATTTCACCTCTGGCCTTCTTCTGGTGTTTTACCGCGACCTCAGATAGGAATGCTGAGTCTTGTAATGGTTCCAGGTGAGCATTGTCAGAAGATAGCAGTTTCAAATCCTACCCAAGCCGGCCAGAGGTTTACTTGGTCAAAACGTGGCGCGATAGACAACAACTATGGAAGGCAGTAATTACTGGGGATACGGTTATAAGACTCAGAATTCCTATCTGAGGTCACGGTAAAACACCTGAAGAAGGCCAGAGGTGAAATTTGGCCGAAACACAGTGAAAGAAGAAACAACACAAAAACTACCAAGATGAGGACAAAAAAAAAAAGGCCGCAATAAATAAAAATTAATTCTCAGATTAAGAAGCCTCATCTCAAAATGATTCCAACTAAAGACAATTACAAAATTCGGTACGGATCCGACTATGGAAAAAAGCCCTTTGGGGCCCGTGGCGCAGCGTATAGAGCATTGAGTCTCTACGGTTCCAGGTGAGCATTGTCAGAAGATAGCAGTTTCAAATCTTACCCAAGCCGGCCAGAGGTTTACTTGGTCAAAACGTGGTGCAATAGACAACAACTATGGAAGGCAGTAATTACTGGGGATACGGTTACAAGACTCAGCATTCCTATCTGAGGTCGCGGTAAAACACCTGAAGAAGGCCAGAGGTGAAATTTGGCCAAAACGTAGTGAAAGAAGAAACAACACAAAAACTACCAAGATGAGGACAAAAAGTCCGCAATAAATAAAAATTAATTCTCATTTTTTATTTTTCTTCTCGTATTGGAAATTTACTATCAAGACAGATTTCAAAAACTAAGTCTACTCACCCATTGGATTTTTTGGCTAATACAGTAATATATTTTTAGAAAAAATTGCTTAATCAGATCAAAAACAACAATAGTAGAAAAAATTTAAGATTAAATTTGATGATTTTAAAAATAATGGTAAGAAAAAGAATTTTAGAGGGCATTTTGGGGAATTGTCGGATGAATTACTTAACCGAATTTGATTTGTATATAGATATTGTATTAATAGTGTATATGTTTTGTACAAATATTCTTTTTATAAAGGTTGATGTAGGAAGACAGTAAAAAGCAAAGATGCTGAAGAAGGCATAACAAATAAATAATAATAATCATTTGTTTTCTTTCTACTTTTTTTTCTGATTCATGAAAAATAAAAAAAACTCGATGTTTCTGCTTGTTGATCCTATCAGTTTGACAGTGATGACAGCTTTTGCAGTTAAAAGAGATTTTATTTTATCACAGCCATTTTTTCATGCATTTACCCAACCCCTCCACCATGGGCATGATGTACCACAAGGTTAATTTTTAAGTAGACTACAGCTGGTTTGAAATAAAAGTTTTCCTTCTCCTAGACCAGTTGCAACACCAAGGTTAAAGAGTCCAATCTGCCCTAATATTATAGCTGAAGAGAGAATAATTCAATTCATCCCTTTCCAAATGGTAGTATTAGTATTATGTGAAATATAACATAGTTAAGTGGTGCATTGGAGACCTGTAGGGAGAGAAATCTGAGAATAATTTTAATGGTAGAAAGATTATCAACAAGGATTTTAGAAGAATAAAATCAGTACATTGATTTTTAGAAGCATGATACAATACTTATCAAAATGGAAAAGAAGCAGGAAATATTGTTTAATTTTTGGCTGGGCAGAGAAAAAAAAATGGAATTTTTTTTTAACTGGAAAGAGAAAAGCTATCATATCTATTTTGATTGTATGAACAGTATCATCAGAATAGTGTAGTCACAACAATAACAAAACTGGAGATAGGGTCAGATGAAAAGGTCAATCACAGCCCAGGTGCGGCCATGATTGCATGAGAAACATTTCAAATCCTGAGGATGGAAAATTTTTTTGATTTATTTTTTTCCTTTGGAAGACTGAGTAATTTGCTTGACTTGATGTGTTGGTCACATGAGAGGAGAGCCGCCAACTGCAGAGAGCCGCCAACTGCAGCCATCACATGGAAGTGGGAGTAAACCCTTCTTCTTTTAAGTAACAGTTAGAGAGATTACCGCCAGAGTTGGAGTTAAGCAACTACAAATGAATTTAATTACTGAAATCTAATTAAGAAGAAATACCATTAATGAGATACGCTCACTTGGAAATAAAAGAAATAATTATATAAACTATGATTTTCTCCCATTGTGTGACAGACCGGAGACAGAGCCAGAGAAACAGCAGTGAACCCTTATCCCTCTGCAATTTGAAGCCTTCAGCTTCTGAGTCAGAGAAACAAGAACCATGAATTAGTAATTGAAGACTGCTGTGAGAGAATTTCTTAGCCATACTGCAAACTGCTAAGTGACTTGGTTTTTGTGAAAAACTGTGCCTACTACCATAACTAGACTGACTGCTGAGATAAAAAGGAGCAAGGTCTCTGAATCACATTACTTCATTCAACGGGGAAGAGACTTGTATGATCAGACTTATTCATTTTTAAAAACTGACTTAATTATTTTTTGAAAAGGAACTTAGTTATTTTTTTGATTAACTAAACTTTTTTTTATCAATTATTGAACACCTCGTGTTTGTTTTGTCTCTGGTCTTCAACTTTATTTTTCTTTGAATGATCAACCTTGTCTGATTGGTGATTGCTAAGTGGCAACTTCAGTTATCTGGATCTTAAACACAATGTGAGCAGATGGCCGGACAAGCCTAGGTTCAATCCTTCATGGGAGTAGTAACCCATCGGTCGTCTAGGTAGTTGACTGGGTGACAAAATGCAAATAGCCTTATCCAAGATTTGAACTCATATCACCAGGTTCATTTCTTACAATGATAACTGTTACATTACAAATGCCAACCAAAATGTTTTTTTCCTGTCAGCTGACCCCAAGTTTAATTTTTTATTAATTTATGCTTCAGGTTGACCCCAGTTTTTCTTAAGATAACAGAAAGCACCATGTTTATGATATATAATAAGAATTTCAGAAATTTTACATCAAATTCTTCCTTTTTATATTCCTATTCTATAGCGTTTCAACTGAAGAAAATCTTCACTTGTAAAATGATAAACTCCCAATATTTTTATCTTAAAGACTTGCTTTATATAAATATGCATAATAAATTCTGTGTTTAGAATCTTTGTACATTCTCCAAATCTAGATATCCGCTATATTTTTGGACCTTAAAATGTGTTAAATATTAAAACATTTAAAGTTGTTCATTTGAAGAAAACAAAAGAATCAATCAATTGAAATATTACAGTAAAAACACTAAAGATGTAAATATAAATGATATCATTTATCATTTAATCTGATAACTAAGGCAAAATAATGTGGCAAGTTTGTCACAATAGTTTTTTTAAACTGTTTTTCTTTTTCTTTCTATAATGTCAAAATGCACAGAAGAAAGAAATGAATATTAACAACAACAACAAACTCCTCTTTGGGATTCAGCAAAATATGACAACTTTATCAAGTGGTAAAATATGACAACTTTTTAACATTAATAACTGAGCAAATTAGAAAAAGAATTTCATCTCTTAAAACAAGTGAAGTACAGCTGGTTTGAGAATTTTCCTTTTCTTACACTGGTTGCCTTACAAAAGCTAAAGAACCCAATCTGTTCTACAATTTACCCATGGGTGGTGAGAGAATGGATGGATTTGAGCCATTCCCATGGGCATTAGCACCAAGTGAAACACAAACAGTAATTGTCTAGGATTTGAACTTGGGTAACTGATTCCCGATGATGTTAACTGTGATGTTAAGCACCCCCACTAAAATATTTTACAATGTAAACAGAAAAATTAATTTCACTCATAGATCAATTATAAAAGTAAATTGTTCAATACAAAGCTTAATGACAAAAAAAAAACATTTATTTTACGCATC
Organism: Sepioteuthis lessoniana; assembly: GCA_963585895.1. Taxonomy (NCBI): domain Eukaryota; kingdom Metazoa; phylum Mollusca; class Cephalopoda; order Myopsida; family Loliginidae; genus Sepioteuthis; species Sepioteuthis lessoniana. Next base: position 623,033 of record OY757917.1, read on the forward strand.
AAATACTCATTTATCAACATAATCTCCTTTCTTGTCAATGCACTTAAATCAGTAGTGAATATTAATCACATATATCAAACATAATACAATGAAAATTTCAGAACAATTTTAACTAATAACTAAATAACAGGCTTTTTGATTCAACCTTTTATGTTAAGTAGAGATATTTTTTTTTATCAATTCCAGAACTTAAATAACTGAGCCAATAATGTGTCACTATTCAGTTGCTGGCCCACTATGGTTTTGTTTGTCGTTCTTATCGAATTAATCAAGGAGAAAATAAGAATTGAAGTATCTAAGTAATCAGTATTTATCTATTATTACTTGTTTTATCAAGAATTAGAATTTAAACACATTTCCTTTTTTTAACAAACTTTATAGACATTGTTTTTTTTTATTAATACTAACATTAAATTAACCTGATTGTTTTGATCGCAGTAAACATTTATATTAGTGTCATATAATAGATTGGAAAAATCTATTCTTGACAGTTAATGTAGCATTCAAGTAACGTTATAACTGTTAACTAACCTAAAAAATACTGATAGAATATCACTCAGGGGTCATTTAAATCCATGGTTATGATTGGATCAAGACATCATGTGATCAGATGACACTGGGGGGAAACAATTAATAAAGTTAATCAATTAGCTGAGATGAGTCAAAGTGATAAGATGTAATTTTCTGTCTGTGGTCTGCCACTCCTGACCTGGTCAATAATTGAAATGAAATCAATGGAATATGTATGCCCATCGAAGCGGCTGATTATTTATTCTACCCAACAAGAGATGTTTATTCCTCATGATGAAACAGCATGCTGCTCTCAGAGAAAAAAAGGATTTGGATCATCATCATCTAACATTAGTCCAGATTAAAAGTGTTGTAAGAGTAAGTTCCAATGAGGTATCATTGGGGAACAAGAAAATCTTTGGTAAATGGGTCAAAGGAATAGTGTATATGTATGTATATGCATATGAATGCAAGTGTATGTGAGCATAGGGAGTATGTATGTATGTATGTATGTATGTGGATGTGTGTGTGTGTACAGTAGTCTCAAAAGGACAGCTAAACAAACTAGGAAGGTCAGCAGATTTTAATAGATGATTAAGTGTAATGTCTATAATGAACACATGTCTTTTGCACTAGTAGTCATAAGTCAGTAGAAATGGATATCATTTTTTTAAATTACTTTAATTCTGAAAGGAAATCCACATGGGAAAAAGCTTTTTTTCCTAGAAACCCAGACCTCATATATTATAGGGAGCAATTAGGAGTGAGGCAAACAAGTTGCAGCTTAGAGCAGTGGTGGTTGGTCTGCAGCACTAAATTGGACTCCCTCCCTTACTCACTATAGAGAGAATAGGAAACTGATAAAGTCTTCATCCGCTATCCCTATCGCAACAGTGAGGGACCAGCACCTAAGTCCATATTACAAAATGTAACCACCCTCCACCAAGAATAAACCAGAAGAGAAATTTTAATCAGTAAAGATGGCCGTGCAAGCATATTCTGGAATTAATTTTGTTTGTTTTTTTTTTCTTTGAAAAGACCCCCTGAAACAAAATATACAAATAAAAACATCAAGAGTAACTTATTTCCCTTTAAAGGCCCAAGAAGTGATCTAAAGAAGAAGGCTATTACCAGTTTGGGGGCCGAAAATGGCTTTCTTTGAATACCTAAGCAATTCAATTATAAAAGCTAAATGAATAACAGTAAAAAAAAGTTGGCAATCATAGTCGAGGGTGACCCGAAGGCTCCCTTTTTGATAGCTACTACACCAAGATGTAGGGGAGATTGCTACTCCTTTCCCTTTATTGCCCCACTTTACTCTTGATCCGTACCTTATAATGCTGAGTGTTAAGCAAGGAGACATCAAGTACCATTTTTGAGTCTTTGGTATGACATGACCAGGGATTGAACCCAGGTTTCCTGGGCCATTGGTGAACACTCTAATCATCATGCCAATTGGCAGGGAAATGAATAACAGAACGCAAATATTTATTACAAGTTGATTATTAAAGCTGAATATGTAAATTAGTTATTCTTGATTAAGTAAGAACTGTTAAATTGACCAAAGATATAAGCATTCTGATTGATATAAACTGTTTGTATGTATTTTTGTCTTTGAATAATTCCATTGTTTTGTTGTTATAATGAGTAGAATCCATAATGACGACAACACCACCAACAACTTTATCCGAAGGTGTGGTGAGAATGTTGTTATTCTTGGACTGAACACTCAATGCAGAGTTATGTGTCTCCTAGGTAAAGTAGAGTCATCTGTGTTAATATTTATGATCACAGCAATTAGTCTATGTATAAATCCTTTGTTGAAATCCGAATTATTGTGTCTTGGGTTTACTACAATTCTCTGACATAGTAATTATTTTCATCTATCAACATTTGTTGCAGATGTCCTATGAATCTTCTCCCATGAAATAATCATAAACATTTTTGAAAACTATTTCAGGTGGAAATCGAGAAGATGGACTACCATCATTATTTGCCCCTGTTCTTTGAAGGTCTTCGAGAAACACAGCATCCTTATGAATTCTTTGCGCGCCAAGGGATTCATGACATGTTAGAACATGGAGGCAATAAAATATTGCCATGCATTCCACAATTAATAATTCCGATTAAAGGTGAGAGAAGAATTGTTCATTGACAGGAAAATTGATGGGATTTACATAACAGGGAAAAAAACTTCTTTTACTTTGTGTTTCCAATAAAAATTAGAGAATTATTTTCATAAATATCATTAATTGATGTTTCCAGATTTTGAAAAGTGCAAAATTCTTTTTAAATGTCATTGTTAATTAGCATACACATGAATTGATATTTCTGCTTAAGATCAGAGTGTTGTATCAGTGCACTCTACCTAGGATCAAATATCACTTCTTGGCACTTCTGCCTAGAATCAAAGTGTAGTATCTGTACGAGTGAAAATTTCAATTATTTTAAAAACTATCAGATATAAAATATGTAGATAAAAACAGCTATTATTTTTGTAGAGTATGAAATGTAATGTTTCCTAAAGATAAAATTGATTGATTTTAATGGTACATCAGTGCATCTTGGGTTATTTTATGCCTAGAGGTTAGGGATTCAAGTTCATTATACATTCATATTTACATATTTTCTGTAGTTTTTTTCTTAAGAATTTTTTTGGCACACGGTCCTATTGTATATGAATAATTTTCAAACAGATCTATTTTACCCATAAGTGGGACTCTAACAAGTACTACCACTCCAGATCAGAGTGGACCTGGGAATAATGGCATTGAAGGGTTTTCCATATTCACTAGATCTCCTGAACTGGAGCCTCACCACCAAATGCAGTTTAGTGTCATATTCAGGGGGGACACCCCTCTTGGGCAGGGAAGTTTTATCCCTCTGCAAGGGTTAGGGTTTGTGTATTCTAAATCCCACTGACAGTATACAAAATATTAAATAAAAAAAAACCAAACAGATACAGGCAATTTGCACAGTCAGCTAAGCTTATTGATGGACAAGCAATGAAACTAGGCAAGAAGAAAGGTTACACTACTTTAGATAATAGACATCTTTGAAAAACTTAACATCTCAGATAATCAGTAATCATTTTTGATGATTAATTTTACCTTTACGTGGTTGTTTATTAAAGATGAAAAAGAAAAAAAATGGTAAAAAATGATAAAGAAACAAAAGAAATAGAAAGATCTGTTTCATCCTGATATTTTAATGGGGAAAGAAATTTTTTTTTCAATTAAACTGCCTAAAATCAAATTGTAATAACTTTTTGATTGGTGAAGAGAGACTGTTTGGATCTGATCACAATTTTGTTTAGTTTAAGATAGAAAAAAAAGTAAAGTACTCAAATAAGAAATAAATTAGTTCATATATGAAATTATTTTCTGAACAAGATTGTTTTGACAAAATGTGTTAAAAAGCAACTGACAAAGAATAATCAAATGAGAATGAGGAAAGGAAAATTTCAACAGCCAATGATTACAGTAGAAAGAACAATAGCTTTATTATTTGCGTATATAAAACAATTTTTATTAGAGGTGAAGGAAAAATGAAAACTAATTATTAATAATTAGATAAAGAAAGAATTATGTACATATGAAAGCTGAAGAGTATAGACCACAAAATGTTGGAATAAAATTGAACAAAACTCAGATTAAAACTTGTTTCATTCTAACAGAAAATATCTTTATTTTTATTCAACACTGAAATTAACATACATTAGTATATTCATGTCATATATGGAAATATTGCCAGAGATAGAGAAGAAGAAGAGAAAAAAAGCAATATAAATAGAAGGTCGAGGGAATTTCAAATATAAATCAACTAGCAGAAATGCTTGGTCCATGACCGAACTGAAAAGATTTTAAGAACACCCGTGAGTTAGATAGAAAGGAAGAAGAGAAAAGTAAGCTAAGAATCAAAAATGTGTTCTTATTTGTAGTTGAAAGATTTTGCCTATTAATTCAAATGAAAAGTATTCTTTTATTTTATGATTTTTTTTTCTTTTATGGTTTATATTTAACAGAATATATAAGAATATGTAAACCTCTACTGGTAAAAGGTTTAAAACAGTTTCATGATTTGTGGGGGAAATTGTCTTCTACAAATTTTTATTTTTTACGATTAGTGTTCAGTTTCTTTTATGGTTGGTTGTTTTGGTTTTATGGCATATCAACCTTTGTTGGTAATTTAATGCCAAATCCTGTTTATACTTGCTCAATCGGCTGAGGCTGTAGAATACACCAACTGCTTCTCTACAGAGGGGTAAGACCCCCCCCAACGAGTGTCCTGATTATGACACTAAACAATCTGATGGTGAGGTTCCAGCAATGCTGGAGCTTTGGGGAATGCGGAGTACCCCTTCATTACCATCGCTCCCAGGTCCACTCTGGCCCGGAGTGGTAGCACCTGATAGGGCCCTATCTATGGGTTAAATAGAACTAACAGCATTCTTATGCTAAACTGAATTGTTTGAGTAAACTGAATAGCTTAAAATCGAAATGTTTTTTGACAATTAAACCATACTTACATTTAAACTGCGTGCTTATGCTTAACTGAATTATTTGAAATAGAACTGTTTTTCGACATTAAAATTGTATTTACACTTAACTGAATTGTTACATATAACTTCTTGAATAGTTTGAAATAAATGTTTTTGACAATTAAACTGTACTTATGCTAAACTGAATTGCTTTAAAAAGAACAGATTATTTACATAAAAATGGATTTGACATTAAATAACCTACAAAGGTTGATATGCCAAAAAACCCACAAACCAAACCAACCAACCTGTTTATACATATATTAAACCTAATATTTGTGAATGAATACTTTGTTGATAATATTCTAAACAAGCCAAAGCTCATTTGTTTGCTCACATTTAAATGGTTCCAAGTATTGCTATATAACACCAACAATTCAATTTAACATCAGCTATTTGTTTGAGCACAGTTAAATGGCTATATATGTGGTTTGTAAATGAATTGTTTGTTGGTGAGACAAAACAAGGGATGAGTTACAAGTATGATTTAGGTCCTTGTTCTACGAATGACTCTCATGACTCAGATTGTACATAAAACCAGGTTACCCTGAAGCAAAAGTAAACATGACTTTCACTGAGAGACTATCTTTTATTATTGTCTCTAATACATGCACTTTCTCCCTATCATAGAAGTAACGATTTGAATAAGTTGCGATGAGAAAAGCAACTAAATTTAAATGATGCAAGAAATATTTGTAAAATTTTAATAGCAAAACCAAATTCTTAAAATATTCTCTTGTATCAGTTAAATGATACTATCACTGTTTATTTTTCTAGATCCCTTTCATGACTTTTGTGGCATGAATATACCCAATATAGATGTATATTTTTTTTTAAAAAGTATAAAATTCTAAAGTATGTGAGGGAGAGAGATAGGCAAAGAGTCTACTAAGATGGTCCCTCTCTAAGTTCAATGACGCATTCTCGATTAAGTGAAGATCAGTGAAGAGTTCTCTATTCCTGTGGTTGTTGGCATTCTTAGAAACCAGTTTTTATTTATTCATTTTATTTTATTTTATTTTTACTTATTCTCTTCGTTAGAATTTGGATAAATTATGGTACAGGCTTGACTAACAGCATATTTATGGATTATTTAATGTGGAAACTTGTAATAAAGCATTTAAAATTAATCCTAATCCCATTTTCATGGCACATTTTTTAATCTGTCTATAATCATTTTAATAAGTTTTAATTCTGTCGAATTTGGCAATAACAATTTTGATTGTATGATGATCAACTATAAAAAAAAAATTATGAAAATATATTTGGGTATATGTAATTGTTGGTAATATAGTCACAATTTATTTATTACTACTTAAGGAAATGACAAAAATCAGGCCAGATTCAATTTAGTTTTTTTTTTTTATGGCATATCAAAACTTGTCAAATCCACTTCATAGATATTTATCAAATATATATGATTTGTTACACATTTTGTTGATAACATCTTTTATTTGAGCCAGTTTTTTGCATACAGTTAAAAGGTTTCAAGTATTTCTATGTAACAGTAACAATTTAAGATCAGTCATTTATTTGTACACATTTCAATGAATATACACATATGATTTGCAAGTGAATAGTTTGTAGATAATTTCATTTTTAAATGAGTTACAACTAATTTGTTTGCACACTGGTATTGCTATTGTTTCTACACAGTTAAATGGTTTCAATTATTGCTATCTAACACTAATAATTCTATTCAATTTTTATCTTATTTGATTTGGTTTGTTGGCTTTTATAGCATATCAACCGTGGTAAATTATTTAATGCCAAATCCAGCTTATACAAATATAAACATACATGATTTGTAAGCAAGTAGATTGCTTTGATTTCCATTTTGCTGATAAACATTTTGAAATGAAACTGAGTTTATTCTTTTGCCCACAGACTTAAATGGTTTCAAGTATTTCTATCAAACATGAGTTATTCTATTTACTATCATTTGTTTGCACACATATAAATGGATATACATATAGGATTTATAAGTGAATAATTTGTTGGTGATTTCATTTTTAAATGAGAACTAATTTGATTGCACACAAGTATTGCTATTGTTTCTACACAGATAAATGGTTTCAATTATTGCTACCTAACACTTATAATTCTTTTCAATATTAATCATTTGTTTGCACACAGTGAAATGGTTACAAGTATTGCTATTTAACACTAATTATTCTATTTCAACTCTATTCATTTATTTGCAAAGAGTTAATGGTTGCAAGTATTGCTATGTATTATCAATAATTCAATTTAGGCACACAGTTAAAGAGTTTAGATTATTGCTATTTAACAGTAATTATTCTGTTCATCATTACTCATTTGTTTGCACACAGTTAAATGGTTCCAAGTATTTCGATGTATCACTAACAATTCAATTATTCAACATCAGTCATTTGTTTACACACCGTTAAATGATCAAACAGTTCTATTTCTAATAATTCAATTTAGCATAAGTCATTTGTTTGCATATAGTTTAAATGTCAAACAGTTCTATTTGACCCATAGATTGGACCCTATCAAGTGCTACCCCTCCAGGCCAGAGTGGACCTGGGAGCAATGGTAACGAAGGGATACTCCACATTCCTCTAAATCTCCAAGGCTGGAGTCTTGCCATCAGATGGTTTAATGTCATATCCGGAACACTCGTTGGGGGTGGCGTCTTAGCCCTCTACAGAGATGCAGTCGGTGTATTCTACAGTCCCTTCCCCCAGCCAATAGGGCTGTATTCTTTTTTTAGTTTACATTTAAAATAATATATAAAAATGTGTAACCTTCAACTGATAAAAGGTTGAAAACATTTTCAGGATTTTTTCTCCAATAAATTTTTATTTTTCATAGTTCGTGTTAAGTTATAGAACAATTCTTTTATTTAATAATTTTTAAAAAAGCAGCAGAATTTTTATTTACTCCTTAAAATTGAATGAAAAAAGAATTTAAGAATTCATGTATTCCAGTATTCTTTTATTTCAGGAGTTTTTTTTATTTCCATTTGAAATATTATTGAAAAGATGTAACCCTAATACTCATGAGTTGTTTGAAACATTATCATAATTTTAGTTTTTTAAAGACTTTTTGAAAAAATATGACAAATTAAATTTCAGGTCTTAATTGCCTGTTGAGTTACAGTGATAAAAAATGTGTTCCTTTATTTTCTTTTTTACTCTATAAAAACATAATGGTGAAAGGAAGGTCAGAATTAAAAGGTGTCCTTATCTTTAGATAGAAAATTTCACATATTAAAGGAAAAGTATTCCTTCATTGTATAAATAGATTATTTCTTTAAAAAAAACAAAATTTTTGAGTCACATTGATTAGAAATTGATATATTTTGTTCGAAGAAATATGAAAAGTATTCATTAAAAAAAATCATTTTTTATGTTATCGATAAACAATGCTTTTGTTTTATCTTTATTTTTTTTATTTTTTACCCTTTAAAAATGTGGCATTATTGGTAGGTATAATAAAAAGAGGCTAAGAATTAAATGTAAAATTTTTCATATTACAATTTCTTTTTTTGGTTTACATTTAAAATAGTATTTAAAAAAGTACCCCTTGCTTTGAAATATTTTGATGATTTTTTAGTTCTCCAAAAAATTAAGAATTTTTTTTACAATTAGTACTACATTACAAAAGGAATAATAATTTTGAAAAAAGCATGAAATTCAAATTTCACCTATATGATATTTAAACATGGTGGGTCTTAAGAATTGAAGAGTCCCTCACCTTTTATCTTATATACTTATGAAGAATTGTGAAGAGTTCCACAAAATGATTGATTTGTAGTTATTATTTAATCATATACTTAGAAAACAGAGATGCATTTTGAACATAAAACACGGTGGTTTGCAGCTGAAACTTACAAACCTGCAACTGAATAGTCACAATCTCTTCAATATCCACTAAACCCATCCTTCCCGTTAAAAAATAATTTAAGAATTAAAGGTGTGTTTACCAATTCTTTTCTCATGTAAATTGTATTAATGACTGGGGAATTATGTTTTGTAATTTAAGACTGAATTAATTTATTTGGGGGTGAATGGAAATTAAATTTGGTTACAAGAGTTGCATCATGTAATAAGTTTGAAAAGCCCTGGATTACAGGAATAAAATTTCATACAAACTTTACTTTTCTAATGTCAGAACATGGTATAATCCTCTTACCCTGTTTCTTATAAAATGTTTCAATTATTAAACATGTAAAATTTTATGATTTTATAGTTTCTGTGATTTTTGTTTTATAAAAAATTCACCATTCTTATATGTAAAAAAAAGTACCATTCATAGATCAGATTTGTTTCAAATCAATGAAAAATTTCAAAAAACATATAAAACATTTTCTTTTCACACATAGAATATAATCTGAAGTTATAGAACTGATTTTACTAGAGTACTAATTTTAGAACATTTATTTTTTTCAATAAAAAAAATATCAAATTTATTCTTATAGTGAAAGTTTTCTGAAAATAGTTTGTGATGAGTAATATAAAGTTTAAAATTTGTAACCAGAGATAAAATTAATTAATTAAAGAAACTTTTTTACTCTTTTATCATTTTGATATATTTCATCATCATCATCATCATCATCATCATCATGTCGTTGTTATTATTATTATTATTCCCCCACCCTGAACAATTACTAAAGCGGTGTCATTTTTCCATCCAGTCATCTTTGTATATAGATAATAGTTAGGTCAAAATGACAAAAGTTTTAAGAAAGACTCTACCACCAAATGTTTTTACAAATAAGAAAAAAATAGAAACAATTGAAAAATGTTGGAAACAGGTTTTTATTTTTCTCTGTTGTTAACCATATTTAAATAGTCAAACAGGAGAATTAAGAAATAAACAAGAAGATTATGTATAAGAAATTGTTATTGAGGCCAAACTACTTGAGATTCAGACCCAAAAAACAAAACATTTAGAAACATGAAGTCACATCACCGATGGGTTTTTGTTATAGCGATGGAAATACTGTAATTTGCCAAAGATAAACTTGTTTTTCCCTAATAAGGAATAACCCAAAAGTTGATGGTAATAAAAATTAATATATATTACATATGTAAAACCTAAGACAACCATGATATTACCTTGAGTACTTGGCTTCTTTTAGAAATGAGAAATTTGTCTTTGATATCCAACAACTATTTTCTGTTAGAATAGTAAAATCAAATATACAGTTTTATTAATTTTGTTGTAATACAATATTGTGAAAAGCCCTTTTTGGTCTAATTTGGACTTGAATAAAACTATATATATATATATATATATATATATATATATTAAGTACACAGCTAAAATATCTTTTATAAAAAGTTCATTTTTTCTAAACCAAATATATCAAAATTTTATTATTTCAAGTGGAACATTATAGAATGATGTTCATCAAGTTGTGCTGATAGCACAGATTCCCTTGATTCTCCCTTGTTATCTGTCCCTATCAAGTATTATACTTGTTAAATCCTCTAAACAATATTCAATATTCACACAGAGCAAATGAATGTAAGTTTTTGCTGATCAGCCAACAGTAGGGTGTCTATGTGTAGGAGTCTACAGGAGAATGTTGCTTATGAGTTCATCCCTATTTCTCCAACAGTACCCCACTTGTTTATGTTCATTGAATGGTTTGGGATTTAAGTAGTTGTACAGCTGCTGTTTTGTGGGAGGTTGCTTCCAGGATTTATTCAAAACTAAAGATAACACCCTTGTGTAGTTCCCATTTAGCTTTTTTCCAAACATTTAAGTTTAAGAAGTGCAGCCGTACAGTAGTGCTGACATGGTAATAGCCTGGAAGAATTTCCATTTTATTTTATCAGAGAAATCAGATTTCCATATGGTCGATATCCTATCAGTAACCATAATTTGCTTATGCATATATTGATATCCCTTTTGGTTGATGAGATATTGCTACCAAGCTATATGAACTAATCTATTGATTTCAGAGGTTTGCCATTTTACGAGGAGATAATACCATCTTGTTTAAAACGAATGAGCTCTGTTTTATCTAAGTTCATCTAGAGACCAATGCCTCTTGCTGCCTACTCCAGACTATGCAGCAGAGATTCGGCTTGAGCAAGTTTATTTGCAAGAAACATTTGGTTATAGTTTGCATCAATAATAGTTTCTGTGAGATATTCTTTGCTTCTTGCCTTTTTTGGTGTGAGACCATTTTCTTTCATTAGGTCTGTTGATGTTCATAGTACGTAATCTAGGTAGATTATGTATAGAAACGGCGCCAGTGTATCTCCCTCCAAGACTCCAGTGACAATGTAGTCAATGTCACCATCCAATGAGTAGACCGTAGCCTTTGAGTCCTTACAAAGCATTGTTATAGCCCTAACAGTTTCTATTGGAAAACCATATTCTAGGAGTATTTGCTCCATCTTTCCTCTGTATATGAAAGCAAATGTCTTAGAAAAATTTACAAACAAGTATTGTTGCCTTGAGATTTTTTTCATGTATTCCTTCAAGGATCCAATGAATAGTCAGAATGTGACAAATTTCAAATTGATTGCTTTGAAAACCTGTCTGACTTTTCATAAGAACTTTCTCAACTTCAGATATAACTGACAAACAGCTATAGCAGAGAGAGTTATACTTTTGTAGTTGTTAGTGATTTTAACGTCACCTTTCTTTGGAAAAGGGAGAATGGAGCCTTTCATCTATTTCTCCAATTTTTTTGGATATATATGTTATTGCATGATCAAAGTATGTCATTAAATTTCCTTGTCTTCCATCCCTCAGTGGGTTTTTCATCTGCAGCTTTTCTGTTTTTGTTTTCAGAACCGTGTTGAGTTGATCCCTCATAAATGTTCTTTCCATTTTTGAAGTCTTTCTTCTTGACTGACAGCTTTTAGTTTTGATCTAGAGGTGCTTTTACTTCTACTTACTTCATTTACTGTTTGCTATACAAATCAATATTGTTTATCTTCAACAAAATTTCATATTTCATTGATTTGAACTGAAATATGTTAGTTCTTTCTGAACACTCTTATGTTTAATGAAAACAGATATTACTTGGTCTTATTTATTACCAATATTTACAGTATCAAAGCAGTATAACCAACAATGAAATTGCATAAATTTATATGTACTTATTTATGAACTGCTAAATATTCTTTATTGCAGGGATTCAATGTTATAGAATTGGATAATATATATTAACTAACAATATACATTTTGATTGTATAATGTTCCACTAAAAATTGTAAAATTTTGATTCCAATGCTTTGATTGCATAGAGAAAGGGAAGATGGAACAAATACGACTAAGTATATATGGCATTGCTAAAGAAAACTGTTCAAACTAAAATGATACTTTATAAAAACCCAAAAGTGATGGTTCATTCATCTGATGGAAACGCAAACTTCTTTGACATTGTCACTAGAGTGATGCAAGGAAATACATGAGCACTAGATTTATTTATTATCAGCCTAGACTACATACTTCAAACATCAATAGATCTAATAAAAGGAAATAACTTTCCATTAAAAAATACAAGAAGCAGACAGTATTTTGCTAAAACTATTCCAGATGCAGACTACACAATTGATCTTGCACGTCTTGCAAATAGACCTACCCAAACCGAATCTTGACTGCATAGCCAAAATCAAGTGGCAAGAGGCATTGGCCTCTATGTGAATGCAAATAAAACAGAGTTTTTGTTTTAAGTGAGGTTAGTTGGTCAGTTGGGTTTTATTTCATCTCAATAATTGTAGTTTATTTAATGCCAAATTCTGTTTTTGCCTATTGTGACACGAAATTGACTAAAATCCTAAAACGGGACTTTATTTTCGCACGTGTGAAGACGGGGCAGGTTGGCACTTGATCCCCTATTTAATAAGTCCTCGTTCAGAGTTTTTCTCTCAGGCATATAAGACCTGGCATATTACGTGAGGGACCAATTTAGGGCCAGACTGACTGCCGCTGGCAAGGGGTTCCAAATTTCACACTATCCACACACCCACCAGGCCGCTTTCTTTCCTTCCCCTAGATAATGGAAGAATATGGACCTATAGGTTTTAGTCGTAATAATATTAATTTGTAGTAGTTGGCAACTCCGGTTTCCCATGTGATATTGTTAAGGAATTAATAGGACAATTCTAAGCAAGATAACATAAGGCGAATAGAAGCTGAAAAGGAAGCATGAAGTAACAACATAGACCACGTGGTAAGATAAAAATATATGATTCCTTTACTACAGTTATATACACTTTCAAAGTGTCAAAACATATTATAATTGGACAGTCCACGAATATAAATGTCTTTTCTTGACTTCTGTTTTTCTTCAAATTGAGAGAGAGAGAGAGGGTGGTATATAAAGTTTGGGTATAAAGGAGAAATGGCCCAAAGTTATTTATCTTATTTTTCGACAGGGTTCCACTGGAGAATCTTTCTTCTTTCACGGGCTAATAGACTTTATTCTATTTTTTTACACTGGCTTGAAGAACCTGGGGTCCCTCGTGTCTCAGATATTCTTTTGTCTTCAACCTGGAATACTGGCTATGGGTCTGTCTGCCACGAGCCCTGCTCAAAAACTAACTTTCTTACTATCTATTTCTGCTGACGGGGGGGGAGCCCCACTTCCGTTTTGGGGTCCCAGCCAATCATTTGGCTTCTCTCTCCCTCCCCTTCCGGTGTCCGGCGACCTGAGGTTACTAAGTACCAACACCTGTTGATATCCCCTCTGTGACCCACATTCTCTCTTAACGGTCACTTTTTTGACGTGTTTCCACTGTTCATTCCAACGGGAGGATAGTATTAATCTTATTTCTATCGTCTCCGTCGGATATCACGTGACACCTATATTAAACCTTATATTTCTAAATGAATAATTTAAAGATAACACTCCAAAAAAGTAAGGTCTCATTTGTTTGCCTATGATTAAATAGTTTCAAGTATTGCTATCTAACACTAACGACTCTATTCAACATCAGCCATTTGTTTGTAGACAGTCAAATGGTTATTGTTTATAAGTTTGTTTGGTTTTATGTCATATCAAATATTGCAAATTGTTTAATGCTAAATGCTCTTTAGACTTATATATCAAATACACATGGTTTATGAACATTTTGCTGATAATGATTTTAAACAAACCTGAGCTCATTTTCCTTCACAGTTAAATGATTTCAGGTTTTTCTTGTTATACGAATCATTGTATTTATTTTTCCTCATTTGTTTGCACACAGTTAAATGGTTTCAAGAGTTGCTATGTAACAGTATCAATTTAACATCAGTCATTTGTTTGCACACATTTAAATAGACATGTATATGATATGTAAGAGATTAACATTTAAAAAGGTGAACGAGCTTATAAGTTTGTCCACAGTTAAATGGTTTCAAGTATTGTAGTTATTTAATACTACTTCCAGATTAAGGCTGGCATCTACGTGGTCTGTATCACTATCCTGACTTTCTATAGTATAGGTTCTTTGTAGGAGTTTTATCAATCCCTGAGTATTGCACCGTTTGATTCTTATAGGCGATTGTTGTTGAGGGCATTTTGAATGCACTTCCTGATCTCTCATTGTTCACTTTGGTGTTCATCTGTATTTTCCCAGCTTGGCTAATGGGAGCTTGTGATTTTTATTCGGGTTTTTTGGGAGACATCTTTTTTAGTCTGTCTTTGACGCTTTTTGGTGGATGGATTGGTGATTTATGTAACGGCTGTTTTTTTGTGGGAGATTTTGTACTTTTAGTAGGAGTAGTTCATGTTGGAATGGTAGATCCTATGTGTGTTTTTGTTTGAACTACCTCATTAGATTTTTCTTGATTCCCAATCTATTGTTGAGCTGGTGATTAGTAAAATTCAGCTGAGTGTAGTTTTTTGAGGTGCGCCTGAAACTTTAGCCAATCATTCGCTTCCAACTAAATCAATTTCTCCATGAGAACCCTATATTCGTTCTCTTGATTGGCTGTATCAATCCTCCATGCAACTGAGGCATAGCCATTTTCTCCCATGTAGGTCCCTACAATTTTCCTTGCTTCCAGGAAGGACCCATTCCTATTGTGTTTCACCTCAAGTATTTCCTTTTCATTTCTGTAAACATTGCAAAAGCTTGTCGGCAGTTTGCACATCTAATTTGCTTTAAGCAATCTTCTTCCATGTGATCCGGATCCTTTTCACTGAATTTGGCACATGTCTGTCGTCCTCTACAGGATTCCCTTTGGTGTCTATATTTTTGGCATTTCAAACACCTCAGAGGGGCTGGGACATACTGCTCGACTCTCTCAAGACAATAGTTGATCTTTACCTCCTTGGGAGTACTGGGATGATTAAATGTCAAGATGTAAGTGTTGGTCTGGATTTGTTCTTTGCCTTTTCTAATGGAGATTCTTCTTATATTTGTAACTCCATTTTCCCTGGGCTGATGCTATCTCTTCTTCTGTAGCCAATACCAACTCTCTACTCCTGATAACTCCTCTGGAAGTGTTGAGTCTTTCATGTGGGTAGGCTCTGCATTTCGTTATATGAATGGTTTTCATTTTTAATGTTTTCTGCCTACCTCCAGCTCTTCCTCTCAACAAGCAGGTTTCTGTTCCTTGTTTTTCTTGTGGTTTTTGAGTTAGCTTTTAATTTCATAACTTTTTCTATGAGGAAAGCAGATAACTTAGCCAGGCAGACCTCCTCAAAAGATTTAATGACAATGAATCTGAAGAAGTCTGCTGCCTAACCTTCCAAGTCTGATTCTGAGAGATTTCATATTGATTTTTTATTTGAAGACACCATGAGTGCCATTTATTCTTTGCTGGCCCTGTGCTCCACCACCCATCATGGAGTCCAACTTGTATTAGGAATGTACCTAGAGGAAAACCCATTCACCTTAGCTGAAACAGGGATACACGACCAGTATACTCAAGCTGGCAGTTGGTTTTTGAGTCATTGCCAATTTCAGGTTTTCAGCAAACTGGTCAAATTCCTATTCTCTCAATGCAATTGATTCTCAGCCACTGCCTTCAAGCACCTAAAAGATTAGGGTTGGGAATTTGCTGCAAGTGCCGATTTAAAAGTACAGTTGGGTTAAAGCAGATTGGTTCTAGGGCTTGACATGACCAGCCATCATACCAAGTAAGGGCCAAAGTGGTGTGTTGCAAGTCATTGACTACTCTTTTACTGGATCAGTGACTGCTCAACCACCAGGATTCCCTCTTAGCACCTTATGCGTTGCCACCCACGGCCAACAGGTGGCTTCGTTGAAGTGGGGTCTTACCCCTCTGCAGAGGTGAAGTCAGTGTATTCTACAGCTCCAGCCAACAGGATGGTAAAAGAGAAGGAGTCATCTCCATTTTAAAATTAGTATACAACTTCACATACCTTGGCAGTAGTATCTCATCTACTGAAAATGATGTCAACATATGCCTAGCTGAGGCATAGACTGCTATTGACAGATTATCAATCCATAATATGGAAGTCTGATCTATCTGATAAAATAAAACAGGATGTTTTCCAAACTGTGGCTGTGTCAATACTACTGTATGGATGCACTCCATAAATGCTAATAAAATGTACAGAGAAAAGGCCAGATGGGAACTATACAAGCATGATACATGCTGTTTTGAACAAATTCTGGAAGCAACATTCCACTAAACAGCAGCTGTACAGGTACTTGGCTCTCATCTAAAAAATCATCTAAGTAAGATGAACAAGACGTGGGACACTGCTGGAGAAGCAAGGGGAAACTCATGAGTGATGTTCTTCTATGGACCTTTACATATGGACACACCAATGTTTGCTGACCTAGAAGAACTTACATCAGCTCTGTGCAGACACTGGATGCAGTTTGGAGGACTTGCTGGGAGAGATGGATGATAGGAATGGATGGAGAGAGAGAGAGCAAGTCAGAGAAATCTGTGCTGTCAGTGTGACTTGATGATGATCTTTTATTGAGAAGAAAATTGATTTATTATACATAAATTGAGTGAGGCATATTTATTTATAGGCAATATTGTGCATGTGCACACACACACACACACACACACATCTGTATATATATATATATATATATATATATACAATCAATGATGAAATTATTCATACACTCATGAATATTGAGTATTTTGACACATTTCTTAGAATTTAATACTCTTATGATGCCAGACTTTTTTATATGTTAAGTACAAAAAAAAGGAATATAAAACTCAATTTGGAGAAGGAGGGGTTAAATTTACTAAATATGAGAAGAAAAATAAACAAAAAAGGGAAAAACAAAATTATTTGTTCAGTATAAAAAAACAAAATTGAACACTTTTCACAAAATTAATAGTCAATCGCATGGCCTTTCATCTTTATAACTTGCTGCAATTATTTTCTGAAGTTTTTGATGAGATTTGAACAAGTCTTTTCTGCAATTTTCTTCCATTCTTCAACAAATTACACATTCTGATTCCTGAAGGTTTTTTTGGTGGCTGACAATTTATTCAAACTTTCAATTCTTGCCATAGATTTTCAATAGGATTCAAGTCAGGACTCATTGAAGGCCATGGTAGAACTATAATCTTCTTTTTCTGAAGCCACACAATCACTGATTTAGACATGTGTTTGGGATGATTATTTCACTGGAAAGTAAATTGCTAACTCCAATCAAGATTTTGCACTGATAGTTGTTGATTTTCATCCAGAATTTTGATATAGTCTTCAGATTTCATTATTCTTTTTATTGCAGTTAATCGTCCAGTCCTCCTTGAGCTAAAACAAGCCCAAAATATCATCAAGCTGCCTTCCTGTTTTAATGTTGTTCTTTGGAAGGAAAGCCTCATCTTTTTTGCACCAAATTTTCTGTACATCATTATGTCAAAAAAGCTCAGTGTTTGTTTCATCACTTCATAGTACTTGTTTCCAAAAGCAATTTTTTGGGGTCCAAAAATGTTTTGGTAAAACTAAACTGAGTAACAATGTGACATGTTTTGTGAAAAGGGGTTCATCGTGGTCGGTCTCCATACAAACTATTTCTATTTATACAACATTGTATTGTGCAAGTACATATGCTGATAACCATCGTATTCAAACTTTTTTCGATGTCTTTCATAACAACTTTTGGATCTAAATTAACCTCTCAATACAGTTACCATGCAGTTCTCTGTAACAAATTGGCTTTTCTTCCATGCCCAGGTAAATTCTATGCCATGGCAAACTGTTTAAACTTCTTTATAACTGACTGTACTGTAGATCTTAGGATAGCTAATCCATTTGAAATCATACTGTAACTATTTCCTGATTTGTGGAAGTTAATAATTCTCTGTCTCAAGTCAATGCTACACTCCTTTGTCTTCCCCATCATGTAGTTAATGTAAGAATAACACAGGTAACACTCTATGGACCATGCGGTTTTCTTTGCTGAAATTATCACAAATATTCTATTGAAGGAATAGTCTTGAAGACTCCACCAATAAAATAATTATGTAAATTACTTATATTTACATGAATCAATTAATATAAAACAATATTTTCTACAAATATTTTTTTTTCTTTACCTATTTTAAATAATTTGCCCATCAAATTTGTTGTATTTAACCTATTGATCTGAAATTTGAGTTGTATATTCCTTTTTTTTTGTGCTTATTAACATTTAAAAACCCTGGCATCATACGGACATTAGATTCTGAGAAATGGATAAAAATATTCAAAATTCTTGCATGTATGAATAATTTTGTTGTTGATCATAATTTTCCAGAACTTTGAAACAACTTTTTTAATGGAAAATATTCCTCTTTTCTACATTACCTTGTCTTTTCTTAACTTTATGACTTGACATTTTCTATAATGTGCAATACTCTAGCCCCAGACATTGGGCAATACTCAGCTGGGAAAAAACAACAAAATCATTGCTCATGAAATAGTGTTTGTGGCAAATTTCCTTCTTGTCAAATGTTTTATTTTGGGCTTCATTTATTTTCCTTGAATATAATAGATAGTATCAATAGAAATTTTCTTTCCCTGTCAAACCATTCATAAATCCATGAGTAATAAGATGACTTGTGATAGTAAAGGCAGTATTAAGAATACTTATAACATTTTATGAAGGTAAAGTATGAAAATTGGATTTGTGACAATGAAGCAACATGATATTTAGTCTGCTCAGTACTGCTTTGATAGTTGACTATTTAGTAACAATAAATATTGTAGGCAACTGTTTGCGTGCTAGACAAAGCTTAGTAAAAAGCAACAACATGTGACCTTGTATCTTGTATATCTAAATGCATAGGTCCAAGCTGGAGTATTAATGTGCTAGTTAGAAAAATGAAAAATCACAAATTTCAATACTCAGATTTTCTTCTTCTTCTTCTTCTTCTTCTTCTTCTTCAGAAGCCCTTAATACTCGAAGTCACCCTGTTGTTTGCACCACATTAAAAGTTCTCCAACATTTGGTAGTTTCAGCTGAACTTGTGGGAGAAGCACTTGTTCCATATTACCGACAAATCTTGCCTATTTTCAATATTTTCAAGAATAAAAACTGTAAGTAATATTAAACTTGTGTAATATTCATTCTAATCTTTGTACAAAGCAATTATAATTTTAAAACTACATTATTGTATCTTTGTAAACATTATTAAATGAGTTTATTTCTCTAACAATGAAAAATGTTTTCTTGATATTATTTCTCTTTCATCAAAGAAATTGAGTAGGCTATTTATGATCTCTTGTAAGTAATAGTCAATGGCCGAACACAAGCTCTTCACAATTTAAATGTTAAACTTTTTATCATTTTGAAGAGGATTAACGTTTCTAGGGTAAACAAAATCGAAGATGACTTTCATCCAACACAAACTGGATATATTACAGTCTTGAGTTTTAGAACCAATTAGCAGTATGATAAATGAGCATACAGAGTGTTTAAAGGCATGAACTTCAACAGCCTTTGTAAAACAAATAGTATTCTTCCTTCACAATACCATCAGCCTCCCTGCTCCAGTATATAATATGTTACCCCAAAGTTTGTAGAATTTGACCATCAAAAACATTACTTACTTTAAATCTTAGTTTCCATCATCTCCTTTGAAGTTGTCTATTTCAGTATGTATGCAGCAAATCTCATTGAAGGTACTGCCCACAAAGAGTAGCAACAAAAATCCATACTACATTTAGTTTGTACACAATATCCCGACTCCTTAAACATTTGGATAATATCTTATATAAAGTCGCTTGTGACAGTTCACATAAAGATACGAACTGCTAGACTATCTACATGGGTGATTTTGTTTAAAGGGGTGAAGGTTTATGATGAATCCTTTCCATTTTGTTGGATGAGCTGATGGTACCCCAGTGTACCTCACTTTCTGCAAACAACACTCATTTTGAATTCAGAAGTTTTCATTCTTCTAGTTGGCTTTGCATTAACAAAACTAAAGTGTTCAGCCTTTCTTACTATTTACTCACAACTGAGGACAGATGAATTTATGCCTTTCAGAAAGTGATATACAGCCTCATCCATATAGAGTAGAACAATGAGACTATTACATAATAAATTGAAATTAAATCCAAATCTATTTTTAGACTTAGGTCATAGCAGAATGAGCAATAATTTTACAAGATATTAAAACTTTCCTGTAAGTTAACAAGGAATTTTTGAATTTTATCCATATTGAACATTTTATTAGGTTTATTCATTTTTCTTCTTTTTATTTTTATTTTTTTAAACATCAGCCATCTTTACTCTTTATTAGATAAGCATCAAGGTGGTGTCCATTTTGCCCTGTCATCATTTGTTAAAAAGAAAAGAAACTCCTTTCTGATTGTATGCAAAATTGGTGAATGTTACTTCCATCAAACCAATTACAATCAGTTAGTGTTTTGTTCCTAAAATTAAAAATTATTTCCTTATTTTGCAGTGAACATTGGGGATGAAATTGATTACAGCCAACAGAAAAGGATGAATGTTGGGGATTTGATCCAAGAGACACTTGAGCTTTTTGAGCGACACGGTGGGGAAGATGCATTCATTAATATTAAATACATGATTCCAACATATGAATCGTGTATTCTGAACTGAAAGTCGATAACCAATCAGTGAAGAGTATCTTGCCTGGATGGAAGCTGTTGCTCATCATTTAGAATTTCAAGAGATGAAATTCTTTTTCTAATTTGCTCAGTTATTAATGTTAAAAAGTTGTCATATTTTACCACTTGATAAAGTTGTCATATTTTGCTGAATCCCAAAGAGGAGTTTGTTGTTGTTGTTAATATTCATTTCTTTCTTCTGTGCATTTTGACATTATAGAAAGAAAAAGAAAAACAGTTTTAAAAAACTATTGTGACAAATTTGCCACATTATTTTGCCTTAGTTATCAGATTAAATGATAAATGATATCATTTATATTTACATCTTTAGTGTTTTTACTGTAATATTTCAATTGATTGATTCTTTTGTTTTCTTCAAATGAACAACTTTAAATGTTTTAATATTTAACACATTTTAAGGTCCAAAAATATAGCGGATATCTAGATTTGGAGAATGTACAAAGATTCTAAACACAGAATTTATTATGCATATTTATATAAAGCAAGTCTTTAAGATAAAAATATTGGGAGTTTATCATTTTACAAGTGAAGATTTTCTTCAGTTGAAACGCTATAGAATAGGAATGTAAAAAGGAAGAATTTGATGTAAAATTTCTGAAATTCTTATTATATATCATAAATATGGTGCTTTCTGTTATCTTAAGAAAAACTGGGGTCAACCTACATGAAAATAAAATGTGACGATGATAGAAGTGAATGCACTTCAACTGCAAAAAAATGTTCATGGAATGTGACCAAATAAAATTTATTTTTCAACATAGTTCCATCAGTGTTGCAGTGCTTGAATCCTATCGGTCAAAAAAGTCATCAACAGTAGATTGGATATATTCATATGAACTTTTCACTCTAACCTCATGTATATATTACCTGGATGTCACATTTAACCTTGAAAAAGGAGAAGGTCAGCCACATAAAGAGCTCTATTAATGTGTCCATTTATTGAACCATTTTGTCCAATCCCCCTCCAAAATTGAATTGAAACAAATTCCTGTCAGTGAACCATAGATTGTCTATGAACTTGAGCAACAAAAAAGTTTTTGAACAAACTAATTTAGAATATGAAATGGTCTTAAAGAATAAAGCGTACAACAGGACTTCACTTGAATTCAATCAAAATAATACAAAGTAAAAAAAGAAAAAAAAAAAAAATGAATTAAAAGACATAGAAATCTAATTTCATTTAAATTCCACTCTCGTTAATAAAAAAAGTAAAAAAAAACAAAGAGGGAAAAAGATTCCAAATTTCATTAATATTTCTTTAAAACAAATATACCATTCAAAATATTTAATAAAACTATAAAAATCAGTCCTAACTGTACGGATGACACGTGCAAATGCAAAAACATAACCAAAAAAAGTAAGGAGATAAAGTATGCAATTGTAGATGAACGAATGCTCATCGGAGACTAAAATGCTTGACCAATAAACTGGTTTAACACACCACGGTCAAGAATAACAACAGACCTGATAGAATCAACCAACTAATCGTGGAAAGAAAGATGCAATAATCTCAAAGTTTTATTTTTAAAAAAAGTCATTATACAAATAATACCATGCTGTCTAAATATATTTGGGAATATAATTAAAAAAAATGATGAAGAACTTGATATTATATAATCGATATTAAAAAAAATCTTGTAAGTTTGTAATGAACCATTCAAACGATGTAAATTCGGCTTGGAAACACAGACTTGATTAAATTACTTGACTTGAAAAAAAATGTTTCCTAGTGACTTAAGTTTTGTATTATGTTTAGAGTATGATAAAAAATTAGTATATATATTGTTATGACTGCAGTGAATCAAAGTAAAGTCAAATAAAACCAAGGTTTGAAATGCTAAACTAAGTTTATTTACAGGGGAATGAACAGGGGAAGAGGAGGCATAAAAAGGTAAAAATAGACAGAATCATGTAAGCAAGAGGGGTGAATGTAATGTACAGGTTAAAATCAACATGAAATGTATTAATGCTATGAAGAAAAATATATTACATGAAATATTTTTGGATTGTAAGGTTTAGAAAAGATTTCCTTAAGTTTGGCCAACGAAAACAGACGCAACAAGACCTGAATAAATGGTTGAATATAACATGTGGGAAAAAGGATAACCGGATAGTCCCTTGACCAGGAAAAGAATTTTGGCATGTCTTCCTCTGTCAACAGCAGGATTCATTCTAATCCTAACCTGCAGAGTGCAGAGTCACAAGACAAACAGCAGTAGTCCGAAACCCTGGTCGCAAAGCCGAAGGAAGCTGGGAGAACACAATAATGGGGGCCATGCACAATAGTATTCAAAATGACCTAGAAAAAAGTTGTACCGTAAATTCTATTCCTAGTTCACAGAGCAGACATGAAGTCTGCTCCCAAGGACAAGTTGAAAAAGGGCCCTTAGGCAGTAACATCCCCCCACATAAAAAAAAAGTATCTACAAGTTTTGTAGAACCTGACAATCTCAAAATTTTATATTGTTTTTTGCCAAACAGTTTCTTTCTGAACAAAATGAAAATTGTTTACCACCACTATAAAACACACAACAAAAGGGCTTATTGAAAGGTTAGAGAAGGTCACTGTGAGATGTAAAGTTTCTTTTTATATTTTCTGGAAAGCGCATCTGCAATAACAGTGTCCTTTCCCTTGATGTAATTAACAAGGAAATTATACTCCCGAAGAAGAAGAATCCATCTTGTGATTCTCTGATTTTTATTTGCTATTTTTTTGAGAAAGGTGAGAGGATTGTGATCCGTGTACACCAGAACTGGATGAAGGGTAACACTGAGATAGACCTGAAAGTGTTGAAAGGCCGACAATAATGCCAGACATTCACCTGCAATGGTGGAGTAATTTTTTTGATACCTGTTTAAATTTTTTGAGAAGTTACCAAGCGTTTTCTCAATTCCTACATCATCTTCCTGCAGCAGTACCGCACCGATTCCTATGTCACTAGTGTAACATACCCATATATTAATACCTGAAATATACGGATATGTAAAAACGTTCATAGAATGTTCATAGAATGTTCATACGCATAGGAATCCGAAAAACACGAAACACTGACGACTCTCTTGGTACAGATACGAAACTTCTATAACCTTCTTTAAGTTTAGGTTTTCGACACGAGGAGAGAGAGACACACACAATTTTTCTATGCTGACTGTTCGTCCATCGTCAGCTCTCAACTCACTGACTCAACCAACGTGCGCGTGCCCCCCTCCCTGGACTTACCTCGCCCGGGTCCGAAAAATCAACTCGCTTCGTCTAAGTCCAAATCTCAACTCACTGCTTTTATTCAAAATCACTAATAACCCCAGCCCGTTGCTTCCGGGCATGACATCATTCACATCCCCAGGTCATTTCCTCCCAGTACGTGAACACCTGCACTCAATTTGAGCACCTAACTAACCCATGCACTAAGCCGAAAGGTTCTAAGCCTAACTAAACCGAAAGATAAGATATATAAAACGAAAAATGATAATATTAAAAAAAACCTTCCGCAATAATATAACACTAGCATCCACTATCAATTTGAATTGTTTTTCAAAATTTGGAGATGAGAGAACCAGGTGGCCTATTAGGATGCTCTTTATTCTTGAAAGGCCTTGTCACAGGTTTTGTTCCACACATTTTTTATTCTTCTTAAGCAGATCAGTAAGAGGACTCACAGTTTCCGCGAAGTTTCTGCAGAATTTTCTGTAGAATCCGACCATGCTCAGGAATCTCATAAACTGTTTGCTGTTTGCATGGGCAGGATAATTTATTATAGCCCCCACTTTGGCTATGACGAGCCTCATATAACCCTGTCCCATTATATGGCCTAGAAAATTTACATTGGCTTGACCAAATTCAGACTTGTGCAGGTTAACTGATAGATTCGATTGCTCCAAAAGAAGAAAAGATTTCCTCATTATCCCGAGATGCTCTTCCCATGTTGTGCTGTAAATGATCAAGTCATTGATGTAGACTTCGCAACCTCTCAGATCGTTTAGAAGGAGACGCATCATTCTCTGAAATGTAGCAGAGGCATTCTTCATTCCCAAAAGGCATCACTTTGTACTGGTATAAGTTGTCGTCAACAACAAATGCAGAAACATTTTTTCTCTGTCAGTTAAAGGTACTTGCCAATAACCCGTCAGGAGATCAAATTTGCTGACATATCGCGCACGCATTTCCAATCTTATCAATGCAGTCGTCGATTCGGGGAATTGGAAATGAGTCTGACTTTGTCATAGCATTCAGCTTATGGTAGTCCATCACAAACCTGTAGAATCCATCCGATTGGGGCACCAGGATGCATGGGGAGCTCGATTACCTACTGCTCAGCTCGATGATGTCATTGTCCAACATATACTTAATCTCCTTTTTGAGATGCTGGAGCTTGATTGGGTTCAGGCGGTAGGGGTGTTGTTTTATGGGACTCGCATCACCTACCTCGATGTCATGCAGGGCAGCCGTAGTTTTCCCCGGCACATCAGGAAAAATTGTTCCGAAATCGCTGACCAAACCAAGAATATCCTGTTGTTTACTACTAGGTAAATGTTCTATCTTTTCCCAAGATTTTCTATCTTCTCCATAGTCACTATTATCAGTTGTGTCACTTTGTCAATTTTGATTTTGATCATTACCTTTTCCATTATCCGTTAAAATAAGGACAGGTTTAATATTCGAGTTGTTTTCCTCGACATAACCTTTCATCATATTAACGTGACATATCCTCTTTTTCTTATGCCGATCTGGCGTGAGGACTACAAACGTAATTTAAGTCATCTATTTTTTTTCTCTATTACATAAAGACCAAAGGATTTTGCCTGTAGGGGTTGATTTGGGATTGGTAAAAACATAAGGACTCTGTCTCCCATTTTAAAATTCCTAACCTTCGTATTTGCATCATACGTAGTTTTCATTTTGTTCCGGGAGGCTACTAAGTTTTTTTTGCACAATTTTAAATGCACTGCTAAATTTCTCTTTGAAATTTGAAACGTATTCCAACAAGCTATCTTTTGCAGCTTCGGACAGCAATTTTTATTTAACAATCTTTGGTGGTCCCCTAATCATCATCATCATCATGTCGTGCCACCAGCACGGATATCCCTGACCCTTTCTCGCCACTTCTCCCTATCATTCATCGCTTTTGACAGGTCTTCAGGGTTACATCCCGTATCCTCACAAAGCTGCTGTATGTATGTTCGAGCTGGTTGTCCTGCTTTTGCTTGGCCATATGTGGGGGTCCATAGGAGTACATCACTGATGAGTTCGTCCTTGCTTCTCCAGCAGTGTCCTGCGTGTCTGGTTCGTCTAACTTGTATAGTTTTCATGATAGGAGGGAAGTTGCCGTATAGTTGGTGTCTTGTGGGTTGACGCCAGGACTTGTTCAATATTGCTTTCAACATTCTTGCGTAATTGCCGTCTAGTTTCTTCTTCAGCTGTTTTGTTAGCGTCCAAGTAGTGCATCCATATAGTAGTATCGATACAACCGCTGCCTGGAAGAAACTGCGTTTCATTTTATCGGTCAGGTCTGATTTCAATATGATTGAGAGCCTATTGATAGCCGTCCATGCTTTCATTAGTCGTGTGTCGATGTCTTTTTCAGTTGATGAGACGCTACTTCCTAGGTAGGTGAATTTGTCTACTAGTTTCAGAGAGGCTCCGTCTAGTGTGGTAATGTCGCCTGTTTGGTTGTAACACATATATTCAGTTTTGTGTGCATTGACATGGAGGCCATTGCCTGCGGTGGCTCGTTCCAAACTATTCAGTAGTGTCTCGGCTTGGTTAGGCTTATTAGCCAGTAACGCTGTCATCAGCGTAGTCGGCGTCGGTAATTGTTTGTGCAGGGTATCTTCTGCTTCTTTTCTTCGTCAGCTCGAAGCCATTTTCTCTGATTTTGTCGATCGAAGTTCTAAGCACGTAGTCTAGACAGATGATAAAGAGGTATGGGGCGAGCGTGTCTCCTTGTAGTACTCCTGCAACAATGTCGAAGTATTCCGTGTCTCCATCCGGTGAACGTACTTTCACTTTTGTGTTTCTATAGAGAATTGTTATTGCTGCTCCGGTTTCTTTTGGTAGGCCGTATGCTAGTAGGATTTGTTCCATTTTCCCTCTGTGGATGGAATCGAAGGCCTTGGTAAAGTCGACATATAGTAATGTCGCCTGTATGTTTTTTGCCCGAACGCCTTCAAGGATTCTACGGATGGTCAATATTTGTGAGGTTTTGTATCTATTTCTCCGGAAGCCATTTTGGTTTTTCCTAAGGATGTTGTCTATTTTGGGTTCTATGCGGTTTCGTAGTAGGGCATTATAGATTTTGGCTGCTATGAATGTAAGTGTTATCCCTCGGTAGTTCTTGGTTAATCCGAGGTCGCCCTTTTTAGAGAAAGGGAGGATGCCTCCCTTCGTCCATCTTTCTATCCTATTTTGATTATAGACTGCGTTGCAGTGTCGGAGCAGTATGTCGTCGAATTGTCTGGTTTTCCATACTTCTGGGGGGATCTCGTCTAACCCTGCAGCTTTCCTATTTAAAATTTTTCTAAGAACCGAGTCGAGTTCTTCTTTGGTGAACGGACCTAGTTTAATGTCTAATTGCTTACTGATAATTCTGGTGATCGGTTCATTTGTTACTTTCGGTGGGTTTCATAGCAGATTTTCGAAATGCTGTTTCCACAGTTTTACTCTTTCTTGTTGGCTTGCAGCTTTAAATTTTGCTTTGGCTGTGCTGTTCCTTCTACTCACTTCGTTTGTTGTTTGCCAGGCTATCCTAGAATGCCTATCTTCCACCGAGTCTCTAATTTTATCTATCTGATTTTGTATGTATTCTGTCTGTTATTTTAGATATATTCCTGTTAATTGATATTGTGCCTTTTCTAGTTTTGGGGCATTTGTGTTTGTTGAGTTCTTCCGATAGCTTTTGGAGGCAGTTTTGACGAGTGCACGTTTTTCTGTAACCGCTAATGTTTCCCAAGGGACTCTATAATTTAGTTCTAGGTTTTGTTGGAATACACATTGATGCCGCCTCACGGTGTGCTTCAACAAAATTCTCATATTCGTCATTTGGGGTACTTTTTTCTGTCTTCTCTTGTAGTGTATCGAATCTGTTTCTTAATTCTAATGCATATTTGTCTCTAATATCTCTGTTGTTAAGTAGGGCCCAGTCGTAGTGCTTAGTTGTCGCTGTTCGTGTGGCGTTTTTTCGTAGGCTTAGTCGTAATTTGGCTGTGACTATTCGATGATCGGAGGACACACCCTCGAAAGAGGAGTATGCCTCGCAATTCATCGCACTATTTTTCCATTTCCTGTTTACAAAGACGTAGTCTATCTGTGCTTTATTATTGTTCGCGTATGTGTAGGTCCATAATTTTCCCTCCCTTTTTTGATAGTTTGTATTGAGCCATGTTAATCTATTTTCTATCATGAAATCAGTTAGATGTTGTCAATTCCTATTTGACGTGTTGTGTAGGCTGTATTTGTTGTTCCTGTTTTTCCCAATTTGTGCATTCATATCTCCGCCAATGACTAGCAGGTTGTGTTTCGGAAAGCTACGCACTAGGGAGGATAGCTCCTCGTAGAAGGCGACTAGTTCGGTTTCTTCACTAACGTTGGTAGGGCTGTAGCAGGAGATGATTGTTGCTTTGGGGTTGCCATTAAACGTTGCGGCCATCATCCTAGGTTGTATTCTCTCAATGCTATTAAGTGTTTTTAACGCTCTTGGTCCTATAAGCATTCCCACCCCTCCTAGCGAGACATTGACAGAGTTTTTCCATGCCAATACAGTGACTAGCGTCCATCCATTGCCAGTTTCGTGATATTTGATATCTTCTATATGTTCTACGGCTGATGCAGTTAGCTCTGATAGTTGACCTATTCTATTTAGGGGTCTAACGTTAAATGTCGCTATCTGTATTGTTTGTTTGCATTTTAGTAGTTTTTGTTTGAGTTTGAGCTCTGTAGCTGATTTTTCGAACACTGAGGCCAGAGCTCCAACCTCAGCAGGACGCGCCCTTTTTTACCCGCGCGAAGAGCGATGCGGTTTATGTATGTGGTTTGAGTATGAGTCATGGTTATCTTTCAATGGCTGTTTTTATTCTCATCTATAGAAGCCACTCTTATAGATGAGCAGCAGTAGTTCCCCGATCGAACTGACAATCCTGAGCGTTAAGCCGCAAGACTCACACGTTCAGGAAATGTTAGGCATTGGGCATTCGAATACCTTCACGTACATCATGCTGCTTCCCATGTGTACGTGAAAAAAAAAAAAAAAAAAAAAAGGTCCTTCTTTCACCTTAAGTTTTAACTTAGTTAAAGTCCAGGACTAATGTATATTTAAAGAAATTTTTGGGTATATTTTAGCCTGTCATCCGATACTGGCCCTAACATGTGTTTTTATTTTATTTTATATTTTCATTTTTTTTTTTTTTTTTTAAGGAGAGGTGGCATTTCGACGTTGGCTTGGGTTGCTTTGTTTTCTTATTAACTGCTATTGGGGTGGCCAAACTGAGACTTCTAAGCTTTTAGAAAAGATTCAAAACCTTTTTGCCGTGTATACTAATGCATTCGACCAGAGTCATATATTCAATTTGGGTGTTTTTTTGTTTTTTTATTGTTTTTCTTTTTGGATTTACTGCAAAACATGTCCTTACATTTAAAATACCTTATATTCTTCATTTGAGAACACAATACAGCAGAGATTAAAGACAAAACCATTTTAAATCAAATATGTGCATTTTTTTTAATGAACACTTTAGTAAAATAAATTTACTAACCTCTTTGAAACACTTCTGGAAATGGATGACTTCCAATTTCGCCTACTATTTTAACAAATGCTCGCTTGAATTATTACTAATTCTACTAGCATTTAAACTAAAATTCCACCCCTTTATCATGGTCATCAGGGAGGGAGGTGGAGAGAGAGAGAGAGAGAGAGAGAGAGAGAGAGAGAGAGAGAGAGAGGAAGAGAAGTAAGGAATCTACTATCTTTCTTTTAGGGGATTCGTCTTAGCACGTGGTAAGCTACATTTGAGGTGTTATTTTTTTTGGGGGGGTAATTTTTGCAGTGTGACCAAACACCAGTTCAAAGGGGGTAAAACCGAGAGAATCCTGAACAGATTCTCTGGCAGCAAATAGGACTAGATGAACACCATCATCACAGTCTTTTTGATACTGTTGACAACTTATTTCATCATAGATTTCAGAGATTGAACATGCACGAGAGACCCCTGAAAATCGGGTGGGTAGGTACTGAACAAGTACTGTTTGATGCACAGCTCGTGCATTCTTCGTTGGAACAAACCGGACATAAAGTTAGACACCTGGTCCAATTGGAGAGATAAGGGGATGTCGACAAAATTTAAAAAAATTGTATGAGCCTAAATAATGCTCTTTGCTTTGATATTCCTTAAGGAAATAGCCTCAAAGAAACGTGTGCAAGCACACATAACTGTGGGCAGATAGTGATTCCCAGATTTCCTTCTTGGGAGAGGAACTACACACTCTACCAAAAAGTTACTACGACAAGAATACCATTTGACTCAAGAGGAGGATGGACCATGAAAACACACAGAATAATGGAATGACTTCCAGGTTGTGTGCTGCACAATTAGCAGTTTATTTTGGGATTTTTCATCAATAAGCACATAAATTTCAATACCATTTGACTTTACTAGGAGGATGCACAATTAAAACACACACAAAAATGTAATGGCTTCCAGGTTGTGTACTGTAGAATTAGCATTTTATTTTGGGATCTTTCATCAATAGACACATCAAATTTCAATACCATTTGACTCAAGAGGAGGATGCACCATAAGAACACACAGAATAATGTAATGGCTTTCAGGTTGTGTGCTGCACAATTAGCAGTTTATTTTGGGATTTTTCATCAATAGACACATCAAATTTCAATACCATTTGACTCAAGAGGAGGATGCACCATAAGAACACACAGAATAATGTAATGGCTTCCAGGTTGTCTACTGTAGAATTAGCATTTTATTTTGGGATCTTTCATCAATAGACACATCAAATTGCAATACATTTGACTCAAGAGGAGGATGCACCATAAGAACACACAGAATAATGTAATGGCTTCCAGGTTGTGTACTGTAGAATTAGCATTTTATTTTGGGATCTTTCATCAATAGACACATCAAATTTCAGTACCATTTGACTCAAGAGGAGGATGCACCATAAGAACACACAGAATAATGTAATGGCTTCCAGGTTGTCTACTGTAGAATTAGCAGTTTATTTTGGGATTTTTCATCAATAGACACATCAAATTTCAATACCATTTGACTCAAGAGGAGGATGCACCATAAGAACACACAGAATAATGTAATGGCTTTCAGGTTGTGTGCTGCACGATTAGCAGTTTATTTTGGGATTTTTCATCAATAGACACATAAAATTTCAATACCATTTGACTCAAGAGGAGGATGCACCATAAGAACACACAGAATAATATAATGGCTTCCAGGTTGTGTACTGTAGAATTAGCATTTTATTTTGGGATCTTTCATCAATAGACACATTAAATTTCAATACCATTTGACTCAAGAGGAGGATGCACCATAAGAACACACAGAATAATGTAATGGCTTCCAGGTTGTGTGCTGCACAATTAGCAGTTTATTATGGGATTTTTCATCAATAGACACATCAAATTTCAATACCATTTGACTCAAGAGGAGGATGCACCATAAGAACACACAGAATAATGTAATGGCTTCCAGGTTGTGTACTGTAGAATTAGCATTTTATTTTGGGATCTTTCATCAATAGACACATCAAATTTCAATACCATTTGACTCAAGAGGAGGATGCACCATAAGAACACACAGAATAATGTAATGGCTTCCAGGTTGTGTACTGTAGAATCAGCATTTTATTGTGGGATCTTTCATCAATAGACACATTAAATTGCAATACATTTGACTCAAGAGGAGGATGCACCATAAGAACACACAGAATAATGTAATGGCTTCCAGGTTGTCTACTGTAGAATTAGCATTTTATTTTGGGATCTTTCATCAATAGACACATCAAATTTCAATACCATTTGACTCAAGAGGAGGATGCACCATAAGAACACACAGAATAATGTAATGGCTTCCAGGTTGTGTACTGTAGAATTAGCATTTTATTTTGGGATCTTTCATCAATAGACACATCAAATTTCAATACCATTTGACTCAAGAGGAGGATGCACAATAAGAACACACAGAATAATGTAAGGGCTTCCAGGTTGTGTACTGTAGAATTAGCATTTTATTTTGGGATCTTTCATCAATAGACACATCAAATTTCAATACCATTTGACTCAAGAGGGGGATGCACCATGCAAAAACAGAGAATAATGTAATGGCTTCCAGGTTGTGTACTGTAGAATTAGCATTTTATTTTGGGATCTTTCATCAATAGACACATCAAATTTCAATACCATTTGACTCAAGAGGAGGATGCACCATAAGAACACACAGAATAATGTAATGGCTTCCAGGTTGTGTACTGTAGAATTAGCATTTTATTTTGGGATCTTTCATCAATAGACACATCAAATTTCAGTACCATTTGACTCAAGAGGAGGATGCACCATAAGAACACACAGAATAATGTAATGGCTTCCAGGTTGTGTACTGTAGAATTAGCATTTTATTTTGGGATCTTTCATCAATAGACACATCAAATTTCAATACCATTTGACTCAAGAGGAGGATGCACCATAAGAACACACAGAATAATATAATGGCTTCCAGGTTGTGTGCTGCACAATTAGCAGTTTATTTTGGGATCATTCATCAATAGACACATCAAATTTCAATACCATTTGACTCAAGAGGAGGATGCACCATAAGAACACACAGAATAATGTAATGGCTTCCAGGTTGTCTACTGTAGAATTAGCATTTTATTTTGGGATCTTTCATCAATAGACACATCAAATTTCAATACCATTTGACTCAAGAGGAGGATGCACCATAAGAACACACAGAATAATGTAATGGCTTCCAGGTTGTGTACTGTAGAATTAGCATTTTATTTTGGGATCTTTCATCAATAGACACATCAAATTTCAATACCATTTGACTCAAGAGGAGGATGCACCATAAGAATACACAGAATAATGTAAGGGCTTCCAGGTTGTGTACTGTAGAATTAGCATTTTATTTTGGGATTTTTCATCAATAGACACATCAAATTTTAATACCATTTGACTCAAGAGGGGGATGCACCATGCAAAAACAGAGAATAATGTAATGGCTTCCAGGTTGTGTACTGTAGAATTAGCATTTTATTTTGGGATCTTTCATCAATAGACACATCAAATTTCAATACCATTTGACTCAAGAGGAGGATGCACCATAAGAACACACAGAATAATGTAATGGCTTCCAGGTTGTCTACTGTAGAATTAGCATTTTATTTTGGGATCTTTCATCAATAGACACATCAAATTTCAGTACCATTTGACTCAAGAGGAGGATGCACCATAAGAACACACAGAATAATGTAATGGCTTCCAGGTTGTCTACTGTAGAATTAGCATTTTATTTTGGGATCTTTCATCAATAGACACATCAAATTTCAATACCATTTGACTCAAGAGGAGGATGCACCATAAGAACACACAGAATAATGTAATGGCTTCCAGGTTGTGTACTGCACAATTAGCAGTTTATTTTGGGATTTTTCATCAATAGACACATCAAATTTCAATACCATTTGACTCAAGAGGAGGATGCACCATAAGAACACACAGAATAATGTAATGGCTTCCAGGTTGTGTGCTGCACAATTAGCAGTTTATTTTGGGATTTTTCATCAGTAGACACATCAAATTTCAATACCATTTGACTCAAGAGGAGGATACACCATAAGAACACACAGAATAATGTAATGGCTTCCAGGTTGTGTACTGTAGGATTAGCATTTTATTTTGGGATTTTTCATCAATAGACACATCAAATTGCAATACATTTGACTCAAGAGGAGGATGCACCATAAGAACACACAGAATAATGTAATGGCTTCCAGGTTGTGTACTGTAGAATTAGCATTTTATTGTGGGATCTTTCATCAATAGACACATCAAATTGCAATACATTTGACTCAAGAGGAGGATGCACCATAAGAACACACAGAATAATGTAATGGCTTCCAGGTTGTGTACTGTAGAATTAGCATTTTATTTTGGGATCTTTCATCAATAGACATTAAATTTCAATACCATATGACTCAAGAGGGGGATGCACCATGCAAAAACAGAGAATAATGTAATGGCTTCCAGGTTGTCTACTGTAGAATTAGCATTTTATTTTGGGATCTTTCATCAATAGACACATCAAATTTCAATACCATTTGACTCAAGAGGAGGATGCACCATAAGAACACACAGAATAATGTAATGGCTTCCAGGTGGTCTACTGTAGAATTAGCATTTTATTTTGGGATCTTTCATCAATAGACACATCAAATTTCAGTACCATTTGACTCAAGAGGAGGATGCACCATAAGAACACACAGAATAATGTAATGGCTTCCAGGTTGTCTACTGTAGAATTAGCATTTTATTTTGGGATCTTTCATCAATAGACACATCAAATTTAAATACCATTTGACTCAAGAGGAGGATGCACCATAAGAACACACAGAATAATGTAATGGCTTCCAGGTTGTGTGCTGCACAATTAGCAGTTTATTTTGGGATCTTTCATCAATAGACACATCAAATTTAAATACCATTTGACTCAAGAGGAGGATGAACCATAAGAACACACAGAATAATGTAAGGGCTTCGAGTTTGTGTACTGTAGAATTAGCATTTTATTTTGGGATCTTTCATCAATAGACACATCAAATTTCAATACCATTTGACTCAAGAGGAGGATGCACCATAAGAACACACAGAATAATGTAATGGCTTCCAGGTTGTCTACTGTAGAATTAGCATTTTATTTTGGGATCTTTCATCAATAGACACATCAAATATCAGTACCATTTGACTCAAGAGGAGGATGCACCATAAGAACACACAGAATAATGTAATGGCTTCCAGGTTGTCTACTGTAGAATTAGCATTTTATTTTGGGATCTTTCATCAATAGACACATCAAATATCAGTACCATTTGACTCAAGAGGAGGATGAACCATAAGAACACACAGAATAATGTAATGGCTTCCAGGTTGTGTACTGTAGAATTAGCATTTTATTTTGGGATCTTTCATCAATAGACACATCAAATTTCAATACCATTTGACTCAAGAGGAGGATGCACCATAAGAACACACAGAATAATGTAATGGCTTCCAGGTTGTCTACTGTAGAATTAGCATTTTATTTTGGGATCTTTCATCAATAGACACATCAAATATCAGTACCATTTGACTCAAGAGGAGGATGCACCATAAGAACACACAGAATAATGTAATGGCTTCCAGGTTGTCTACTGTAGAATTAGCATTTTATTTTGGGATCTTTCATCAATAGACACATCA
This sequence comes from Sepioteuthis lessoniana, assembly GCA_963585895.1. NCBI lineage: Eukaryota > Metazoa > Mollusca > Cephalopoda > Myopsida > Loliginidae > Sepioteuthis > Sepioteuthis lessoniana. Next base: position 658,572 of record OY757917.1, read on the forward strand.
AATTTCAATACCATTTGACTCAAGAGGAGGATGCACCATAAGAACACACAGAATAATATAATGGCTTCCAGGTTGTGTGCTGCACAATTAGCAGTTTATTTTGGGATCTTTCATCAATAGACACATCAAATTTCAATACCATTTGACTCAAGAGGAGGATGTACCATAAGAACACACAGAATAATGTAATGGCTTCCAGGTTGTCTACTGTAGAATTAGCATTTTATTTTGGGATCTTTCATCAATAGACACATCAAATTGCAATACATTTGACTCAAGAGGAGGATGCACCATAAGAACACACAGAATAATGTAATGGCTTCCAGGTTGTGTGCTGCACGATTAGCAGTTTATTTTGGGATTTTTCATCAATAGACACATAAAATTTCAATACCATTTGACTCAAGAGGAGGATGCACCATAAGAACACACAGAATAATATAATGGCTTCCAGGTTGTGTACTGTAGAATTAGCATTTTATTTTGGGATCTTTCATCAATAGACACATTAAATTTCAATACCATTTGACTCAAGAGGAGGATGCACCATAAGAACACACAGAATAATGTAATGGCTTCCAGGTTGTGTGCTGCACAATTAGCAGTTTATTATGGGATTTTTCATCAATAGACACATCAAATTTCAATACCATTTGACTCAAGAGGAGGATGCACCATAAGAACACACAGAATAATGTAATGGCTTCCAGGTTGTGTACTGTAGAATTAGCATTTTATTTTGGGATCTTTCATCAATAGACACATCAAATTTCAATACCATTTGACTCAAGAGGAGGATGCACCATAAGAACACACAGAATAATGTAATGGCTTCCAGGTTGTGTACTGTAGAATCAGCATTTTATTGTGGGATCTTTCATCAATAGACACATTAAATTGCAATACATTTGACTCAAGAGGAGGATGCACCATAAGAACACACAGAATAATGTAATGGCTTCCAGGTTGTCTACTGTAGAATTAGCATTTTATTTTGGGATCTTTCATCAATAGACACATCAAATTTCAATACCATTTGACTCAAGAGGAGGATGCACCATAAGAACACACAGAATAATGTAATGGCTTCCAGGTTGTGTACTGTAGAATTAGCATTTTATTTTGGGATCTTTCATCAATAGACACATCAAATTTCAATACCATTTGACTCAAGAGGAGGATGCACAATAAGAACACACAGAATAATGTAAGGGCTTCCAGGTTGTGTACTGTAGAATTAGCATTTTATTTTGGGATCTTTCATCAATAGACACATCAAATTTCAATACCATTTGACTCAAGAGGGGGATGCACCATGCAAAAACAGAGAATAATGTAATGGCTTCCAGGTTGTGTACTGTAGAATTAGCATTTTATTTTGGGATCTTTCATCAATAGACACATCAAATTTCAATACCATTTGACTCAAGAGGAGGATGCACCATAAGAACACACAGAATAATGTAATGGCTTCCAGGTTGTGTACTGTAGAATTAGCATTTTATTTTGGGATCTTTCATCAATAGACACATCAAATTTCAGTACCATTTGACTCAAGAGGAGGATGCACCATAAGAACACACAGAATAATGTAATGGCTTCCAGGTTGTGTGCTGCACAATTAGCAGTTTATTTTGGGATCTTTCATCAATAGACACATCAAATTTAAATACCATTTGACTCAAGAGGAGGATGAACCATAAGAACACACAGAATAATGTAAGGGCTTCGAGTTTGTGTACTGTAGAATTAGCATTTTATTTTGGGATCTTTCATCAATAGACACATCAAATTTCAATACCATTTGACTCAAGAGGGGGATGCACCATGCAAAAACAGAGAATAATGTAATGGCTTCCAGGTTGTGTACTGTAGAATTAGCATTTTATTTTGGGATCTTTCATCAATAGACACATCAAATTTCAATACCATTTGACTCAAGAGGAGGATGCACCATAAGAACACACAGAATAATGTAATGGCTTCCAGGTTGTCTACTGTAGAATTAGCATTTTATTTTGGGATCTTTCATCAATAGACACATCAAATATCAGTACCATTTGACTCAAGAGGAGGATGCACCATAAGAACACACAGAATAATGTAATGGCTTCCAGGTTGTCTACTGTAGAATTAGCATTTTATTTTGGGATCTTTCATCAATAGACACATCAAATTTCAATACCATTTGACTCAAGAGGAGGATGCACCATAAGAACACACAGAATAATATAATGGCTTCCAGGTTGTGTGCTGCACAATTAGCAGTTTATTTTGGGATCTTTCATCAATAGACACATCAAATTTCAATACCATTTGACTCAAGAGGAGGATGCACCATAAGAACACACAGAATAATGTAATGGCTTCCAGGTTGTCTACTGTAGAATTAGCATTTTATTTTGGGATCTTTCATCAATAGACACATCAAATTTCAATACCATTTGACTCAAGAGGAGGATGCACCATAAGAACACACAGAATAATGTAATGGCTTCCAGGTTGTGTACTGTAGAATTAGCAATTTATTTTGGGATCTTTCATCAATAGACACATCAAATTTCAATACCATTTGACTCAAGAGGGGGATGCACCATGCAAAAACAGAGAATAATGTAATGGCTTCCAGGTTGTGTACTGTAGAATTAGCATTTTATTTTGGGATCTTTCATCAATAGACACATCAAATTTCAATACCATTTGACTCAAGAGGAGGATGCACCATAAGAACACACAGAATAATGTAATGGCTTCCAGGTTGTCTACTGTAGAATTAGCATTTTATTTTGGGATCTTTCATCAATAGACACATCAAATATCAGTACCATTTGACTCAAGAGGAGGATGCACCATAAGAACACACAGAATAATGTAATGGCTTCCAGGTTGTGTGCTGCACAATTAGCAGTTTATTTTGGGATCTTTCATCAATAGACACATCAAATTTCAATACCATTTGACTCAAGAGGAGGATGTACCATAAGAACACACAGAATAATGTAATGGCTTCCAGGTTGTCTACTGTAGAATTAGCATTTTATTTTGGGATCTTTCATCAATAGACACATCAAATTGCAATACATTTGACTCAAGAGGAGGATGCACCATAAGAACACACAGAATAATGTAATGGCTTCCAGGTTGTGTGCTGCACGATTAGCAGTTTATTTTGGGATTTTTCATCAATAGACACATAAAATTTCAATACCATTTGACTCAAGAGGAGGATGCACCATAAGAACACACAGAATAATATAATGGCTTCCAGGTTGTGTACTGTAGAATTAGCATTTTATTTTGGGATCTTTCATCAATAGACACATTAAATTTCAATACCATTTGACTCAAGAGGAGGATGCACCATAAGAACACACAGAATAATGTAATGGCTTCCAGGTTGTGTGCTGCACAATTAGCAGTTTATTATGGGATTTTTCATCAATAGACACATCAAATTTCAATACCATTTGACTCAAGAGGAGGATGCACCATAAGAACACACAGAATAATGTAATGGCTTCCAGGTTGTGTACTGTAGAATTAGCATTTTATTTTGGGATCTTTCATCAATAGACACATCAAATTTCAATACCATTTGACTCAAGAGGAGGATGCACCATAAGAACACACAGAATAATGTAATGGCTTCCAGGTTGTGTACTGTAGAATCAGCATTTTATTGTGGGATCTTTCATCAATAGACACATTAAATTGCGATACATTTGACTCAAGAGGAGGATGCACCATAAGAACACACAGAATAATGTAATGGCTTCCAGGTTGTCTACTGTAGAATTAGCATTTTATTTTGGGATCTTTCATCAATAGACACATCAAATTTCAATACCATTTGACTCAAGAGGAGGATGCACCATAAGAACACACAGAATAATGTAATGGCTTCCAGGTTGTGTACTGTAGAATTAGCATTTTATTTTGGGATCTTTCATCAATAGACACATCAAATTTCAATACCATTTGACTCAAGAGGAGGATGCACAATAAGAACACACAGAATAATGTAAGGGCTTCCAGGTTGTGTACTGTAGAATTAGCATTTTATTTTGGGATCTTTCATCAATAGACACATCAAATTTCAATACCATTTGACTCAAGAGGGGGATGCACCATGCAAAAACAGAGAATAATGTAATGGCTTCCAGGTTGTGTACTGTAGAATTAGCATTTTATTTTGGGATCTTTCATCAATAGACACATCAAATTTCAATACCATTTGACTCAAGAGGAGGATGCACCATAAGAACACACAGAATAATGTAATGGCTTCCAGGTTGTGTACTGTAGAATTAGCATTTTATTTTGGGATCTTTCATCAATAGACACATCAAATTTCAGTACCATTTGACTCAAGAGGAGGATGAACCATAAGAACACACAGAATAATGTAATGGCTTCCAGGTTGTGTGCTGCACAATTAGCAGTTTATTTTGGGATCTTTCATCAATAGACACATCAAATTTAAATACCATTTGACTCAAGAGGAGGATGAACCATAAGAACACACAGAATAATGTAAGGGCTTCGAGTTTGTGTACTGTAGAATTAGCATTTTATTTTGGGATCTTTCATCAATAGACACATCAAATTTCAATACCATTTGACTCAAGAGGGGGATGCACCATGCAAAAACAGAGAATAATGTAATGGCTTCCAGGTTGTGTACTGTAGAATTAGCATTTTATTTTGGGATCTTTCATCAATAGACACATCAAATTTCAATACCATTTGACTCAAGAGGAGGATGCACCATAAGAACACACAGAATAATGTAATGGCTTCCAGGTTGTCTACTGTAGAATTAGCATTTTATTTTGGGATCTTTCATCAATAGACACATCAAATATCAGTACCATTTGACTCAAGAGGAGGATGCACCATAAGAACACACAGAATAATGTAATGGCTTCCAGGTTGTCTACTGTAGAATTAGCATTTTATTTTGGGATCTTTCATCAATAGACACATCAAATTTCAATACCATTTGACTCAAGAGGAGGATGCACCATAAGAACACACAGAATAATATAATGGCTTCCAGGTTGTGTGCTGCACAATTAGCAGTTTATTTTGGGATCTTTCATCAATAGACACATCAAATTTCAATACCATTTGACTCAAGAGGAGGATGCACCATAAGAACACACAGAATAATGTAATGGCTTCCAGGTTGTCTACTGTAGAATTAGCATTTTATTTTGGGATCTTTCATCAATAGACACATCAAATTTCAATACCATTTGACTCAAGAGGAGGATGCACCATAAGAACACACAGAATAATGTAATGGCTTCCAGGTTGTGTACTGTAGAATTAGCAATTTATTTTGGGATCTTTCATCAATAGACACATCAAATTTCAATACCATTTGACTCAAGAGGAGGATGCACCATAAGAACACACAGAATAATGTAATGGCTTCCAGGTTGTGTACTGTAGAATTAGCATTATATTTTGGGATTTTTCATCAATAGACACATCAAATTTCAATACCATTTGACTCAAGAGGGGGATGCACCATGCAAAAACAGAGAATAATGTAATGGCTTCCAGGTTGTGTACTGTAGAATTAGCATTTTATTTTGGGATCTTTCATCAATAGACACATCAAATGTCAATACCATTTGACTCAAGAGGAGGATGCACCATAAGAACACACAGAATAATGTAATGGCTTCAAGGTTGTGTACTGCACAATTAGCAGTTTATTTTGGGATCTTTCATCAATAGACACATCAAATTTCAATACCATTTGACTCAAGAGGAGGATGCACCATAAGAACACACAGAATAATGTAATGGCTTCCAGGTTGTGTACTGTAGAATTAGCAGTTTATTTTGGGATCTTTCATCAATAGACACATCAAATTTCAGTACCATTTGACTCAAGAGGAGGATGCACCATAAGAACACACAGAATAATGTAATGGCTTCCAGGTTGTGTACTGCACAATTAGCAGTTTATTTTGGGATCTTTCATCAATAGACACATCAAATTTCAATACCATTTGACTCAAGAGGAGGATGCACCATAAGAACACACAGAATAATGTAATGGCTTCCAGGTTGTGTACTGCACAATTAGCAGTTTATTTTGGGATTTTTCATCAATAGACATATTAAATTTCAATACAATTTGACTCAAGAGGAGGATGCACATAAAGAACACACAGAATAATGTAATGGCTTCCAGGTTGTGTGCTGCACAATTAGCAGTTTATTGTGGGATTTTTCATCAATAGACACATCAAATTTCAATACCATTTGACTCAAGAGGAGGATGCACCATAAGAACACACAGAATAATGTAATGGCTTCCAGGTTGTGTGCTGCACAATTAGCAGTTTATTTTGGGATTTTTCATCAGTAGACACATCAAATTTCAATACCATTTGACTCAAGAGGAGGATACACCATAAGAACACACAGAATAATGTAATGGCTTCCAGGTTGTGTACTGTAGGATTAGCATTTTATTTTGGGATCTTTCATCAATAGACACATCAAATTGCAATACATTTGACTCAAGAGGAGGATGCACCATAAGAACACACAGAATAATGTAATGGCTTCCAGGTTGTGTACTGTAGAATTAGCATTTTATTGTGGGATCTTTCATCAATAGACACATCAAATTGCAATACATTTGACTCAAGAGGAGGATGCACCATAAGAACACACAGAATAATGTAATGGCTTCCAGGTTGTCTACTGTAGAATTAGCATTTTATTTTGGGATCTTTCATCAATAGACACATCAAATTTCAATACCATTTGACTCAAGAGGAGGATGCACCATAAGAACACACAGAATAATGTAATGGCTTCCAGGTTGTCTACTGTAAAATTAGCATTTTATTTTGGGATCTTTCATCAATAGACACATCAAATTTCAGTACCATTTGACTCAAGAGGAGGATGCACCATAAGAACACACAGAATAATGTAATGGCTTCCAGGTTGTCTACTGTAGAATTAGCATTTTATTTTGGGATCTTTCATCAATAGACACATCAAATTTCAATACCATTTGACTCAAGAGGAGGATGCACCATAAGAACACACAGAATAGTGTAATGGCTTCCAGGTTGTGTGCTGCACAATTAGCAGTTTATTTTGGGATCTTTCATCAATAGACACATCAAATTTCAATACCATTTGACTCAAGAGGAGGATGAACCATAAGAACACACAGAATAATGTAAGGGCTTCGAGGTTGTGTACTGTAGAATTAGCATTTTATTTTGGGATCTTTCACCAATAGACACATCAAATTTCAATACCATTTGACTCAAGAGGGGGATGCACCATGCAAAAACAGAGAATAATGTAATGGCTTCCAGGTTGTGTACTGTAGAATTAGCATTTTATTTTGGGATCTTTCATCAATAGACACATCAAATTTCAATACCATTTGACTCAAGAGGAGGATGCACCATAAGAACACACAGAATAATATAATGGCTTCCAGGTTGTGTGCTGCAGAATTAGCAGTTTATTTTGGGATCTTTCATCAATAGACACATCAAATTTCAATACCATTTGACTCAAGAGGAGGATGCACCATAAGAACACACAGAATAATGTAATGGCTTCCAGGTTGTCTACTGTAGAATTAGCATTTTATTTTGGGATCTTTCATCAATAGACACTTCAAATTTCAATACCATTTGACTCAAGAGGAGGATGCACCATAAGAACACACAGAATAATGTAATGGCTTCCAGGTTGTGTACTGTAGAATTAGCATTTTATTTTGGGATCTTTCATCAATAGACACATCAAATTTCAATACCATTTGACTCAAGAGGAGGATGCACCATAAGAACACACAGAAAAATGTTATGGCTTCCAGGTTGTGTACTGTAGAATTAGCATTTTATTTTGGGATTTTTCATCAATAGACACATCAAATTTCAATACCATTTGACTCAAGAGGAGGATGCACCATAAGAACACACAAAATAATGTAATGGCTTCCAGGTTGTGTACTGTAGAATTAGCATTTTATTTTGGGATCTTTCATCAATAGACACATCAAATTTCAATACCATTTGACTCAAGAGGAGGATGCACCATAAGAACACACAGAATAATATAATGGCTTCCAGGTTGTGTGCTGCACAATTAGCAGTTTATTTTGGGATCTTTCATCAATAGACACATCAAATTTCAATACCATTTGACTCAAGAGGAGGATGCACCATAAGAACACACAGAATAATGTAATGGCTTCCAGGTTGTGTACTGTAGAATTAGCATTTTATTTTGGGATCTTTCATCAATAGACACATCAAATTTCAATACCATTTGACTCAAGAGGAGGATGCACCATAAGAACACACAGAATAATGTAATGGCTTCCAGGTTGTGTACTGTAGAATTAGCATTTTATTTTGGGATCTTTCATCAATAGACACATCAAATTTCAATACCATTTGACTAGAGAGGAGGATGCACCATAAGAATACACAGAATAATGTAAGGGCTTCCAGGTTGTGTACTGTAGAATTAGCATTTTATTTTGGGATTTTTCATCAATAGACACATCAAATTTCAATACCATTTGACTCAAGAGGGGGATGCACCATGCAAAAACAGAGAATAATGTAATGGCTTCCAGGTTGTGTACTGTAGAATTAGCATTTTATTTTGGGATCTTTCATCAATAGACACATCAAATTTCAATACCATTTGACTCAAGAGGAGGATGCACCATAAGAACACACAGAATAATGTAATGGCTTCCAGGTTGTCTACAGTAGAATTAGCATTTTATTTTGGGATCTTTCATCAATAGACACATCAAATTTCAGTACCATTTGACTCAAGAGGAGGATGCACCATAAGAACACACAGAATAATGTAATGGCTTCCAGGTTGTCTACTGTAGAATTAGCATTTTATTTTGGGATCTTTCATCAATAGACACATCAAATTTCAATACCATTTGACTCAAGAGGAGGATGCACCATAAGAACACACAGAATAATGTAATGGCTTCCAGGTTGTGTACTGCACAATTAGCAGTTTATTTTGGGATTTTTCATCAATAGACACATCAAATTTCAATACCATTTGACTCAAGAGGAGGATGCACCATAAGAACACACAGAATAATGTAATGGCTTCCAGGTTGTGTGCTGCACAATTAGCAGTTTATTTTGGGATTTTTCATCAGTAGACACATCAAATTTCAATACCATTTGACTCAAGAGGAGGATACACCATAAGAACACACAGAATAATTTAATGGCTTCCAGGTTGTGTACTGTAGGATTAGCATTTTATTTTGGGATCTTTCATCAATAGAGACATCAAATTGCAATACATTTGACTCAAGAGGAGGATGCACCATAAGAACACACAGAATAATGTAATGGCTTCGAGGTTGTGTACTGTAGAATAAGCATTTTATAGTGGGATCTTTCATCAATAGACACATCAAATTGCAATACATTTGACTCAAGAGGAGGATGCACCATAAGAACACACAGAATAATGTAATGGCTTCCAGGTTGTCTACTGTAGAATTAGCATTTTATTTTGGGATCTTTCATCAATAGACACATCAAATTTCAATACCATTTGACTCAAGAGGAGGATGCACCATGCAAAAACAGAGAATAATGTAATGGCTTCCAGGTTGTGTACTGTAGAATTAGCATTTTATTTTGGGATCTTTCATCAATAGACACATCAAATTTCAAAACCTTTGACTCAAGAGGAGGATGCACCATAAGAACACACAGAATAATGTAATGGCTTCCAGGTTGTCTACTGTAGAATTAGCATTTTATTTTGGGATCTTTCATCAATAGACACATCAAATTTCAGTACCATTTGACTCAAGAGGAGGATGCACCATAAGAACACACAGAATAATGTAATGGCTTCCAGGTTGTCTACTGTAGAATTAGCATTTTATTTTGGGATCTTTCATCAATAGACACATCAAATTTCAATACCATTTGACTCAAGAGGAGGATGCACCATAAGAACACACAGAATAATATAATGGCTTCCAGGTTGTGTGCTGCACAATTAGCAGTTTATTTTGGGATCTTTCATCAATAGACACATCAAATTTCAATACCATTTGACTCAAGAGGAGGATGCACCATAAGAACACACAGAATAATGTAATGGCTTCCAGGTTGTCTACTGTAGAATTAGCATTTTATTTTGGGATCTTTCATCAATAGACACATCAAATTTCAATACCATTTGACTCAAGAGGAGGATGCACCATAAGAACACACAGAATAATGTAATGGCTTCCAGGTTGTCTACTGTAGAATTAGCATTTTATTTTGGGATCTTTCATCAATAGACACATCAAATTTCAATACCATTTGACTCAAGAGGAGGATGCACCATAAGAACACACAGAATAATGTAATGGCATCCAGGTTGTGTACTGTAGAATTAGCAGTTTATTTTGGGATCTTTCATCAATAGACACATCAAATTTCAGTACCATTTGACTCAAGAGGAGGATGCACCATAAGAACACACAGAATAATGTAATGGCTTCCAGGTTGTGTACTGCACAATTAGCAGTTTATTTTGGGATCTTTCATCAATAGACACATCAAATTTAAATACCATTTGACTCAAGAGGAGGATGCACCATAAGAACACACAGAATAATGTAATGGCTTCCAGGTTGTGTACTGCACAATTAGCAGTTTATTTTGGGATTTTTCATCAATAGACATATTAAATTTCAATACCATTTGACTCAAGAGGAGGATGCACCATAAGAACACACAGAATAATGTAATGGCTTCCAGGTTGTGTGCTGCACAATTAGCAGTTTATTTTGGGATTTTTCATCAATAGACACATCAAATTTCAATACCATTTGACTCAAGAGGAGGATGCACCATAAGAACACACAGAATAATGTAATGGCTTCCAGGTTGTGTGCTGCACAATTAGCAGATTATTTTGGGATTTTTCATCAATAGACACATCAAATTTCAATACCATTTGATTCAAGAGGAGGATGCACCATAAGAACACACAGAATAATGTAATGGCTTCCAGGTTGTGTACTGTAGGATTAGCATTTTATTTTGGGATCTTTCATCAATAGACACATCAAATTTCAGTACCATTTGACTCAAGAGGAGGATGCACCATAAGAACACACAGAATAATGTAATGGCTTCCAGGTTGTCTACTGTAGAATTAGCATTTTATTTTGGGATCTTTCATCAATAGACACATCAAATTTCAATACCATTTGACTCAAGAGGAGGATGCACCATAAGAACACACAGAATAATGTAATGGCTTCCAGGTTGTGTACTGTAGAATTAGCATTTTATTTTGGGATCTTTCATCAATAGACACATCAAATTTCAATACCATTTGACTCAAGAGGAGGATGCACCATAAGAACACACAGAATAATGTAATGGCTTCCAGGTTGTGTACTGTAGAATTAGCATTTTATTTTGGGATCTTTCATCAATAGACACATCAAATTTCAATACCATTTGACTCAAGAGGAGGATGCACCATAAGAATACACAGAATAATGTAAGGGCTTCCAGGTTGTGTACTGTAGAATTAGCATTTTATTTTGGGATTTTTCATCAATAGACACATCAAATTTCAATACCATTTGACTCAAGAGGGGGATGCACCATGCAAAAACAGAGAATAATGTAATGGCTTCCAGGTTGTGTACTGTAGAATTAGCATTTTATTTTGGGATCTTTCATCAATAGACACATCAAATTTCAATACCATTTGACTCAAGAGGAGGATGCACCATAAGAACACACAGAATAATGTAATGGCTTCCAGGTTGTCTACAGTAGAATTAGCATTTTATTTTGGGATCTTTCATCAATAGACACATCAAATTTCAGTACCATTTGACTCAAGAGGAGGATGCACCATAAGAACACACAGAATAATGTAATGGCTTCCAGGTTGTCTACTGTAGAATTAGCATTTTATTTTGGGATCTTTCATCAATAGACACATCAAATTTCAATACCATTTGACTCAAGAGGAGGATGCACCATAAGAACACACAGAATAATGTAATGGCTTCCAGGTTGTGTACTGCACAATTAGCAGTTTATTTTGGGATTTTTCATCAATAGACACATCAAATTTCAATACCATTTGACTCAAGAGGAGGATGCACCATAAGAACACACAGAATAATGTAATGGCTTCCAGGTTGTGTGCTGCACAATTAGCAGTTTATTTTGGGATTTTTCATCAGTAGACACATCAAATTTCAATACCATTTGACTCAAGAGGAGGATACACCATAAGAACACACAGAATAATTTAATGGCTTCCAGGTTGTGTACTGTAGGATTAGCATTTTATTTTGGGATCTTTCATCAATAGAGACATCAAATTGCAATACATTTGACTCAAGAGGAGGATGCACCATAAGAACACACAGAATAATGTAATGGCTTCGAGGTTGTGTACTGTAGAATAAGCATTTTATAGTGGGATCTTTCATCAATAGACACATCAAATTGCAATACATTTGACTCAAGAGGAGGATGCACCATAAGAACACACAGAATAATGTAATGGCTTCCAGGTTGTCTACTGTAGAATTAGCATTTTATTTTGGGATCTTTCATCAATAGACACATCAAATTTCAATACCATTTGACTCAAGAGGAGGATGCACCATGCAAAAACAGAGAATAATGTAATGGCTTCCAGGTTGTGTACTGTAGAATTAGCATTTTATTTTGGGATCTTTCATCAATAGACACATCAAATTTCAAAACCTTTGACTCAAGAGGAGGATGCACCATAAGAACACACAGAATAATGTAATGGCTTCCAGGTTGTCTACTGTAGAATTAGCATTTTATTTTGGGATCTTTCATCAATAGACACATCAAATTTCAGTACCATTTGACTCAAGAGGAGGATGCACCATAAGAACACACAGAATAATGTAATGGCTTCCAGGTTGTCTACTGTAGAATTAGCATTTTATTTTGGGATCTTTCATCAATAGACACATCAAATTTCAATACCATTTGACTCAAGAGGAGGATGCACCATAAGAACACACAGAATAATATAATGGCTTCCAGGTTGTGTGCTGCACAATTAGCAGTTTATTTTGGGATCTTTCATCAATAGACACATCAAATTTCAATACCATTTGACTCAAGAGGAGGATGCACCATAAGAACACACAGAATAATGTAATGGCTTCCAGGTTGTCTACTGTAGAATTAGCATTTTATTTTGGGATCTTTCATCAATAGACACATCAAATTTCAATACCATTTGACTCAAGAGGAGGATGCACCATAAGAACACACAGAATAATGTAATGGCTTCCAGGTTGTCTACTGTAGAATTAGCATTTTATTTTGGGATCTTTCATCAATAGACACATCAAATTTCAATACCATTTGACTCAAGAGGAGGATGCACCATAAGAACACACAGAATAATGTAATGGCATCCAGGTTGTGTACTGTAGAATTAGCAGTTTATTTTGGGATCTTTCATCAATAGACACATCAAATTTCAGTACCATTTGACTCAAGAGGAGGATGCACCATAAGAACACACAGAATAATGTAATGGCTTCCAGGTTGTGTACTGCAGAATTAGCAGTTTATTTTGGGATCTTTCATCAATAGACACATCAAATTTAAATACCATTTGACTCAAGAGGAGGATGCACCATAAGAACACACAGAATAATGTAATGGCTTCCAGGTTGTGTACTGCACAATTAGCAGTTTATTTTGGGATTTTTCATCAATAGACATATTAAATTTCAATACCATTTGACTCAAGAGGAGGATGCACCATAAGAACACACAGAATAATGTAATGGCTTCCAGGTTGTGTGCTGCACAATTAGCAGTTTATTTTGGGATTTTTCATCAATAGACACATCAAATTTCAATACCATTTGACTCAAGAGGAGGATGCACCATAAGAACACACAGAATAATGTAATGGCTTCCAGGTTGTGTGCTGCACAATTAGCAGATTATTTTGGGATTTTTCATCAATAGACACATCAAATTTCAATACCATTTGATTCAAGAGGAGGATGCACCATAAGAACACACAGAATAATTTAATGGCTTCCAGGTTGTGTACTGTAGGATTAGCATTTTATTTTGGGATCTTTCATCAATAGACACATCAAATTTCAGTACCATTTGACTCAAGAGGAGGATGCACCATAAGAACACACAGAATAATGTAATGGCTTCCAGGTTGTCTACTGTAGAATTAGCATTTTATTTTGGGATCTTTCATCAATAGACACATCAAATTTCAATACCATTTGACTCAAGAGGAGGATGCACCATAAGAACACACAGAATAGTGTAATGGCTTCCAGGTTGTGTGCTGCACAATTAGCAGTTTATTTTGGGATCTTTCATCAATAGACACATCAAATTTAAATACCATTTGACTCAAGAGGAGGATGAACCATAAGAACACACAGAATAATGTAAGGGCTTCGAGGTTGTGTACTGTAGAATTAGCATTTTATTTTGGGATCTTTCATCAATAGACACATCAAATTTCAATACCATTTGACTCAAGAGGGGGATGCACCATGCAAAAACAGAGAATAATGTAATGGCTTCCAGGTTGTGTACTGTAGAATTAGCATTTTATTTTGGGATCTTTCATCAATAGACACATCAAATTTCAATACCATTTGACTCAAGAGGAGGATGCACCATAAGAACACACAGAATAATATAATGGCTTCCAGGTTGTGTGCTGCACAATTAGCAGTTTATTTTGGGATCTTTCATCAATAGACACATCAAATTTCAATACCATTTGACTCAAGAGGAGGATGCACCATAAGAACACACAGAATAATGTAATGGCTTCCAGGTTGTCTACTGTAGAATTAGCATTTTATTTTGGGATCTTTCATCAATAGACACTTCAAATTTCAATACCATTTGACTCAAGAGGAGGATGCACCATAAGAACACACAGAATAATGTAATGGCTTCCAGGTTGTCTACAGTAGAATTAGCATTTTATTTTGGGATCTTTCATCAATAGACACATCAAATTTCAATACCATTTGACTCAAGAGGAGGATGCACCATAAGAACACACAGAATAATGTTATGGCTTCCAGGTTGTGTACTGTAGAATTAGCATTTTATTTTGGGATTTTTCATCAATAGACACATCAAATTTCAATACCATTTGACTCAAGAGGAGGATGCACCATAAGAACACACAAAATAATGTAATGGCTTCCAGGTTGTGTACTGTAGAATTAGCATTTTATTTTGGGATCTTTCATCAATAGACACATCAAATTTCAATACCATTTGACTCAAGAGGAGGATGCACCATAAGAACACACAGAATAATATAATGGCTTCCAGGTTGTGTGCTGCACAATTAGCAGTTTATTTTGGGATCTTTCATCAATAGACACATCAAATTTCAATACCATTTGACTCAAGAGGAGGATTTACCATAAGAACACACAGAATAATGTAATGGCTTCCAGGTTGTCTACTGTAGAATTAGCATTTTATTTTGGGATCTTTCATCAATAGACACATCAAATTTCAATACCATTTGACTCAAGAGGAGGATGCACCATAAGAACACACAGAATAATGTAATGGCTTCCAGGTTGTGTACTGTAGAATTAGCATTTTATTTTGGGATCTTTCATCAATAGACACATCAAATTTCAATACCATTTGACTCAAGAGGAGGATGCACCATAAGAATACACAGAATAATGTAAGGGCTTCCAGGTTGTATACTGTAGAATTAGCATTTTATTTTGGGATTTTTCATCAATAGACACATCAAATTTCAATACCATTTGACTCAAGAGGAGGATGCACCATAAGAACACACAGAATAATGTAATGGCTTCCAGGTTGTGTACTGCACAATTAGCAGTTTATTTTGGGATTTTTCATCAATAGACATATTAAATTTCAATACCATTTGACTCAAGAGGAGGATGCACCATAAGAACACACAGAATAATGTAATGGCTTCCAGGTTGTGTGCTGCACAATTAGCAGTTTATTTTGGGATTTTTCATCAATAGACACATCAAATTTCAATACCATTTGACTCAAGAGGAGGATGCACCATAAGAACACACAGAATAATGTAATGGCTTCCAGGTTGTGTGCTGCACAATTAGCAGATTATTTTGGGATTTTTCATCAATAGACACATCAAATTTCAATACCATTTGATTCAAGAGGAGGATGAACCATAAGAACACACAGAATAATGTAATGGCTTCCAGGTTGTGTACTGTAGGATTAGCATTTTATTTTGGGATCTTTCATCAATAGACACATCAAATTTCAGTACCATTTGACTCAAGAGGAGGATGCACCATAAGAACACACAGAATAATGTAATGGCTTCCAGGTTGTCTACTGTAGAATTAGCATTTTATTTTGGGATCTTTCATCAATAGACACATCAAATTTCAATACCATTTGACTCAAGAGGAGGATGCACCATAAGAACACACAGAATAGTGTAATGGCTTCCAGGTTGTGTGCTGCACAATTAGCAGTTTATTTTGGGATCTTTCATCAATAGACACATCAAATTTAAATACCATTTGACTCAAGAGGAGGATGAACCATAAGAACACACAGAATAATGTAAGGGCTTCGAGGTTGTGTACTGTAGAATTAGCATTTTATTTTGGGATCTTTCATCAATAGACACATCAAATTTCAATACCATTTGACTCAAGAGGGGGATGCACCATGCAAAAACAGAGAATAATGTAATGGCTTCCAGGTTGTGTACTGTAGAATTAGCATTTTATTTTGGGATCTTTCATCAATAGACACATCAAATTTCAATACCATTTGACTCAAGAGGAGGATGCACCATAAGAACACACAGAATAATATAATGGCTTCCAGGTTGTGTGCTGCACAATTAGCAGTTTTTTTTGGGATCTTTCATCAATAGACACATCAAATTTCAATACCATTTGACTCAAGAGGAGGATGCACCATAAGAACACACAGAATAATGTAATGGCTTCCAGGTTGTCTACTGTAGAATTAGCATTTTATTTTGGGATCTTTCATCAATAGACACTTCAAATTTCAATACCATTTGACTCAAGAGGAGGATGCACCATAAGAACACACAGAATAATGTAATGGCTTCCAGGTTGTGTACAGTAGAATTAGCATTTTATTTTGGGATCTTTCATCAATAGACACATCAAATTTCAATACCATTTGACTCAAGAGGAGGATGCACCATAAGAACACACAGAATAATGTTATGGCTTCCAGGTTGTGTACTGTAGAATTAGCATTTTATTTTGGGATTTTTCATCAATAGACACATCAAATTTCAATACCATTTGACTCAAGAGGAGGATGCACCATAAGAACACACAAAATAATGTAATGGCTTCCAGGTTGTGTACTGTAGAATTAGCATTTTATTTTGGGATCTTTCATCAATAGACACATCAAATTTCAATACCATTTGACTCAAGAGGAGGATGCACCATAAGAACACACAGAATAATATAATGGCTTCCAGGTTGTGTGCTGCACAATTAGCAGTTTATTTTGGGATCTTTCATCAATAGACACATCAAATTTCAATACCATTTGACTCAAGAGGAGGATGCACCATAAGAACACACAGAATAATGTAATGGCTTCCAGGTTGTCTACTGTAGAATTAGCATTTTATTTTGGGATCTTTCATCAATAGACACATCAAATTTCAATACCATTTGACTCAAGAGGAGGATGCACCATAAGAACACACAGAATAATGTAATGGCTTCCAGGTTGTGTACTGTAGAATTAGCATTTTATTTTGGGATCTTTCATCAATAGACACATCAAATTTCAATACCATTTGACTCAAGAGGAGGATGCACCATAAGAATACACAGAATAATGTAAGGGCTTCCAGGTTGTGTACTGTAGAATTAGCATTTTATTTTGGGATTTTTCATCAATAGACACATCAAATTTCAATACCATTTGACTCAAGAGGGGGATGCACCATGCAAAAACAGAGAATAATGTAATGGCTTCCAGGTTGTGTACTGTAGAATTAGCATTTTATTTTGGGATCTTTCATCAATAGACACATCAAATTTCAATACCATTTGACTCAAGAGGAGGATGCACCGTAAGAACACACAGAATAATGTAATGGCTTCCAGGTTGTCTACAGTAGAATTAGCATTTTATTTTGGGATCTTTCATCAATAGACACATCAAATTTCAGTACCATTTGACTCAAGAGGAGGATGCACCATAAGAACACACAGAATAATGTAATGGCTTCCAGGTTGTCTACTGTAGAATTAGCATTTTATTTTGGGATCTTTCATCAGTAGACACATCAAATTTCAATACCATTTGACTCAAGAGGAGGATGCACCATAAGAACACACAGAATAATGTAATGGCTTCCAGGTTGTGTACTGCACAATTAGCAGTTTATTTTGGGATTTTTCATCAATAGACACATCAAATTTCAATACCATTTGACTCAAGAGGAGGATGCACCATAAGAACACACAGAATAATGTAATGGCTTCCAGGTTGTGTGCTGCACAATTAGCAGTTTATTTTGGGATTTTTCATCAGTAGACACATCAAATTTCAATACCATTTGACTCAAGAGGAGGATACACCATAAGAACACACAGAATAATTTAATGGCTTCCAGGTTGTGTACTGTAGGATTAGCATTTTATTTTGGGATCTTTCATCAATAGAGACATCAAATTGCAATACATTTGACTCAAGAGGAGGATGCACCATAAGAACACACAGAATAATGTAATGGCTTCCAGGTTGTGTACTGTAGAATAAGCATTTTATTGTGGGATCTTTCATCAATAGACACATCAAATTGCAATACATTTGACTCAAGAGGAGGATGCACCATAAGAACACACAGAATAATGTAATGGCTTCCAGGTTGTCTACTGTAGAATTAGCATTTTATTTTGGGATCTTTCATCAATAGACACATCAAATTTCAATACCATTTGACTCAAGAGGAGGATGCACCATGCAAAAACAGAGAATAATGTAATGGCTTCCAGGTTGTGTACTGTAGAATTAGCATTTTATTTTGGGATCTTTCATCAATAGACACATCAAATTTCAAAACCTTTGACTCAAGAGGAGGATGCACCATAAGAACACACAGAATAATGTAATGGCTTCCAGGTTGTCTACTGTAGAATTAGCATTTTATTTTGGGATCTTTCATCAATAGACACATCAAATTTCAGTACCATTTGACTCAAGAGGAGGATGCACCATAAGAACACACAGAATAATGTAATGGCTTCCAGGTTGTCTACTGTAGAATTAGCATTTTATTTTGGGATCTTTCATCAATAGACACATCAAATTTCAATACCATTTGACTCAAGAGGAGGATGCACCATAAGAACACACAGAATAATATAATGGCTTCCAGGTTGTGTGCTTCACAATTAGCAGTTTATTTTGGGATCTTTCATCAATAGACACATCAAATTTCAGTACCATTTGACTCAAGAGGAGGATGCACCATAAGAACACACAGAATAATGTAATGGCTTCCAGGTTGTCTACTGTAGAATTAGCATTTTATTTTGGGATCTGTCATCAATAGACACATCAAATTTCAATACCATTTGACTCAAGAGGAGGATGCACCATGCAAAAACAGAGAATAATGTAATGGCTTCCAGGTTGTGTACTGTAGAATTAGCATTTTATTTTGGGATCTTTCATCAATAGACACATCAAATTTCAAAACCTTTGACTCAAGAGGAGGATGCACCATAAGAACACACAGAATAATGTAATGGCTTCCAGGTTGTCTACTGTAGAATTAGCATTTTATTTTGGGATCTTTCATCAATAGACACATCAAATTTCAGTACCATTTGACTCAAGAGGAGGATGCACCATAAGAACACACAGAATAATGTAATGGCTTCCAGGTTGTCTACTGTAGAATTAGCATTTTATTTTGGGATCTTTCATCAATAGACACATCAAATTTCAATACCATTTGACTCAAGAGGAGGATGCACCATAAGAACACACAGAATAATATAATGGCTTCCAGGTTGTGTGCTTCACAATTAGCAGTTTATTTTGGGATCTTTCATCAATAGACACATCAAATCTCAATACCATTTGACTCAAGAGGAGGATGCACCATAAGAACACACAGAATAATGTAATGGCTTCCAGGTTGTCTACTGTAGAATTAGCATTTTATTTTGGGATCTTTCATCAATAGACACATCAAATTTCAATACCATTTGACTCAAGAGGAGGATGCACCATAAGAACACACAGAATAATGTAATGGCTTCCAGGTTGTGTACTGTAGAATTAGCATTTTATTTTGGGATCTTTCATCAATAGACACATCAAATTTCAATACCATTTGACTCAAGAGGAGGATGCACCATAAGAACACACAGAATAATGTAATGGCTTCCAGGTTGTGTACTGTAGAATTAGCATTTTATTTTGGGATTTTTCATCTATAGACACATCAAATTTCAATACCATTTGACTCAAGAGAGGGATGCACCATGCAAAAACAGAGAATAATGTAATGGCTTCCAGGTTGTGTACTGTAGAATTAGCATTTTATTTTGGGATCTTTCATCAATAGACACATCAAATTTCAATACCATTTGACTCAAGAGGAGGATGCACCATAAGAACACACAGAATAATGTAATGGCTTCCAGGTTGTGTACTGCACAATTAGCAGTTTATTTTGGGATCTTTCATCAATAGACACATCAAATTTCAATACCATTTGACTCAAGAGGAGGATGCACCATAAGAACACACAGAATAATGTAATGGCTTCCAGGTTGTGTACTGTAGAATTAGCAGTTTATTTTGGGATCTTTCATCAATAGACACATCAAATTTCAGTACCATTTGACTCAAGAGGAGGATGCACCATAAGAACACACAGAATAATGTAATGGCTTCCAGGTTGTGTACTGCACAATTAGCAGTTTATTTTGGGATCTTTCATCAATAGACACATCAAATTTAAATACCATTTGACTCAAGAGGAGGATGCACCATAAGAACACACAGAATAATGTAATGGCTTCCAGGTTGTGTACTGCACAATTAGCAGTTTATTTTGGGATTTTTCATCAATAGACATATTAAATTTCAATACCATTTGACTCAAGAGGAGGATGCACCATAAGAACACACAGAATAATGTAATGGCTTCCAGGTTGTGTGCTGCACAATTAGCAGTTTATTTTGGGATTTTTCATCAATAGACACATCAAATTTCAATACCATTTGACTCAAGAGGAGGATGCACCATAAGAACACACAGAATAATGTAATGGCTTCCAGGTTGTGTGCTGCACAATTAGCAGATTATTTTGGGATTTTTAATCAATAGACACATAATTTCAATACCATTTGATTCAAGAGGAGGATGCACCATAAGAACACACAGAATAATGTAATGGCTTCCAGGTTGTGTACTGTAGGATTAGCATTTTATTTTGGGATCTTTCATCAATAGACACATCAAATTGCAATACATTTGACTCAAGAGGAGGATGCACAATAAGAACACACAGAATAATGTAATGGCTTCCAGGTTGTGTACTGTAGAATTAGCATTTTATTTTGGGATCTTTCATCAATAGACACATCAAATTTCAATACCATTTGACTCAAGAGGAGGATGCACCATAAGAACACACAGAATAATGTAATGGCTTTCAGGTTGTGTGCTGCACAATTAGCAGTTTATTTTGGGATTTTTCATCAATAGACACATCAAATTTCAATACCATTTGACTCAAGAGGAGGATGCACAATAAGAACACACAGAATAATGTAATGGCTTCCAGGTTGTGTACTGTAGAATTAGCATTTTATTTTGGGATCTTTCATCAATAGACACATCAAATTTCAATACCATTTGACTCAAGAGGAGGATGCACCATAAGAACACACAGAATAATGTAATGGCCTACAGGTTGTGTGCTGCACAATTAGCATTTTATTTTGGGATTTTTCATCAATAGACACATCAAATTTCAATACCATTTGACTCAAGAGGAGGATGCACCATAAGAACACACAGAATAATGTAATGGCTTTCAGGTTGTGTACTGTAGGATTAGCATTTTATTTTGGGATTTTTCATCAATAGACACATCAAATTTCAATACCATTTGACTCAACAGGGGGATGCCCCATGCAAAAACAGAGAATAATGTAATGGCTTCCAGGTTGTGTATTGTAGAATTAGCATTTTATTTTGGGATCTTTCATCAATAGACACATCAAATTTCAATACCATTTGACTCAAGAGGAAGACGCACCATAAGAACACACAGAATAATGTAATGGCTTCCAGGTTGTGTGCTGCACAATTCGCAGTTTATTTTGGGATCTTTCATCAATAGACACATCAAATTTCAATACCATTTGACTCAAGAGGAGGATGCACCATAAGAACACACAGAATAATGTAATGGCTTCCAGGTTGTCTACTGTAGATTTAGCATTTTATTTTGGGATCTTTCATCAATAGACACATCAAAATTCAGTACCATTTGACTCAAGAGGAGGATGCACCATAAGAACACACAGAATAATGTAACGGCTTCCAGGTTGTCGACTGTAGAATTAGCATTTTATTTTGGGATCTTTCATCAATAGACACATCAAATTTCAATACCATTTGACTCAAGAGGAGGATGCACTATAAGAACACACAGAATAATGTAATGGCTTCCAGGTTGTCTACTGTAGAATTAGCATTTTATTTTGGGATCTTTCATCAATAGACACATCAAATTTCAATACCATTTGACTCAAGAGGAGGATGCACCATGCAAAAACAGAGAATAATGTAATGGCTTCCAGGTTGTGTACTGTAGAATTAGCATTTTATTTTGGGATCTTTCATCAATAGACACATCAAATTTCAATACCATTTGACTCAATAGGAGGATGCACCATAAGAACACACAGAATAATGTAATGGCTTCCAGGTTGTGTGCTGCACAATTAGCAGTTTATTTTGGGATTTTTCATCAATAGACACATAAAATTTCAATACCATTTGACTCAAGAGGAGGATGCACCATAAGAACACACAGAATAATGTAATGACTTCAAGGTTGTGTACTGTAGGATTAGCATTTTATTTTGGGTTCTTTCATCAATAGACACATCAAATTTCAATACCATTTGACTCAAGAGGAGGATGCACCATAAGAACACACAGAATAAGGTAATGGCTTCCAGGTTGTGTGCTGCACAATTAGCATTATATTTTGGGATTTTTCATCAATAGACACATCAAATTTCAATACCATTTGACTCAAGAGGGGGATGCACCTAGCAAAAACAGAGAATAATGTAATGGCTTCCAGGTTGTCTACTGTAGAATTAGCATTTTATTTTGGGATCTTTCATCAATAGACACATCAAATTTCAATACCATTTGACTCAAGAGGAGGATGCACCATAAGAACACACAGAATATTATAATGGCTTCCAGGTTGTGTACTGTAGAATTAGAATTTTTTTTTTGGATCTTTCATCAATAGACACATCAAATTTCAATACAATTTGACTCAAGAGGAGGATGCACCATAAGAACACACAGAATAATGTAATGGCTTCCAGGTTGTGCACTGTTGAATTAGCATTTTATTTTGGGATCTTTCATCAATAGACACATCAAATTTCAATACCATTTGACTCAAGAGGAGGATGCACCATAAGAACACACAGAATAATGTAATGGCTTCCAGGTTGTGTACTGTAGGATTAGCATTTTATTTTGGGATCTTTCATCAATAGACACATCAAATTGCAATACATTTGACTCGAGAGGAGGATGCACCATAAGAACACACAGAATAATGTAATGGCTTCCAGGTTGTGCACTGTTGAAGTAGCATTTTATTTTGGGATCTTTCATCAATAGACACATCAAATTTCAATACCATTTGACTCAAGAGGAGGATGCACCATAAGAACACACAGAATAATGTAATGGCTTTCAGGTTGTGTGCTGCACAATTAGCAGTTTATTTTGGGATCTTTCATCAATAGACACATCAAATTTCAATACCATTTACTCAAGAGGGGGATGCACCATGCAAAAACAGAGAATAATGTAATGGCTTCCAGGTTATGTACTGTAGAATTAGCATTTTATTTTGGGATCTTTCATCAACAGACACATCAAATTTCAATACCATTTGACTCAAGAGGAGGATGACCATAAGAACACACAGAATAATGTAATGGCTTCCAGGTTGTCTACTGTAGAATTTGCATTTTATTTTGGGATCTTTCGTCAATAGACACATCAAATTTCAATACCATTTGCCTCAAGAGGGGGATGCACCATACAAACACACAGAATAATGTAATGGCTTCCAGGTTGTGTACTGCACAATTAGCAGTTTATTTTGGGATTTTTCATCAATAGACACATCAAATTTCAATACCATTTGACTCAAGAGGAGGATGCACCATAAGAACACACAGAATAATGTAATGGCTTTCAGGTTGTGTGCTGCACAATTAGCAGTTTAGTTTGGGATTTTTCATCAATAGACACATCAAATTTCAATACCATTTGACTCAAGAGGAGGATGCACCATAAGAACACACAGAATAATGTAATGGCTTCCAGGTTGTGTGCTGCACAATTAGCAGTTTATTTTGGGATTTTTCATCAATAGACACATCAAATTTCAATACCATTTGACTCAAGAGGAGGATGCACCATAAGAACACACAGAATAATGTAATGGCTTCCAGGTGGTGTACTGTAGGACTAGCATTTTATTTTGGGTTCTATCATCAATAGACACATCAAATTGCAATACATTTGACTCAAGAGGAGGATGCACCATAAGAACACACAGAATAATGTAATGGCTTCCAGGTTGTGTACTGTAGAATTAGCATTTTATTTTGGGATCTTTCATCAATAGACACATCAAATTTCAATACCATTTGACTCAAGAGGAGGATGCACCATAAGAACACACAGAATAAGGTAATGGCTTCCAGGTTGTGTGCTGCACAATTAGCAGTTTATTTTGGGATTTTTCATCAATAGACACATCAAATTTCAATACCATTTGACTCAAGAGGAGGATGCACCATAAGAACACACAGAATAATGTAATGGCTTCCAGGTTGTGTGCTGCACAATTAGCATTATATTTTGGGATTTTTCATCAATAGACACATCAAATTTCAATACCATTTGACTCAAGAGGGGGATGCACCTAGCAAAAACAGAGAATAATGTAATGGCTTCCAGGTTGTGTACTGTAGAATTAGCATTTTATTTTGGGATCTTTCATCAATAGACACATCAAATTTCAATACCATTTGACTCAAGAGGAGGATGCACCATGAGAACACACAGAATAATATAATGGCTTCCAGGTTGTGTACTGTAGAATTAGCATTTTATTTTGGGATCTTTCATCAATAGACACATTAACTTTCAATACCATTTGACTCAAGAGGAGGATGCACCATAAGAACACACAGAATAATGTAATGGCTTCCAGGTTGTGTGCTGCACAATTAGCAGTTTATTTTGGGATTTTTCATCAATAGACACATCAAATTTCAATACCATTTGACTCAAGAGGAGGATGCACCATAAAAACACACAGAATAATGTAATGGCTTCCAGGTTGTGTACTGTAGGATAAGCATTTTATTTTGGGATCTTTCATCAATAGACACATCAAATTTCAATACCGTTTGACACTAGAGGAGGATGCACCATAAGAACAAAGAGAATAATATAATGGCTTCCAGGTTGTGTACTGTAGAATTAGCATTTTATTTTGGGATCTTTCATCAATAGACACATCAAATTTCAATACCATTTGACTCAAGAGGAGGATGCACCATAAGAACACACAGAATAATATAATGGCTTCCAGGTTGTGTACTGTAGAATTAGCATTTTATTTTGGGATCTTTCATCAATAGACATATTAAATTTCAATACCATTTGACTCAAGAGGAGGATGCACCATAAGAACACACAGAATAATGTAATGGCTTCCAGGTTGTGTGCTGCACAATTAGCAGCATATTTTGGGATTTTGCATCAATAGACACATCAAATTTCAATACCATTTGACTCAAGAGGAGGATGCACCATAAGAACACACAGAATAATGTAATGGCTTCCAGGTTGTGTACTGCACAATTAGCAGTTTATTTTGGGATTTTTCATCAATAGACACATCAAATTTCAATACCATTTGACTCAAGAGGAGGATGCACCATAAGAACACACAGAATAATGTAATGTATTCCAGGTTGTGTGCTGCACAATTAGCAGTTTATTTTGGGATTTTTCATCAATAGACACATCAAATTTCAATACCATTTGACTCAAGAGGAGGATACACCATAAGAACACACAGAATAATGTAATGGCTTCCAGGTTGTGTACTGTAGAATTAGCATTTTATTTTGGGATCTTTCATCCATAGACACATCAAATTTCAATACCATTTAACTCAAAAGGAGGATGCACCATAAGAACACACAGAATAATGTAATGGCTTCCAGGTTGTGTACTGTAGAATTAGCATTCTATTTTGGGATCTTTCATCAATAGACACATCAAATTTCAATAACATTTGACTCAAGAGGAGGATGCACCATAAGAACACACAGAATAATATAATGGCTTCCAGGTTGTGTACTGTAGAATTAGCATTTTATTTTGGGATCTTTCATCAATAGACACATCAAATTTCAATACCATTTGACTCAAGAGGAGGATGCACCATAAGAACACACAGAATAATGTAATGGCTTCCAGGTTGTGTGCTGCAAAATTAGCAGTTTATTTTGGGATTTTTCATCAATAGACACATCAAATTTCAATACCATTTGACTCAAGAGGAGGATGCACCATAAGAACACACAGAATAATGTAATGGCTTCTAGGTTGTGTGCTGCACAATTAGCAGTTTATTTTGGAATTTTTTATAAATAGACACATCAAATTTCAATACCATTTGCCTCAAGAGGAGGATGCACCATAAGAACACACAGAATAATGTAATGGCTTCCAGGTTGTGTACTGTAGGATTAGCATTTTATTTTGGGATCTTTCATCAATAGACACATCAAATTGCAATACATTTGACTCAAGAGGAGGATGCACCATAAGAACACACAGAATAATGTAATGGCTTCCAGGCTGTGTACTGTAGAATTAGCATTTTATTTTGGGATCTTTCATCAATAGACACATCAAATTTCAATACCATTTGACTCAAGAGGAGGATGCACCATAAGAACACACAGAATAATGTAATGGATTCCAGGTTGTGTGCTGCACAATTAGCAGTTTATTTTGGGATTTTTTATCAATAGACACATCAAATTTCAATACCATTTGACTCAAGAGGAGGATGCACCATAAGAACACACAGAATAATGTAATGGCTTCCAGGTTGTGTACAGTAGAATTAGCATTTTATTTTGGAATCTTTCATCAATAGACACATCAAATTTCAATACCATTTGACTCAAGAGGAGGATGCACCATAAGAACACACAGAATAAGTTATGGCTTCCAGGTTGTCTGCTGCACAATTAGCAGTTTATTTTGGGATTTTTCATCAATAGACACATCAAATTTCAATACCATTTGACTCAAGAGGAGGATGCACCATAAGAACACACAGAATAATGTAATGGCTTCGAGGTTGTGTACTGTAGGATTAGCATTTTATTTTGGGATCTTTCATCAATAGACACATCAAATTGCAATACATTTGACTCGAGAGGAGGATGCACCATAAGAACACACAGAATAATATAATGGCTTCCAGGTTGTGTACTGTAGAATTAGCATTTTATTTTGTGATCTTTCATCAATAGACACATTAAATTTCAATACCATTTGACTCAAGAGGAGGATGCACCATAAGAACACACAGAATAATGTAATGGCTTCCAGGTTGTGTGCTGCACAATTAGCAGTTTATTTTGGGATTTTTCATCAATAGACACATCAAATTTCAATACCATTTGACTCAAGAGGAGGATGCACCATAAGAACACACAGAATAATGTAATGGCTTCCAGGTTGTGTACTGTAGGATAAGCATTTTATTTTGGGATCTTTCATCAATAGACACATCAAATTTCAATACCATTTGACAGTAGAGGAGGATGCACCATAAGAACACAGAGAATAATATAATGGCTTCCAGGTTGTGTACTGTAGAATTAGCATTTTATTTTGGGATCTTTCATCAATAGACACATCAAATTTCAATACCATTTGACTCAAGAGGAGGATGCACCATAAGAACACACAGAATAATATAATGGCTTCCAGGTTGTGTAGTGTAGAATTAGCATATTATTTTGGGATTTTTCATCAATAGACACATTAAATTTCAATACCATTTGACTCAAGAGGAGGATGCACCATAAGAACACACAGAATAATATAATGGCTTCCAGGTTGTGTACTGTAGAATTAGCATTTTATTTTGGGATCTTTCATCAATAGACACATTAAATTTCAATACCATTTGACTCAAGAGGAGGATGCACCATAAGAACACACAGAATAATGTAATGGCTTCCAGGGTGTCTGCTGCACAATTAGCAGTTTATTTTGGGATTTTTGATCAATAGACACATCAAATTTCAATACCATTTGACTCAAGAGGAGGATGCACCATAAGAACACACAGAATAATGTAATGGCTTCCAGGTTGTGTACTGTAGGATAAGCATTTTATTTTGGGATCTTTCATCAATAGACACATCAAATTTCAATACCATTTGACACTAGAGGAGGATGCACCATAAGAACACAGAGAATAATATAATGGCTTCCAGGTTGTGTACTGTAGAATTAGGATTTTATTTTGGGATCTTTCATCAATAGACACATCAAATTTCAATACCATTTGACTCAAGAGGAGGATGCACCATAAGAACACACAGAATAATATAATGGCTTCCAGGTTGTGTAGTGTAGAATTAGCATTTTATTTTGGGATCTTTCATCAATAGACACATCAAATTGCAATACATTTGACTCAAGAGGAGGATGCACCATAAGAACACACAGAATAATGTAATGGCTTCCAGGTTGTGTACTGTAGAATTAGCATTTTATTTTGGGATCTTTCATCAAGAGACACATCAAATTTCAATACCATTTGACTCAAGAGGAGGATGCACCATAAGAACACACAGAATAATGTAATGGCTTCCAGGTTGTGTACTGTAGAATTAGCATTTTATTTTGTGATCTTTCATCAATAGACACATCAAATTTCAATACCATTTGACTCAAGAGGAGGATGCACCATAAGAACACACAAAATAATGTAATGGCTTCCAGGTTGTGTACTGTAGAATTAGCATTTTATTTTGGGATCTTTCATCAATAGACACATCAAATTTCAATACCATTTGACTCAAGAGGAGGATGCACCATAAGAACACACAGAATAATGTAATGGCTTCCAGGTTGTGTACTGTAGAATTAGCATTTTATTTTGGGATCTTTCATCATTAGACACATCAAATTTCAATACCATTTGACTCAAGAGGAGGATGCACCATAAGAACACACAGAATAATGTAAGGTGCTTCCAGGTTGTGTACTGCACAATTAGCAGTTTATTTTGGGATTTTTTAACAATAGACACATCAAATTTCAATACCATTTGACTCAAGAGGAGGATGCACCATAAGAACACACAGAATAATATAATGGCTTCCAGGTTGTGTACTGTAGAATTAGCATTTTATTTTGGGATCTTTCATCAATAGACACATCAAATTTCAATACCATTTGACTCAAGAGGAGGATGCACCATAAAAACACACAGAATAATGTAATGGCTTCCAGGTTGTGTGCTGCACAATTAGCAGTTTATTTTGGGATTTTTGATCAATAGACACATCAAATTTCAATACCATTTGACTCAAGAGGAGGATGCACCATAAGAACACACAGAATAATGTAATGGCTTCCAGGTTGTGTACTGCACAATTAGCAGTTTATTTTGGGATCTTTCATCAATAGACACATCAAATTTAAATACCATTTGACTCAAGAGGAGGATGCACCATAAGAACACACAGAATAATGTAATGGCTTCCAGGTTGTGTACTGTAGGATTAGCATTTTATTTTGGGATCTTTCATCAATAGATACATCAAATTGCAATACATTTGACTCAAGAGGAGGATGCACCATAAGAACACACAGAATAATGTAATGGCTTCCAGGTTGTGTACTGTAGAATTAGCATTTTATTTTGGGATCTTTCATCAATAGACACATCAAATTTCAATACCATTTGATTCAAGAGGAGGATGCACCATAAGAACACACAGAATAATGTAATGGCTTCCAGGTTGTGTACTGTAGAATTAGCATTTTATTTTGGGATCTTTCATCAATAGACACATCAAATTTCAATACCATTTGACTCAAGAGGAGGATGCACCATAAGAACACACAGAATAATGTAATGGCTTCCAGGTAGTGTGCTGCACAATTAGCAGTTTATTTTGGGATTTTTCATCAATAGACACATCAAATTTCAATACCATTTGACTCAAGAGGAGGATGCACCATAAGAACACACAGAATAATGTAATGGCTTCCAGGTTGTGTACTGTAGAATTAGCATTTTATTTTGTGATCTTTCATCAATAGACACATCAAATTTCAATACCATTTGACTCAAGAGGAGGATGCACCATAAGAACACACAGAATAATGTAATGGCTTCCAGGTTGTGTACTGTAGGATTAGCATTTTATTTTGGGATCTTTCATCAATAGACACATCAAATTGCAATACATTTGACTCAAGAGGAGGATGCACCATAAGAACACACAGAATAATGTAATGGCTTCCAGGTTGTGTACTGTAGAATTAGCATTTTATTTTGGGATCTTTCATCAATAGACACATCAAATTTCAATACCATTTGACTCAAAAGGAGGATGCACCATAAGAACACACAGAATAATGTAATGGCTTCCAGGTTGTGTACTGTAGAATTAGCATTTTATTTTGTGATCTTTCATCAATAGACACATCAAATTTCAATACCATTTGACTCAAGAGGAGGATGCACCATAAGAACACACAAAATAATGTAATGGCTTCCAGGTTGTGTACTGTAGAATTAGCATTTTATTTTGGGATCTTTCATCAATAGACACATCAAATTTCAATACCATTTGACTCAAGAGGAGAATGCACCATAAGAACACACAGAATAATGTAATGGCTTCCAGGTTGTGTACTGCACAATTAGCAGTTTATTTTGGGATCTTTCATCATTAGACACATCAAATTTCAATACCATTTGACTCAAGAGGAGGATGCACCATAAGAACACACAGAATAATGTAAGGGCTTCCAGGTTGTGTACTGCACAATTAGCAGTTTATTTTGGGATTTTTTAACAATAGACACATCAAATTTCAATACCATTTGACTCAAGAGGAGGATGCACCATAAGAACACACAGAATAATATAATGGCTTCCAGGTTGTGTGCTGCACAATTAGCAGTTTATTTGGGGATTTTTCATCAATAGACACATCAAATTTCAATACCATTTGACTCAAGAGGAGGATGCACCATAAGAACACACAGAATAATGTAATGGCTTCCAGGTTGTGTACTGTAGGATTAGCATTTTATTTTGGGATCTTTCATCAATAGACACATCAAATTTCAATACATTTGACTCGAGAGGAGGATGCACCATAAGAACACACAGAATAATGTAATGGCTTCCAGGTTGTGTACTGTAGAATTAGCATTTTATTGTGGGATCTTTCATCAATAGACACATCAAATTTCAATACCATTTGACTCAAGAGGAGGATGCACCATAAGAACACACAGAATAATGTAATGGCTTCCAGGTTGTGTGCTGCACAATTAGCAGTTTATTTTGGGATTTTTCATCAATAGACACATCAAATTTCAATACCATTTGACTCAAGAGGATGATGCACCATGAAATTACATAGAATAATGTAATGGTTTCGAGGTTGTGTACTGTAGAATTAGCATTTTACTTTGGGATCTTTCATCAATAGACACATCAAATTTCAATACCATTTGACTCAAGAGGAGGATGCACCATAAGAACACACAGAATAATGTAATGGCTTCCAGGTTGTGTGCTGCAGAATTAGCATTTTATTTTGGGATCTTTCATCAATAGACACATCAAATTTCAATAGCACTTGACTCAAGAGGAGGATGCACCATAAGAACACACAGAATAATGTAATGGCTTCCAGGTAGTGTACTGTGGGATTAGCAGTTTATTTTGGGATTTTTCATCAATAGATACATCAAATTTCAATACCATTTGACTCAAGAGGAGGATGCACCATAAGAACACACAGAATAATGTAATGGCTTCCAGGTTGTGTACTGTAGAATTAGCATTTTATTTTGGAATCTTTCATCAATGGACACATCAAATTTCAATAACATTTGAATCAAGAGGAGGATGCACCATAAGAACACACAGAATAATGTAATGGCTTCCAGGTTGTGTACTGTAGAATTAGCATTTTATTTTGGGATCTTTCATTAATAGACACATCAAATTTCAATACCATTTGACTCAAGAGGATGATGCACCATAAGAACACTCAGAATAATGTAATGGCTTCAAGGTTGTGTACTGTAGAATTAGCATTTTATTTTGGGATCTTTCATAAATAGACACATCAAATTACTATACCATTTGACTCAAGAGGAGGATGCACCATAAGAACACTCAGAATAATGTAATGGCTTCAAGGTTGTGTACTGTAGAATTAGCATTTTATTTTGGGATCTTTCATAAATAGACACATCAAATTTCAATACCATTTGACTCAAGAGGAGGATGCACCATAAGAACACTCAGAATAATGTAATGGCTTAAAGGTTGTGTAATGTAGAATTAGCATTTTATTTTGGGATTTTTCATCAATAGACACATCAAATTTCAATAGCATATGACTCAAGAGGAGGATGCACCATAAGAACACACAGAATAATGTAATGGCTTCCAGGTTGTGTACTGTAGAATTAGCATTTTATTTTGGGATCTTTCATCAATAGACACATCAAATTTCAATACCATTTGACTCAAGAGGAGGATGCACCATAAGAACACACAGAATAATATAATGGCTTCCAGGTTGTGTAGTGTAGAATTAGCATATTATTTGGGATCTTTCATCAATAGACACATTAAATTTCAATACCATTTGACTCAAGAGGAGGATGCACCATAAGAACACACAGAATAATGTAATGGCTTCCAGGTTGTGTGCTGCACAATTAGCAGTTTATTTTGGGATTTTTCATCAATAGACACATCAAATTTCAATACCATTTGACTCAATAGGAGGATGCACCATAAGAACACACAGAATAATGTAATGGCTTCCAGGTTGTGTGCTGCACAATTAGCAGCTTATTTTGGGATTTTGCATCAATAGACACATCAAATTTCAATACCATTTGACTCAAGAGGAGGATGCACCATAAGAACACACAGAATAATTTAATGGCTTCTAGGTTGTGTGCTGCACAATTAGCAGTTTATTTTGGAATTTTTCATCAATAGACACATCAAATTTCAATACCATTTGCCTCAAGAGGAGGATGCACCATAAGAACACACAGAATAATGTAATGGCTTCCAGGTAGTGTACTGTAGGATTAGCATTTTATTTTGGGATCTTTCATCAATAGACACATCAAATTGCAATACATTTGACTCAAGAGGAGGATGCACCATAAGAACACACAGAATAATGTAATGGCTTCCAGGTTGTGTACTGTAGAATTAGCATTTTATTTTGGGATCTTTCATCAATAGACACATCAAATTTCAATACCATTTGACTCAAGAGGAGGATGCACCATAAGAACACACAGAATTATGTAATGGCTTCCAGGTTGTGTACTGTAGAATTAGCATTTTATTTTGTGATCTTTCATCAATAGACACATCAAATTTCAATACCATTTGACTCAAGAGGAGGATGCACCATAAGAACACACAGAATAATGTAATGCCTTCCAGTTTGTGTACTGTAGAATTAGCATTTTATTTTGGGATCTTTCATCAATAGACACATCAAATTTCAATACCATTTGACTCAAGAGGAGGATGCACCATAAGAACACACAGAATAAAGTAATGGCTTCCAGGTTGTGTACTGTAGAATTAGCATTTTATTTTGGGATCTTTCATCAATAGACACATCAAATTTCAATACCATTTGACTCAAGAGGAGGATGCACCATAAGAACACACAGAATAATGTAAGGGCTTCCAGGTTGTGTACTGCACAATTAGCAGTTTATTTTGGGATTTTTTAACAATAGACACATCAAATTTCAATACCATTTGACTTAAGAGGAGGATGCACCATAAGAACACACAGAATAATGTAATGGCTTCCAGGTTGTGTGCTGCACAATTAGCAGTTTATTTTGGGATTTTTGATCAATAGACACATCAAATTTCAATACCATTTGACTCAAGAGGAGGATGCACCATAAGAACACACAGAATAATGTAATGGCT
The DNA here is from genome assembly GCA_963585895.1 of Sepioteuthis lessoniana. Taxonomy (NCBI): domain Eukaryota; kingdom Metazoa; phylum Mollusca; class Cephalopoda; order Myopsida; family Loliginidae; genus Sepioteuthis; species Sepioteuthis lessoniana. The sequence continues at coordinate 693,295 of OY757917.1, forward strand.
TCCAGGTTGTGTACTGCACAATTAGCAGTTTATTTTGGGATTTTTCATCAATAGACACATCAAATTTCAATGCCATTTGACTCAAGAGGAGGATGCACCATAAGAACACACAGAATAATGTAATGGCTTTCAGGTTGTGTGCTGCACAATTAGCAGTTTATTTTGGGATCTTTCATCAATAGACACATCAAATTTCAATACCATTTGACTCAAGAGGGTGATGCACCATAAGAACACACAGAATAATGTAATGGCTTCCAGGTTGTGTACTGTAGAATTAGCATTTTATTTTGGGATCTTTCATCAATAGACACATCAAATTTCAATAACATTTGACTCAAGAGGAGGATGCACCATAAGAACACACAGAATAATGTAATGGCTTCCAGGTTGTGTACTGTAGGATTAGCATTTTATTTTGGGATCTTTCATCAATAGATACATCAAATTGCAATACATTTGACTCAAGAGGAGGATGCACCATAAGAACACACAGAATAATGTAATGGCTTCCAGGTTGTGTACTGTAGAATTAGCATTTTATTTTGGGATCTTTCATCAATAGACACATCAAATTTCAATACCATTTGATTCAAGAGGAGGATGCACCATAAGAACACACAGAATAATGTAATGGCTTCCAGGTTGTGTACTGTAGAATTAGCATTTTATTTTGGGATCTTTCATCAATAGACACATCAAATTTCAATACCATTTGACTCAAGAGGAGGATGCACCATAAGAACACACAGAATAATGTAAGGGCTTCCAGGTTGTGTACTGCACAATTAGCAGTTTATTTTGGGATTTTTTAACAATAGACACATCAAATTTCAATACCATTTGACTCAAGAGGAGGATGCACCATAAGAACACACAGAATAATGTAATGGCTTCCAGGTAGTGTGCTGCACAATTAGCAGTTTATTTTGGGATTTTTCATCAATAGACACATCAAATTTCAATACCATTTGACTCAAGAGGAGGATGCACCATAAGAACACACAGAATAATGTAATGGCTTCTAGGTTGTGTGCTGCACAATTAGCAGTTTATTTTGGAATTTTTCATCAATAGACACATCAAATTTCAATACCATTTGACTCAAGAGGAGGATGCACCATAAGAACACACAGAATAATGTAATGGCTTCCAGGTTGTGTACTGTAGAATTAGCATTTTATTTTGTGATCTTTCATCAATAGACACATCAAATTTCAATACCATTTGACTCAAGAGGAGGATGCACCATAAGAACACACAGAATAATGTAATGGCTTCCAGGTTGTGTACTGCACAATTAGCAGTTTATTTTGGGATTTTTCATCAATAGACACATCAAATTTCAATGCCATTTGACTCAAGAGAAGGATGCACCATAAGAACACACAGAATAATGTAATGGCTTTCAGGTTGTGTGCTGCACAATTAGCAGTTTATTTTGGGATCTTTCATCAATAGACACATCAAATTTCAATACCATTTGACTCAAGAGGGTGATGCACCATAAGAACACACAGAATAATGTAATGGCTTCCAGGTTGTGTACTGTAGAATTAGCATTTTATTTTGGGATCTTTCATCAATAGACACATCAAATTTCAATAACATTTGACTCAAGAGGAGGATGCACCATAAGAACACACAGAATAATGTAATGGCTTCCAGGTTGTGTACTGTAGGATTAGCATTTTATTTTGGGATCTTTCATCAATAGATACATCAAATTGCAATACATTTGACTCAAGAGGAGGATGCACCATAAGAACACACAGAATAATGTAATGGCTTCCAGGTTGTGTACTGTAGAATTACCATTTTATTATGGGATCTTTCATCAATAGACACATCAAATTTCAATACCATTTGATTCAAGAGGAGGATGCACCATAAGAACACACAGAATAATGTAATGGCTTCCAGGTTGTGTACTGTAGAATTAGCATTTTATTTTGGGATCTTTCATCAATAGACACATCAAATTTCAATACCATTTGACTCAAGAGGAGGATGCACCATAAGAACACACAGAATAATGTAAGGGCTTCCAGGTTGTGTACTGCACAATTAGCAGTTTATTTGGGGATTTTTTATCAATAGACACATCAAATTTCAATACCATTTGACTCAAGAGGAGGATGCACCATAAGAACACACAGAATAATGTAATGGCTTCCAGGTAGTGTGCTGCACAATTAGCAGTTTATTTTGGGATTTTTCATCAATAGACACATCAAATTTCAATACCATTTGACTCAAGAGGAGGATGCACCATAAGAACACACAGAATAATATAATGGCTTCCAGGTTGTGTACTGTAGACTTAGCATTTTATTTTGGGATCTTTCATCAATAGACACATCAAATTTCAATACCATTTGACTCAAGAGGAGGATGCACCATAAGAACACACAGAATAATGTAATGGCTTCCAGGTTGTGTACTGCACAATTAGCAGTTTATTTTGGGATTTTTGATCAATAGACACATCAAATTTCAATACCATTTGACTCAAGAGGAGGATGCACCATAAGAACACACAGAATAATGTAATGGCTTCCAGGTTGTGTACTGCACAATTATCAGTTTATTTTGGGATTTTTCATCAATAGACACATCAAATTTCAATGCCATTTGACTCAAGAGGAGGATGCACCATAAGAACACACAGAATAATGTAATGGCTTTCAGGTTGTGTGCTGCACAATTAGCAGTTTATTTTGGGATCTTTCATCAATAGACACATCAAATTTCAATACCATTTGACTCAAGAGGGTGATGCACCATAAGAACACACAGAATAATGTAATGGCTTCCAGGTTGTGTACTGTAGAATTAGCATTTTATTTTGGGATCTTTCATCAATAGACACATCAAATTTCAATAACATTTGACTCAAGAGGAGGATGCACCATAAGAACACACAGAATAATGTAATGGCTTCCAGGTTGTGTACTGTAGGATTAGCATTTTATTTTGGGATCTTTCATCAATAGATACATCAAATTGCAATACATTTGACTCAAGAGGAGGATGCACCATAAGAACACACAGAATAATGTAATGGCTTCCAGGTTGTGTACTGTAGAATTAGCATTTTATTTTGGGATCTTTCAGCAATAGACACATCAAATTTCAATACCATTTGATTCAAGAGGAGGATGCACCATAAGAACACATAGAATAATGTAATGGCTTCCAGGTTGTGTACTGTAGAATTAGCATTTTATTTTGGGATCTTTCATCAATAGACACATCAAATTTCAATACCATTTGACTCAAGAGGAGGATGCACCATAAGAACACACAGAATAATGTAAGGGCTTCCAGGTTGTGTACTGCACAATTAGCAGTTTATTTTGGGATTTTTTAACAATAGACACATCAAATTTCAATACCATTTGACTCAAGAGGAGGATGCACCATAAGAACACACAGAATAATGTAAGGGCTTCCAGGTAGTGTGCTGCACAATTAGCAGTTTATTTTGGGATTTTTCATCAATAGACACATCAAATTTCAATACCATTTGACTCAAGAGGAGGATGCACCATAAGAACACACAGAATAATGTAATGGCTTCTAGGTTGTGTGCTGCACAATTAGCAGTTTATTTTGGAATTTTTCATCAATAGACACATCAAATTTCAATACCATTTGACTCAAGAGGAGGATGCACCATAAGAACACACAGAATAATGTAATGGCTTCCAGGTTGTGTACTGTAGAATTAGCATTTTATTTTGTGATCTTTCATCAATAGACACATCAAATTTCAATACCATTTGACTCAAGAGGAGGATGCACCATAAGAACACACAGAATAATGTAATGGCTTCCAGGTTGTGTACTGCACAATTAGCAGTTTATTTTGGGATTTTTCATCAATAGACACATCAAATTTCAATGCCATTTGACTCAAGAGGAGGATGCACCATAAGAACACACAGAATAATGTAACGGCTTTCAGGTTGTGTGCTGCACAATTAGCAGTTTATTTTGGGATCTTTCATCAATAGACACATCAAATTTCAATACCATTTGACTCAAGAGGGTGATGCACCATAAGAACACACAGAATAATGTAATGGCTTCCAGGTTGTGTACTGTAGAATTAGCATTTTATTTTGGGATCTTTCATCAATAGACACATCAAATTTCAATAACATTTGACTCAAGAGGAGGATGCACCATAAGAACACACAGAATAATGTAATGGCTTCCAGGTTGTGTACTGTAGGATTAGCATTTTATTTTGGGATCTTTCATCAATAGATACATCAAATTGCAATACATTTGACTCAAGAGGAGGATGCACCATAAGAACACACAGAATAATGTAATGGCTTCCAGGTTGTGTACTGTAGAATTAGCATTTTATTATGGGATCTTTCATCAATAGACACATCAAATTTCAATACCATTTGATTCAAGAGGAGGATGCACCATAAGAACACACAGAATAATGTAATGGCTTCCAGGTTGTGTACTGTAGAATTAGCATTTTATTTTGGGATCTTTCATCAATAGACACATCAAATTTCAATACCATTTGACTCAAGAGGAGGATGCACCATAAGAACACACAGAATAATGTAAGGGCTTCCAGGTTGTGTACTGCACAATTAGCAGTTTATTTGGGGATTTTTTATCAATAGACACATCAAATTTCAATACCATTTGACTCAAGAGGAGGATGCACCATAAGAACACACAGAATAATGTAATGGCTTCCAGGTAGTGTGCTTCACAATTAGCAGTTTATTTTGGGATTTTTCATCAATAGACACATCAAATTTCAATACCATTTGACTCAAGAGGAGGATGCACCATAAGAACACACAGAATAATGTAATGGCTTCTAGGTTGTGTGCTGCACAATTAGCAGTTTATTTTGGAATTTTTCATCAATAGACACATCAAATTTCAATACCATTTGACTCAAGAGGAGGATGCACCATAAGAACACACAGAATAATGTAATGGCTTCCAGGTTGTGTACTGTAGAATTAGCAGTTTATTTTGGGATTTTTCATCAATAGACACATCAAATTTCAATACCATTTGACTCAAGAGGAGGATGCACCATAAAAACACACAGAATAATGTAATGGCTTCTAGGTTGTGTGCTGCACAATTAGCAGTTTATTTTGGAATTTTTCATCAATAGACACATCAAATTTCAATACCATTTGACTCAAGAGGAGGATGCACCATAAGAACACACAGAATAATGTAATGGCTTCCAGGTTGTGTACTGTAGAATTAGCATTTTATTTTGTGATCTTTCATCAATAGACACATCAAATTTCAATACCATTTGACTCAAGAGGAGGATGCACCATAAGAACACACAGAATAATGTAATGGCTTCCAGGTTGTGTACTGCACAATTAGCAGTTTATTTTCGGATTTTTCATCAATAGACACATCAAATTTCAATGCCATTTGACTCAAGAGGAGGATGCACCATAAGAACACACAGAATAATGTAATGGCTTTCAGGTTGTGTGCTGCACAATTAGCAGTTTATTTTGGGATCTTTCATCAATAGACACATCAAATTTCAATACCATTTGACTCAAGAGGGTGATGCACCATAAGAACACACAGAATAATGTAATGGCTTCCAGGTTGTGTACTGTAGAATTAGCATTTTATTTTGGGATCTTTCATCAATAGACACATCAAATTTCAATAACATTTGACTCAAGAGGAGGATGCACCATAAGAACACACAGAATAATGTAATGGCTTCCAGGTTGTGTACTGTAGGATTAGCATTTTATTTTGGGATCTTTCATCAATAGATACATCAAATTGCAATACATTTGACTCAAGAGGAGGATGCACCATAAGAACACACAGAATAATGTAATGGCTTCCAGGTTGTGTACTGTAGAATTAGCATTTTATTATGGGATCTTTCATCAATAGACACATCAAATTTCAATACCATTTGACTCAAGAGGAGGATGCACCATAAGAACACACAGAATAATGTAATGGCTTCCAGGTTGTGTACTGCACAATTAGCAGTTTATTTTGGGATCTTTCATCAATAGACACATCAAATTTCAATACCATTTGACTCAAGAGGAGGATGCACCATAAGAACACACAGAATAATGTAATGGCTTTCAGGTTGTGTGCTGCACAATTAGCAGTTTATTTTGGGATCTTTCATCAATAGACACATCAAATTTCAATACCATTTGACTCAAGAGGGTGATGCACCATAAGAACACACAGAATAATGTAATGGCTTCCAGGTTGTGTACTGTAGAATTAGCATTTTATTTTGGGATCTTTCATCAATAGACACATCAAATTTCAATAACATTTGACTCAAGAGGAGGATGCACCATAAGAACACACAGAATAATGTAATGGCTTCCAGGTTGTGTACTGTAGGATTAGCATTTTATTTTGGGATCTTTCATCAATAGATACATCAAATTGCAATACATTTGACTCAAGAGGAGGATGCACCATAAGAACACACAGAATAATGTAATGGCTTCCAGGTTGTGTACTGTAGAATTAGCATTTTATTATGGGATCTTTCATCAATAGACACATCAAATTTCAATACCATTTGATTCAAGAGGAGGATGCACCATAAGAACACACAGAATAATGTAATGGCTTCCAGGTTGTGTACTGTAGAATTAGCATTTTATTTTGGGATCTTTCATCAATAGACACATCAAATTTCAATACCATTTGACTCAAGAGGAGGATGCACCATAAGAACACACAGAATAATGTAAGGGCTTCCAGGTTGTGTACTGCACAATTAGCAGTTTATTTGGGGATTTTTTATCAATAGACACATCAAATTTCAATACCATTTGACTCAAGAGGAGGATGCACCATAAGAACACACAGAATAATGTAATGGCTTCCAGGTAGTGTGCTTCACAATTAGCAGTTTATTTTGGGATTTTTCATCAATAGACACATCAAATTTCAATACCATTTGACTCAAGAGGAGGATGCACCATAAGAACACACAGAATAATGTAATGGCTTCCAGGTTGTGTACTGTAGAATTAGCATTTTATTTTGTGATCTTTCATCAATAGACACATCAAATTTCAATACCATTTGACTCAAGAGGAGGATGCACCATAAGAACACACAGAATAATGTAATGGCTTCCAGGTTGTGTACTGCACAATTATCAGTTTATTTTGGGATTTTTCATCAATAGACACATCAAATTTCAATGCCATTTGACTCAAGAGGAGGATGCACCATAAGAACACACAGAATAATGTAATGGCTTTCAGGTTGTGTGCTGCACAATTAGCAGTTTATTTTGGGATCTTTCATCAATAGACACATCAAATTTCAATACCATTTGACTCAAGAGGGTGATGCACCATAAGAACACACAGAATAATGTAATGGCTTCCAGGTTGTGTACTGTAGAATTAGCATTTTATTTTGGGATCTTTCATCAATAGACACATCAAATTTCAATAACATTTGACTCAAGAGGAGGATGCACCATAAGAACACACAGAATAACGTAATGGCTTCCAGGTTGTGTACTGTAGGATTAGCATTTTATTTTGGGATCTTTCATCAATAGATACATCAAATTGCAATACATTTGACTCAAGAGGAGGATGCACCATAAGAACACACAGAATAATGTAATGGCTTCCAGGTTGTGTACTGTAGAATTAGCATTTTATTTTGGGATCTTTCATCAATAGACACATCAAATTTCAATACCATTTGATTCAAGAGGAGGATGCACCATAAGAACACACAGAATAATGTAATGGCTTCCAGGTTGTGTACTGTAGAATTAGCATTTTATTTTGGGATCTTTCATCAATAGACACATCAAATTTCAATACCATTTGACTCAAGAGGAGGATGCACCATAAGAACACACAGAATAATGTAAGGGCTTCCAGGTTGTGTACTGCACAATTAGCAGTTTATTTGGGGATTTTTTATCAATAGACACATCAAATTTCAATACCATTTGACTCAAGAGGAGGATGCACCATAAGAACACACAGAATAATGTAATGGCTTCCAGGTAGTGTGCTGCACAATTAGCAGTTTATTTTGGGATTTTTCATCAATAGACACATCAACTTTCAATACCATTTGACTCAAGAGGAGGATGCACCATAAGAACACACAGAATAATGTAATGGCTTCTAGGTTGTGTGCTGCACAATTAGCAGTTTATTTTGGAATTTTTAATCAATAGACGCATCAAATTTCAATACCATTTGACTCAAGAGGAGGATGCACCATAAGAACACACAGAATAATGTAATGGCTTCCAGGTTGTGTACTGTAGAATTAGCATTTTATTTTGTGATCTTTCATCAATAGACACATCAAATTTCAATACCATTTGACTCAAGAGGAGGATGCACCATAAGAACACACAGAATAATGTAATGGCTTCCAGGTTGTGTACTGTAGAATTAGCATTTTATTTTGGGATCTTTCATCAATAGACACATCAAATTTCAATACCATTTGACTCAAGAGGAGGATGCACCATAAGAAGACACAGAATAATGTAATGGCTTCAAGGTTGTGTACTGCACAATTAGCAGTTTATTTTGGGATCTTTCATCATTAGACACATCAAATTTCAATACCATTTGACTCAAGAGGAGGATGCACCATAAGAACACACAGAATAATGTAAGGGCTTCCAGGTTGTGTACTGCACAATTAGCAGTTTATTTTGGGATTTTTTAACAATAGACACATCAAATTTCAATACCATTTGACTCAAGAGGAGGATGCACCATAAGAACACAGAGAATAATGTAATGGCTTCCAGGTTGTGTACTGTAGAATTAGCATTTTATTTTGGGATCTTTCATCAATAGACACATCAAATTTCAATACCATTTGACTCAAGAGGAGGATGCACCATAAGAACACACAGAATAATGTAATGGCTTCCAGGTTGTGTACTGTAGAATTAGCATTTTATTTTGGGATCTTTCATCAATAGACACATCAAATTTCAATACCATTTGACTCAAGAGGAGGATGCACCATAAGAACACACAGAATAATGTAATGGCTTCCAGGTTGTGTACTGTAGAATTAGCATTTTATTTTGGGATCTTTCATCAATAGACACATCAAATTTCAATACCATTTGACTCAAGAGGAGGATGCACCATAAGAACACACAGAATAATGTAATGGCTTCCAGGTTGTGTGCTGCACAATTAGCAGTTTATTTGGGGATTTTTCATCAATAGACACATCAAATTTCAATACCATTTGACATAAGAGGAGGATGCACCATAAGAACACACAGAATAATGTAATGGCTTCCAGGTTGTGTACTGTAGAATTAGCATTTTATTTTGGGATCTTTCATCAATAGACACATCAAATTTCAATACCATTTGACTCAAGAGGAGGATGCACCATAAGAACACACAGAATAATATAATGGCTTCCAGGTTGTGTACTGTAGAATTAGCATTTTATTTTGGGATCTTTCATCAATAGACACATCAAATTTCAATACCATTTGACTCAAGAGGAGGATGCACCATAAGAACACACAGAATAATGTAATGGCTTCCAGGTTGTGTACTGCACAATTAGCAGTTTATTTTGGGATTTTTGATCAATAGACACATCAAATTTCAATACCATTTGACTCAAGAGGAGGATGCACCATAAGAACAAACAGAATAATGTAATGGCTTCCAGGTTGTGTGCTGCACAATTAGCAGTTTATTTTGGGATTTTTCATCAATAGACACATCAAATTTCAATACCATTTGACTCAAGAGGAGGATGCACCATAAGAACACACAGAATAATGTAATGGCTACCAGGTTGTGTACTGTAGGATTAGCATTTTATTTTGGGATCTTTCATCAATAGACACATCAAAATTCAATACATTTGACTCGAGAGGAGGATGCACCATAAGAACACACAGAATAATGTAATGGCTTCCAGGTTGTGTACTGTAGAATTAGCATTTTATTGTGGGATCTTTCATCAATAGACACATCAAATTTCAATACCATTTGACTAAAGAGGGGGATGCACCATACGAGCACACAGAATAATGTAATGGCTTCCAGGTTGTGTACTGTAGAATTAGCATTTTATTTTGGGATCTTTCATCAATAGACACATCAAATTTCAATACCATTTGACTCAAGAGGAGGATGCACCATAAGAACACACAGAATAATATAAGGGCTTCCAGGTTGTGTACTGCACAATTAGTAGTTTATTTTGGGATTTTTTATCAATAGACACATCAAATTTCAATACCATTTGACTCAAGAGGAGGATGCACCATAAGAACACACAGAATAATGTAATGGCTTCCAGGTTGTGTGCTCCACAATTAGCAGTTTATTTTGGGATTTTTCATCAATAGACACATCAAATTTCAATACCATTTGACTCAAGAGGAGGATGCACCATAAGAACACACAGAATAATGTAATGGCTTCCAGGTTGTGTACTGTAGAATTAGCATTTTATTTTGGGATCTTTCATCAATAGACACATCAAATTTCAATACCATTTGACTCAAGAGGAGGATGCATTATAAGAACACACAGAATAATGTAAGGGCTTCCAGGTTGTGTACTGCACAATTAGCAGTTTATTTTGGGATTTTTTAACAATAGACACATCAAATTTCAATACCATTTGACTCAAGGGGAGGATGCACCATAAGAACTCACAGAATAATGTAATGGCTTCCAGGTTGTGTGCTGCACAATTAGCAGTTTATTTTGGGATTTTTCATCAATAGACACATCAAATTTCAATACCATTTGACTCAAGAGGAGGATGCACCATAAGAACACACAGAATAATGTAATGGCTTCCAGGTTGTGTACTGTAGAATTAGCATTTTATTTTGGGATCTTTCATCAATAGACACATCAAATTTCAATACCATTTGACTCAAGAGGAGGATGCACCATAAGAACACACAGAATAATATAATGGCTTCCAGGTTGTGTACTGTAGAATTAGCATTTTATTTTGGGATCTTTCATCAATAGACACATCAAATTTCAATACCATTTGACTCAAGAGGAGGATGCACCATAAGAACACACAGAATAATGTAATGGCTTCCAGGTTGTGTACTGCACAATTAGCAGTTTATTTTGGGATTTTTGATCAATAGACACATCAAATTTCAATACCATTTGACTCAAGAGGAGGATGCACCATAAGAACACACAGAATAATGTAATGGCTTCAAGGTTGTGTACTGCACAATTAGCAGTTTATTTTGGGATTTTTCATCAATAGACACATCAAATTTCAATGCTATTTGACTCAAGAGGAGGATGCACCATAAGAACACACAGAATAATGTATTGGCTTTCAGGTTGTGTGCTGCACAATTAGCAGTTTATTTTGGGATCTTTCATCAATAGACACATCAAATTTCAATACCATTTGACTCAAGAGGGGGATGCACCATAAGAACACACAGAATAATGTAATGGCTTCCAGGTTGTGTACTGTAGAATTAGCATTTTATTTTGGGATCTTTCATCAATAGACACATCAAATTTCAATACCATTTGACTCAAGAGGAGGATGCACCATAAGAACACACAGAATAATGTAATGGCTTCTAGGTTGTGTGCTGCACAATTAGCAGTTTATTTTGGAATTTTTCATCAATAGACACATCAAATTTCAATACCATTTGACTCAAGAGGAGGATGCACCATAAGAACACACAGAATAATGTAATGGCTTCCAGGTTGTGTACTGTAGGATTAGCATTTTATTTTGGGATCTTTCATCAATAGACACATCAAATTTCAATACATTTGACTCGAGAGGAGGATGCACCATAAGAACACACAGAATAATGTAATGGCTTCCAGGTTGTGTACTGTAGAATTAGCATTTTATTGTGGGATCTTTCATCAATAGACACATCAAATTTCAATACCATTTGACTCAAGAGGAGGATGCACCATAAGAACACACAGAATAATGTAATGGCTTCCAGGTTGTGTACTGTAGAATTAGCATTTTATTTTGGGATCTTTCATCAATAGACACATCAAATTTCAATACCATTTGCCTAAAGAGGGGGATGCACCATACGAGCACAAAGAATAATGTAATGGCTTCCTGGTTGTGTACTGTAGAATTAGCATTTTATTTTGGGATCTTTCATCAATAGACACATCAAATTTCAATACCATTTGACTCAAGAGGAGGATGCACCATAAGAACACACAGAATAATGTAATGGCTTCCAGGTTGTGTGCTCCACAATTAGCATTTTATTTTGGGATTTTTCATCAATAGACACATCAAATTTCAATACCATTTGACTCAAGAGGAGGATGCACCATAAGAACACATAGAATAATGTAATGGCTTCCAGGTTGTGTACTGTAGGATTAGCATTTTATTTTGGGATCTTTCATCAATAGACACATCAAATTACAATACATTTGACTCAAGAGGAGGATGCACCATAAGAAAACACAGAATAATGTAATGGCTTCCAGGTTGTGTACTGTAGAATTAGCATTTTATGTTGGGATCTTTCATCAATAGACACATCAAATTTCAATACCATTTGACTCAAGAGGAGGATGCACCATAAGAACACACAGAATAATGTAATGGCTTCCAGGTTGTGTACTGTAGAATTAGCATTTTATTTTGTGATCTTTCATCAATAGACACATCAAATTTCAATACCATTTGACTCAAGAGGAGGATGCACCATAAGAACACGCAGAATAATGTAATGGCTTCGAGGTTGTGTACTGTAGAATTACTATTTTATTTTGGGATCTTTCATCAATAGACACATCAAATTTCAATACTATTTGACTCAAGAGGAGGATGCATTATAAGAACACACAGAATAATGTAAGGGCTTCCAGGTTGTGTACTGCACAATTAGCAGTTTATTTTGGGATTTTTTAACAATAGACACATCAAATTTCAATACCATTTGACTCAAGAGGAGGATGCACCATAAGAACACACAGAATAATGTAATGGCTTCCAGGTTGTGTGCTGCACAATTAGCAGTTTATTTGGGGATTTTTCATCAATAGACACATCAAATTTCAATACCATTTGACTCAAGAGGAATATGCACCATAAGAACACACAGAATAATGTAATGGCTTCCAGGTTGTGTACTGTAGAATTAGCATTTTATTTTGGGATCTTTCATCAATAGACACATCAAATTTCAATACCATTTGACTCAAGAGGAGGATGCACCATAAGAACACACAGAATAATATAATGGCTTCCAGGTTGTGTACTGTAGAATTAGCATTTTATTTTGGGATCTTTCATCAATAGACACATCAAATTTCAATACCATTTGACTCAAGAGGAGGATGCACCATAAGAACACACAGAATAATGTAATGGCTTCCAGGTTGTGTACTGCACAATTAGCAGTTTATTTTGGGATTTTTCATCAATAGACACATCAAATTTCAATGCCATTTGACTCAAGAGGAGGATGCACCATAAGAACACACAGAATAATGTAATGGCTTTCAGGTTGTGTACTGCACAATTAGCAGTTTATTTTGGGATCTTTCATCAATAGACACATCAAATTTCAATACCATTTGACTCAAGAGGGTGATGCACCATAAGAACACACAGAATAATGTAATGGCTTCCAGGTTGTGTACTGTAGAATTAGCATTTTATTTTGGGATCTTTCATCAATAGACACATCAAATTTCAATAACATTTGACTCAAGAGGAGGATGCACCATAAGAACACACAGAATAATGTAATGGCTTCCAGGTTGTGTACTGTAGGATTAGCATTTTATTTTGGGATCTTTCATGAATAGATACATCAAATTGCAATACATTTGACTCAAGAGCAGGATGCACCATAAGAACACACAGAATAATGTAATGGCTTCCAGGTTGTGTACTGTAGAATTAGCATTTTATTTTGGGATCTTTCATCAATAGACACATCAAATTTCAATACCATTTGATTCAAGAGGAGGATGCACCATAAGAACACACAGAATAATGTAATGGCTTCCAGGTTGTGTACTGTAGAATTAGCATTTTATTTTGGGATCTTTCATCAATAGACACATCAAATTTCAATACCATTTGACTCAAGAGGAGGATGCACCATAAGAACACACAGAATAATGTAAGGGCTTCCAGGTTGTGTACTGCACAATTAGCAGTTTATTTGGGGATTTTTTATCAATAGACACATCAAATTTCAATACCATTTGACTCAAGAGGAGGATGCACCATAAGAACACACAGAATAATGTAATGGCTTCCAGGTAGTGTGCTGCACAATTAGCAGTTTATTTTGGGATTTTTCATCAATAGACACATCAAGTTTCAATACCATTTGACTCAAGAGGAGGATGCACCATAAGAACACACAGAATAATGTAATGGCTTCTAGGTTGTGTGCTGCACAATTAGCAGTTTATTTTGGAATTTTTCATCAATAGACACATCAAATTTCAATACCATTTGACTCAAGAGGAGGATGCACCATAAGAACACACAGAATAATGTAATGGCTTCCAGGTTGTGTACTGTAGGATTAGCATTTTATTTTGGGATCTTTCATCAATAGACACATCAAATTGCAATACATTTGACTCAAGAGGAGGATGCACCATAAGAACACACAGAATAATGTAATGGCTTCCAGGTTGTGTACTGTAGAATTAGCATTTTATTTTGGGATTTTTCATCAATAGACACATCAAATTTCAATACCATTTGACTCAAGAGGAGGATGCACCATAAGAACACACAGAATAATGTAATGGCTTCCAGGTTGTGTACTGTAGAATTAGCATTTTATTTTGTGATCTTTCATCAATAGACACATCAAATTTCAATACCATTTGACTCAAGAGGAGGATGCACCATAAGAACACACAAAATAATGTAATGGCTTCCAGGTTGTGTACTGTAGAATTAGCATTTTATTTTGGGATCTTTCATCAATAGACACATCAAATTTCAATACCATTTGACTCAAGAGGAGGATGCACCATAAGAAGACACAGAATAATGTAATGGCTTCCAGGTTGTGTACTACACAATTAGCAGTTTATTTTGGGATCTTTCATCATTAGACACATCAAATTTCAATACCATTTGACTCAAGAGGAGGATGCACCATAAGAACACACAGAATAATTTAAGGGCTTCCAGGTTGTGTACTGCACAATTAGCAGTTTATTTTGGGATTTTTTAACAATAGACACATCAAATTTCAATACCATTTGACTCAAGAGGAGGATGCACCATAAGAACACACAGAATAATATAATGGCTTCCAGGTTGTGTGCTGCACAATTAGCAGTTTATTTGGGGATTTTTCATCAATAGACATATCAAATTTCAATACCATTTGACTCAAGAGGAGGATGCACCATAAGAACACACAGAACAATGTAATGGCTTCCAGGTTGTGTACTGTAGGATTAGCATTTTATTTTGGGATCTTTCATCAATAGACACATCAAATTTCAATACATTTGACTCGAGAGGAGGATGCACCATAAGAACACACAGAATAATGTAATGGCTTCCAGGTTGTGTACTGTAGAATTAGCATTTTATTGTGGGATCTTTCATCAATAGACACATCAAATTTCAATACCATTTGACTCAAGAGGAGGATGCACCATAAGAACACACAGAATAATGTAATGGCTTCCAGGTTGTGTACTGTAGAATTAGCATTTTATTTTGGGACCTTTCATCAATAGACACATCAAATTTCAATACCATTTGACTCAAGAGGGGGATGCACCATACGAGCACAAAGAATAATGTAATGGCTTCCTGGTTGTGTACTGTAGAATTAGCATTTTATTTTGGGATCTTTCATCAATAGACACATAAATTTCAATACCATTTGACTCAAGAGGAGGATGCACCATACGAACACACAGAATAATGTAATGGCTTCCAGGTTGTGTACTGTAGAATTAGCATTTTATTTTGGGATCTTTCATCAATAGACACATCAAATTTCAATACCATTTGACTCAAGAGGAGGATGCACCATAAGAACACACAGAATAATGTAATGGCTTCTAGGTTGTGTGCTGCACAATTAGCAGTTTACTTTGGAATTTTTCATCAATAGACACATCAAATTTCAATACCATTTGACTCAAGAGGAGGATGCACCATAAGAACACACAGAATAATGTAATGGCTTCCAGGTTGTGTGCTGCACAATTAGCAGTTTATTTTGGGATTTTTCATCAATAGACACATCAAATTTCAATACCATTTGACTCAAGAGGATGATGCACCATGAAATTACATAGAATAATGTAATGGCTTCGAGGTTGTGTACAGTAGAATTAGCATTTTACTTTGGGATCTTTCATCAATAGACACATCAAATTTCAATACCATTTGACTCAAGAGGAGGATGCACCATAAGAACACACAGAATAATGTAATGGCTTCCAGGTTGTGTGCTGCAGAATTAGCATTTTATTTTGGGATCTTTCATCAATAGACACATCAAATTTCAATACCATTTGACTCAAGAGGAGGATGCACCATAAGAACACACAGAATAATGTAATAGCTTCCAGGTAGTGTACTGTGGGATTAGCAGTTTATTTTGGGATTTTTCATCAGTAGATACATCAAATTTCAATACCATTTGACTCAAGAGGAGGATGCACCATAAGAACACACAGAATAATGTAATGGCTTCCAGGTTGTGTACTGTAGAATTAGCATTTTATTTTGGAATCTTTCATCAATAGACACATCAAATTTCAATACCATTTGACTCAAGAGGATGATGCACCATGAAATTACATAGAATAATGTAATGGCTTCGAGGTTGTGTACTGTAGAATTAGCATTTTACTTTGGGATCTTTCATCAATAGACACATCAAATTTCAATACCATTTGACTCAAGAGGAGGATGCACCATAAGAACACACAGAATAATGTAATGGCTTCCAGGTTGTGTGCTGCAGAATTAGCATTTTATTTTGGGATCTTTCATCAATAGACACATCAAATTTCAATAGCACTTGACTCAAGAGGAGGATGCACCATAAGAACACACAGAATAATGTAATGGCTTCCAGGTAGTGTACTGTGGGATTAGCAGTTTATTTTGGGATTTTTCATCGATAGATACATCAAATTTCAATACCATTTGACTCAAGAGGAGGATGCACCATAAGAACACACAGAATAATGTAATGGCTTCCAGGTTGTGTACTGTAGAATTAGCATTTTATTTTGGAATCTTTCATCAATAGACACATCAAATTTCAATAAGATTTGAATCAAGAGGAGGATGCACCATAAGAACACACAGAATAATGTAATGGCTTCGAGGTTGTGTACTGTAGAATTAGCATTTTATTTTGGGATCTTTCATCAATAGACACATCAAATTTCAATACCATTTGACTCAAGAGGATGATGCACCATAAGAACACTCAGAATAATGTAATGGCTTCAAGGTTGTGTACTGTAGAATTAGCATTTTATTTTGGGATCTTTCATAAATAGACACATCAAATTTCAATACCATTTGACTCAAGAGGAGGATGCACCATAAGAACACTCAGAATAATGTAATGGCTTCAAGGTTGTGTAATGTAGAATTAGCATTTTATTTTGGGATTTTTCATCAATAGACACATCAAATTTCAATAGCATATGACTCAAGAGGAGGATGCACCATAAGAACACACAGAATAATGTAATGGCTTCCAGGTTGTGTACTGTCGAATTAGCAGTTTATTTTGGGATTTTTCATCAATAGACACATCAAATTTCAATACCATTTGACTCAAGAGGATGATGCACCATGAAATTACATAGAATAATGTAATGGCTTCCAGGTTGTGTACTGTAGAATTAGCATTTTATTTTGAGATTTTTCATCAATAGACGCATCAAATTTCAATACCATTTGACTCAAGAGGAGGATGCACCATAAGAACACACAGAATTATGTAATGGCTTCCAGGTTGTGTACTGTAGAATTAGCATTTTATTTTGGGATCTTTCATCAATAGACACATCAAATTTCAATACCATTTGACTCAAGAGGAGAATGCACCATAAGAACGTACAGAATAATGTAATGGCTTCCAGGTTGTGTACTGTAGAATTAGCATTTTATTTTGGGATCTTTCATCAATAGACACATCAAATTTCAATACCATTTGACTCAAGAGGAGGATGCACCATAAGAACACACAGAATAATGTAATGGCTTCCAGGTTGTGTACTGTAGAATTGGCATTTTATTTTGGGATCTTTCATCAATAGACACATCAAATTTCAATACCATTTGACTCAAGAGGAGGATGCACCATAAGAACACACAGAATAATGTAATGGCTTCCAGGTTGTGTACTGTAGAATTAGCATTTTATTTTGGGATCTTTCATCAATAGACACATCAAATTTCAATACCATTTGACTCAAGAGGAGGATGCACCATAAGAACACACAGAATAATGTAATGGCTTCCAGGTTGTGTACTGTAGAATTGGCATTTTATTTTGGGATCTTTCATCAATAGACACATCAAATTTCAATACCATTTGACTCAAGAGGAGGATGCACAATAAGAACACACAGAATAATGTAATGGCTTCCAGGTTGTGTACTGTTGAATTGGCATTTTATTTTGGGATCTTTCATCAATAGACACATCAAATTTCAATACCATTTGACTCAAGAGGAGGATGCACCATAAGAACACACAGATTAATGTAATGGCTTCCAGGTTGTGTGCTGCACAATTAGCATTTTATTTTGGGATCTTTCATCAATAGACACATAAATTGCAATACCATTTGACTCAAGAGGAGGATGCACCATAAGAACACACAGAATAATGTAATGGCTTCCAGCTTGTGTACTGTAGAATTAGCATTTTATTTTGGGATTTTTCATCAATAGACTCATCAATTTTCAATACCATTTGACTCAAGAGGAGGATGCACCATAAGAACACACAGAATAATGTAATGGCTTCCAGGTTGTGTACTGTAGAATTAGCATTTTATTTTGGGATCTTTCATCAATAGACACATCAAATTTCAATACCATTTGACTCAAGAGGATGATGCACCATAAGAACACACAGAATAATGTAATGGCTTCCAGGTTGTGTACTGTAGAATTAGCATTTTATTTTGAGATTTTTCATCAATAGACGCATCAAATTTCAATACCATTTGACTCAAGAGGAGGATGCACCATAAGAACACACAGAATTATGTAATGGCTTCCAGGTTGTGTACTGTAGAATTAGCATTTTATTTTGAGATTTTTCATCAATAGACGCATCAAATTTCAATACCATTTGACTCAAGAGGAGGATGCACCATAAGAACACACAGAATTATGTAATGGCTTCCAGGTTGTGTACTGTAGAATTAGCATTTTATTTTGGGATCTTTCATCAATAGACACATCAAATTTCAATACCATTTGACTCAAGAGGAGGATGCACCATGAAATTACAGAGAATAATGAAATGGCTTCCAGGTTGTGTACTTTAGAATTAGCATTTTATTTTGGGATCTTTCATCAATAGACACATCAAATTTCAATACCATTTGACTCAAGAGGAGAATGCACCATAAGAACGTACAGAATAATGTAATGGCTTCCAGGTTGTGTACTGTAGAATTAGCATTTTATTTTGGGATCTTTCATCAATAGACACATCAAATTTCAATACCATTTGACTCAAGAGGAGGATGCACCATAAGAACACACAGAATAATGTAATGGCTTCCAGGTTGTGTACTGTAGAATTGGCATTTTATTTTGGGATCTTTCATCAATAGACACATCAAATTTCAATACCATTTGACTCAAGAGGAGGATGCACCATAAGAACACACAGAATAATGTAATGGCTTCCAGGTTGTGTACTGTAGAATTAGCATTTTATTTTGGGATCTTTCATCAATAGACACATCAAATTTCAATACCATTTGACTCAAGAGGAGGATGCACCATAAGAACACACAGAATAATGTAATGGCTTCCAGGTTGTGTACTGTAGAATTGGCATTTTATTTTGGGATCTTTCATCAATAGACACATCAAATTTCAATACCATTTGACTCAAGAGGAGGATGCACAATAAGAACACACAGAATAATGTAATGGCTTCCAGGTTGTGTACTGTTGAATTAGCATTTTATTTTGGGATCTTTCATCAATAGACACATCAAATTTCAATACCATTTGACTCAAGAGGAGGATGCACCATAAGAACACACAGATTAATGTAATGGCTTCCAGGTTGTGTGCTGCACAATTAGCATTTTATTTTGGGATCTTTCATCAATAGACACATAAATTGCAATACCATTTGACTCAAGAGGAGGATGCACCATAAGAACACACAGAATAATGTAATGGCTTCCAGCTTGTGTACTGTAGAATTAGCATTTTATTCTGGGATTTTTCATCAATAGACTCATCAATTTTCAATACCATTTGACTCAAGAGGAGGATGCACCATAAGAACACACAGAATAATGTAATGGCTTCCAGGTTGTGTACTGTAGAATTAGCATTTTATTTTGGGATCTTTCATCAATAGACACATCAAATTTCAATACCATTTGACTCAAGAGGAGGATGCACCATAAGAACACACAGAATAATGTAATGGCTTCCAGGTTGTGTACTGTAGAATTAGCATTTTATTTTGGGATCTTTCATCAATAGACACATAAATTGCAATACCATTTGACTCAAGAGGAGGATGCACCATAAGAACACACAGAATAATGTAATGGCTTCCAGGTTGTGTACTGTAGAATTAGCATTTTATTTTGGGATTTTTCATCAATAGACACATCAAATTTCAATACCATTTGACTCAAGAGGAGGATGCACCATAAGAACACACAGAATAATGTAATGGCTTCCAGGTTGTGTACTGTAGAATTAGCATTTTATTTTGGGATCTTTCATCAATAGACACATCAAATTTCAATACCATTTGACTCAAGAGGAGGATGCACCATAAGAACACACAGAATAATGTAATGGCTTCCAGGTTGTGTACTGTAGAATTAGCATTTTATTTTGGGATCTTTCATCAATAGACACATCAAATTTCAATACCATTTGACTCAAGAGGAGGATGCACCATAAGAACACACAGAATTATGTAATGGCTTCCAGGTTGTGTACTGTAGAATTAGCATTTTATTTTGGGATCTTTCATCAATAGACACATCAAATTTCAATACCATTTGACTCAAGAGGAGGATGCACCATAAGAACACACAGAATAATGTAATGGCTTCCAGGTTGTGTACTGTAGAATTAGCATTTTATTTTGGGATTTTTCATCAATAGACATATCAAATTTCAATACCATTTGACTCAAGAGGAGGATGCACCATAAGAACACACAGAATAATGTAATGGCTTCCAGGTTGTGTACTGTAGAATTAGCAGTTTATTTTGGGATTTTTCATCAATAGACACATCAAATTTCAATACCATTTGACTCAAGAGGATGATGCACCATGAAATTACAGAGAATAATGAAATGGCTTCCAGGTTGTGTACTGTAGAATTGGCATTTTATTTTGGGATCTTTCATCAATAGACACATCAAATTTCAATACCATTTGACTCAAGAGGATGATGCACCATGAAATTACAGAGAATAATGTAATGGCTTCCAGGTTGTGTACTGTAGAATTGGCATTTTATTTTGGGATCTTTCATCAATAGACACATCAAATTTCAATACCATTTGACTCAAGAGGAGGATGCACCATAAGAACACACAGAATAATGTAATGGCTTCCAGGTTGTGTACTGTTGAATTAGCATTTTATTTTGGGATCTTTCATCAATAGACACATCAAATTTCAATAACATTTGACTCAAGAGGAGAATGCACCATAAGAACACACAGATTAATGTAATGGCTTCCAGGTTGTGTACTGTAGAATTAGCATTTTATTTTGGGATCTTTCATCAATAGACACATAAATTGCAATACCATTTGACTCAAGAGGAGGATGCACCATAAGAACACACAGAATAATGTAATGGCTTCCAGGTTGTGTACTGTAGAATTAGCATTTTATTTTGGGATTTTTCATCAATAGACTCATCAATTTTCAATACTATTTGACTCAAGAGGAGGATGCACCATAAGAACACACAGAATAATGTAATGGCTTCCAGGTTGTGTACTGTAGAATTAGCATTTTATTTTGGGATCTTTCATCAATAGACACATCAAATTTCAATACCATTTGACTCAAGAGGAGGATGCACCATAAGAACACACAGAATAATGTAATGGCTTCCAGGTTGTGTACTGTAGAATTAGCATTTTATTTTGGGATCTTTCATCAATAGACACATCAAATTTCAATACCATTTGACTCAAGAGGAGGATGCACCATAAGAACACACAGAATAATGTAATGGCTTCCAGGTTGTGTACTGTAGAATTAGCATTTTATTTTGGGATTTTTCATCAATAGACACATCAAATTTCAATACCATTTGACTCAAGAGGAGGATGCACCATAAGAACACACAGAATAATGTAATGGCTTCCAGGTTGTGTACTGTAGAATTAGCATTTTATTTTGGGATCTTTCATCAATAGACACATCAAATTTCAATACCATTTGACTCAAGAGGAGGATGCACCATAAGAACACACAGAATAATGTAATGGCTTCCAGGTTGTGTACTGTAGAATTAGCATTTTATTTTGGGATTTTTCATCAATAGACACATCAAATTTCAATACCATTTGACTCAAGAGGAGGATGCACCATAAGAACACACAGAATAATGTAATGGCTTCCAGGTTGTGTACTGTAGAATTAGCATTTTATTTTGGGATCTTTCATCAATAGACACATCAAATTTCAATACCATTTGACTCAAGAGGAGGATGCACCATAAGAACACACAGAATAATGTAATGGCTTCCAGGTTGTGTACTGTAGAATTAGCATTTTATTTTGGGATCTTTCATCAATAGACACATCAAATTTCAATACCATTTGACTCAAGAGGAGGATGCACCATAAGAACACACAGAATTATGTAATGGCTTCCAGGTTGTGTACTGTAGAATTAGCATTTTATTTTGGGATCTTTCATCAATAGACACATCAAATTTCAATACCATTTGACTCAAGAGGAGGATGCACCATAAGAACACACAGAATAATGTAATGGCTTCCAGGTTGTGTACTGTAGAATTAGCATTTTATTTTGGGATTTTTCATCAATAGACATATCAAATTTCAATACCATTTGACTCAAGAGGAGGATGCACCATAAGAACACACAGAATAATGTAATGGCTTCCAGGTTGTGTACTGTAGAATTAGCAGTTTATTTTGGGATCTTTCATCAATAGACACATCAAATTTCAATACCATTTGACTCAAGAGGAGGATGCACCATGAAATTACAGAGAATAATGAAATGGCTTCCAGGTTGTGTACTGTAGAATTAGCATTTTATTTTGGGATCTTTCATCAATAGACACATCAAATTTCAATACCATTTGACTCAAGAGGAGAATGCACCATAAGAACGTACAGAATAATGTAATGGCTTCCAGGTTGTGTACTGTAGAATTAGCATTTTATTTTGGGATCTTTCATCAATAGACACATCAAATTTCAATACCATTTGACTCAAGAGGAGGATGCACCATAAGAACACACAGAATAATGTAATGGCTTCCAGGTTGTGTACTGTAGAATTGGCATTTTATTTTGGGATCTTTCATCAATAGACACATCAAATTTCAATACCATTTGACTCAAGAGGAGGATGCACCATAAGAACACACAGAATAATGTAATGGCTTCCAGGTTGTGTACTGTAGAATTGGCATTTTATTTTGGGATCTTTCATCAATAGACACATCAAATTTCAATACCATTTGACTCAAGAGGAGGATGCACCATAAGAACACACAGAATAATGTAATGGCTTCCAGGTTGTGTACTGTTGAATTAGCATTTTATTTTGGGATCTTTCATCAATAGACACATCAAATTTCAATACCATTTGACTCAAGAGGAGAATGCACCATAAGAACACACAGATTAATGTAATGGCTTCCAGGTTGTGTACTGTAGAATTAGCATTTTATTTTGGGATCTTTCATCAATAGACACATAAATTGCAATACCATTTGACTCAAGAGGAGGATGCACCATAAGAACACACAGAATAATGTAATGGCTTCCAGGTTGTGTACTGTAGAATTAGCATTTTATTTTGGGATTTTTCATCAATAGACTCATCAATTTTCAATACCATTTGACTCAAGAGGAGGATGCACCATAAGAACACACAGAATAATGTAATGGCTTCCAGGTTGTGTACTGTAGAATTAGCATTTTATTTTGGGATCTTTCATCAATAGACACATCAAATTTCAATACCATTTGACTCAAGAGGAGGATGCACCATAAGAACACACAGAATAATGTAATGGCTTCCAGGTTGTGTACTGTAGAATTAGCATTTTATTTTGGGATCTTTCATCAATAGACACATCAAATTTCAATACCATTTGACTCAAGAGGAGGATGCACCATAAGAACACACAGAATAATGTAATGGCTTCCAGGTTGTGTACTGTAGAATTAGCATTTTATTTTGGGATTTTTCATCAATAGACACATCAAATTTCAATACCATTTGACTCAAGAGGAGGATGCACCATAAGAACACACAGAATAATGTAATGGCTTCCAGGTTGTGTACTGTAGAATTAGCATTTTATTTTGGGATCTTTCATCAATAGACACATCAAATTTCAATACCATTTGACTCAAGAGGAGGATGCACCATAAGAACACACAGAATAATGTAATGGCTTCCAGGTTGTGTATTGTAGAATTAGCATTTTATTTTGGGATCTTTCATCAATAGACACATCAAATTTCAATACCATTTGACTCAAGAGGAGGATGCACCATAAGAACACACAGAATAATGTAATGGCTTCCAGGTTGTGTACTGTAGAATTAGCATTTTATTTTGGGATTTTTCATCAATAGACACATCAAATTTCAATACCATTTGACTCAAGAGGAGGATGCACCATAAGAACACACAGAATAATGTAATGGCTTCCAGGTTGTGTACTGTAGAATTAGCATTTTATTTTGGGATCTTTCATCAATAGACACATCAAATTTCAATACCATTTGACTCAAGAGGAGGATGCACCATAAGAACACACAGAATAATGTAATGGCTTCCAGGTTGTGTACTGTAGAATTGGCATTTTATTTTGGGATCTTTCATCAATAGACACATCAAATTTCAATACCATTTGACTCAAGAGGAGGATGCACCATAAGAACACACAGAATAATGTAATGGCTTCCAGGTTGTGTGCTGCAGAATTAGCATTTTATTTTGGGATTTTTCATCAATAGACACATCAAATTTCAATACCATTTGACTCAAGAGGAGGATGCACCATAAGAACACACAGATTAATGTAATGGCTTCCAGGTTGTGTGCTGCAGAATTAGCATTTTATTTTGGGATCTTTCATCAATAGACACATCAAATTTCAATACCATTTGACTCAAGAGTAGGATGCACCATAAGAACACACAGAATAATGTAATGACTTCCAGGTTGTGTGCTGCAGAATTAGCATTTTATTTTGGGATCTTTCATCAATAGACACATCAAATTTCAATACCATTTGACTCAAGAGTAGGATGCACCATAAGAACACACAGAATAATGTAATGGCTTCCAGGTTGTGTGCTGCAGAATTAGCATTTTATTTTGGGATTTTTCATCAATAGACACATCAAATTTCAATACCATTTGACTCAAGAGGAAGATGCACCATAAGAACACACAGATTAATGTAATGGCTTCCAGGTTGTGTGCTGCAGAATTAGCATTTTATTTTGGGATCTTTCATCAATAGACACATCAAATTTCAATACCATTTGACTCAAGAGTAGGATGCACCATAAGAACACACAGAATAATGTAATGGCTTCCAGGTTGTGTGCTGCAGAATTAGCATTTTATTTTGGGATCTTTCATCAATAGACACATCAAATTTCAATACCATTTGACTCAAGAGGAGGATGCACCATAAGAACACACAGAATAATGTAATGGCTTCCAGGTTGTGTACTGTAGAATTAGCATTTTATTTTGGGATTTTTCATCAATAGACACATCAAATTTCAATACCATTTGACTCAAGAGGAGGATGCACCATAAGAACACACAGAATAATGTAATGGCTTCCAGGTTGTGTACTGTAGAATTAGCATTTTATTTTGGGATCTTTCATCAATAGACACATCAAATTTCAATACCATTTGACTCAAGAGGAGGATGCACCATAAGAACACACAGAATAATGTAATGGCTTCCAGGTTGCGTACTGTAGAATTAGCATTTTTTCGGGGGATTTTTAATCAATAGATACATCAAATTTCAATACCATTTGACTCAAGAGGAGGATGCACCATAAGAACACACAGAATAATGTAATGGCTTCCAGGTTGTGTGCTGCAGAATTAGCATTTTATTTTGGGATATTTCATCAATAGACACATCAAATTTCAATACCATTTGACTCAAGAGGAGTATGCACCATAAGAACACACAGATTAATGTAATGGCTTCCAGGTTGTGTGCTGCACAATTAGCAGTTTATTTTGGGATTTTTCATCAATAGACACATCAAATTTCAATACCATTTGACTCAAGAGGAGGATGCACCATAAGAACACACAGAATAATGTAATGGCTTCCAGGTTGTGTGCTGCACAATTAGCAGTATATTTTGGGATTTTTCATCAATAGACACATCAAATTTCAATACCATTTGACTCAAGAGGAGGATGCACCATAAGAACACACAGAATAATGTAATGGCTTCCAGGTTGTGTACTGTAGAATTAGCATTTTATTTTGGGATCTTTCATCAATAGACACATCAAATTTCAATACCATTTGACTCAAGAGGAGGATGCACCATAAGAACACACAGAATAATGTAATGCCTTCCAGGTTGTGTACTGTAGAATTCGCATTTTATTTTGGGATCTTTCATCAATAGACACATCAAATTTCAATACCATTTGACTCAAGAGGAGGATGCACCATAAGAACAACTGCTACCAAGCTGTTATTTCATGTTTCTTTTTCAGCTTCTATTCGCCTTATGTTATGCTTGCTTAAAATTGTCCTATATATTCCTTTAAAATTCTTATACGGGAAACCGGAGTTGTCCACTACTATAATTAATATTATTACATATAAACCTAGAGGTCCATATCTTCCATTGTTCTATGGATAGGAAGACCAGTGGCCTTGGTGGGTGTGTGAATAGTGTGAAAATTGGAAACCCTTGCCAACGACGGTCAGTCTAGCCATAAATTAACCCCCACATAATATGCCAGTTCCTATATGCCCGAGAAAGGACTCTGAACTAGGACTTATTCCACAAGGGATCAAGTGCCAGTCTGCCCCGTCTTCACACGTGCGAAAAATAAAGTCCCGTTTTGGGATTCTAGTTAATTTGCCGTCACACTGAACATTCTGGCTTCATAAAATATTCCTTTAACAAATGAGATTAAATTATTTAAATTAATGGGTTCATTTTTTCAAGCCTTGTAGATGAAAATATAATGGATGAACCGAATATCAAGGAAGAAATAATGGAATGATTCTGTAATTTGCATTCCTAAAACAAATACCAGCAGAAGCTGAGAATGTTCAGTTATAAAACAAAAATGATTTGCATCTTATCTCTTATCAGTTTATTTACTGCTAAATAAATAATTGTCAAAGTAACATTCTTTAAGTGTGCTAAATTAAAGGTAGAAAATCCTGATGGTCTTAGATAGACAAGTCTTAGATACTTATTAGAACAGGTGACCTCAAATAAAAAAAAGTGACAACTCCTTTACTGATTTCACACATATTGTCTTCTCTTATCAGAAATAATACTTCAAAAGAAGATTTGTCAAACAAACCAGCAGAGTCCTAACACACGACAAATTACATTACTTGATGCATTGTTCAGTTACCGTCTAACCTTTAAGCTATTCGGCTGTTAACTTCAAAACCTTTAGAAAAACTTGGCATAATGGCTAAAATGCTGGACTCTAGTCTCAAAGTGAGTTCAAACTCCAGTCTCGCTATTATGTTCACTTTCAGACAAATATCCTTGAAAGAGTTACAAACCCCTTTATCCCCCGCGAGTTAGGGGTTGAATAGTATCACTGCTGTTCTTCTACAAGGATGTCTTTGACATTAAATGCCCCATGGAGTTCGATATCTAAAGAAGACTTTGTTTTGTAGACTCATCATAGCTACTTAGACTTAAGACTTACCTCACAACCTGATGTGGTTATTGGAGAGCTACTTATGTATTGTATATTTATATTTACCTAACCCCTCCGCTTGGGCAGGATATGACAGAAGGTCAATTTTTAAGCGGAGTTTAACAGGTTTAAATTCAGAGTTTTCCTTCTCTTAGACTAGTTGCCTCAGCAAGGCTAAAGAACCTACTCTGCCCTACTATTTACCCATAGCAGGAGGGAGAATAATGGGATTCATACCTTTCCCAAGGGTATTAGTGCTATGTGAAATGCAATCAATCTTGTCCAGGATTTGAACTCGTGTTGCCATGTCCATTTCCTAAGACGATAACCATTACACCACGGGCACCCTCTTATGTAATGTATATTGGGCCGGAAGAGCTTGACAGAGCCAATCTCTCACCTGATTTAAATCCAAAATTTTCTTTCTCCTAGATTGGTTGTCATACCAAGGTTAAAGTGTCTAGACTGCCCAATTATTTACCCAAAGCTGGGGAGAGAATAGTTGGATTCATACACTTCTCAAAATATTAGTGTTATATGAAAGGCAAATAGTCTTGTTTAGAATTTCAACTCGGGTAGTGGAATCCATTTCCTACAATAATGTTAGGCCAAAAACATCTTCTTAGCTTCATAAAAATCACAAAATGAGGCTCCAAGAAAAAAAATGTCACAATACAGAAACAATTCAAATTCAGAAACTGCAATTGGACATAAAAAGCCAAATTGTTATATAATCATATGCAGATTCATGCAGATATATACATATATATGCTGGATACATACCGACGCAATGAATAATGACGAGCAAAGTCTTCTTTAACAAAATATGTACCTCTCACTTTATTGTAAGGGTTCGAAAAGGTTATTCAAGGTTTTATGGTGAGAGGGAGTTGGAGACTGAACAAAGACTGCAATATATTGACCCCCACTCTTATGGCCGTCAGCGTTGTGTCTTTCTCGTTCTCCAGGGCTGCTCAACCGAAGGCCCAGGGGCTCAGCTTTCTGCTGAGTGCTGGCTTCCTCTACCACATCTTGTCACCAATGGGTCTCCAAAACTACTGGGGGCCTCGAGGGCCCCTTCGGCCGGGAGTGGCTTTCCCTACCACATCTTATCAGCAACTTCTCTGGACCCCAACTCAATCGGGGGCCCTGAGGGCCCCTTCAGCCTAGTGTGGCTTTCCCTACCACATCTTGTCTCTTACTCCAACTGTCTGACTTTTTGTCTTGACTGAGTTATATAATAGTTCAACACCCACTCAATCGCCCACTCAATCTTTGGAAAGGCATGTTTAATCGTCATCAAGTGGAAATAACTGTCATGCAGTTCAGAGGTCACTCTCTTCCAGTGCATCAGTCTATGAGTGTACCATGGGATTTTTTTACCTTGTCCCATTTCATTAGCCAAGCACGCCTATGCGATTTCCTTTCATAACTGCCATTGGAATGTGTCACTTCCTTCCAGTACATCACCTTGGAATGGCAAATTTGGCTGGGTCGAAGGTCAAAATACAACAAAATGACCAAAGAATTTATATATTTTTAATCACTCAAAAGATAAAAGAAAAGATGATGAAAAGCATCTTCTGATTCATCCTTGATATTTTAATACAATTTTCAAATAACAACAGACAGTCTACTGTACTCCTACCTATTCTGATCAAACGTCTCACTTAAGAAAAAGAGCCTCAACATTCTACATGAAGACATGAAAGTCATAGTTTGCTTGCCCAATGGTGACCCTGATTTCTTTGACAATGTTGCTGGAGTCTTTCCCACTAAAAAAGGGAAGAAGCAAATGATATTATGCAAAAACTAATACTGATGTAGACGACACAGATGATCTAGTACTTCTTGCAAATACACTTGCTCAAGCTAAATCTCTAGAGAATACAGCAAGAGGCATTGGCTTCTAGATGAACTCAGATAAGATAGTTCATCTATTTTAAATAAAATGGTGCCATCTCTTCATTAAATGGTAAGCCTCTAAAATTAGTAGACCTGTTCATATACCTTGGTAGTTACATCTTATCTACTGAAAGTGATGACAATATATGCATAAGAAAAGCATAAACTGCAATTGACAGGTTATCAAACATATGAAACTCTGATCTCTCTGATAAAATAAGACAGGAGTTCTTCCAAGCTGTAGTCATGTCAGTATTACTATAGGGTTGCACCACTTGGACTTTAATGAAACACTTGGAGAAAAAGCTAGATCAGAACTAGATAAGGATGCTATGTGCTGTTTTGAACAAGTCCTGAAAGCAGCATCCCACAAAACAGAAGTTGTGCAACTACTTATCTCCCATCTCACAAACCATCCAAATAAAACATGCTGGTCACTGTTGAAGAAGTAAGAATGAACTCATAAGCAATGTTCTCTTATGGACTCCCACACATGGAAACACCAGGGTTGGCTAACCAGCAAAAACTTACATTCATCAGCTTTGTTCAGACACTGGATACCACTGATAGGGATGGATGGTAAAAGAGCATCAAAAGAATGTGCTGTTGGTACACCTTGATTCGAATAATCTCTCACTCTATCACAGACACACACAATATGTACACAAGGAATAGACATTCTCACTACAAGTGAGAGACACTCTCAGAGACCTTAATAATATTATAGGGATACAATAAATAATCATCTCCCTTAGATAATTCGCAAATCTGTCAGAGGCCTCATAGTAGGTCACATTACAATGCAGAAACTCATCCTCAATCCCTTTTTGCTTCTGGTCCTTGAATTATACAGACATTATCTCTGACCCTGCCAGGAAACAGTAAAGCCACATAGTTATCTTTTACCGATCATTATCAAGTAAGTCTTTAGCTATTCTCTACCCCTTTCACACACACACACACACACACACACACACACACACACACACACACACACACACAGAGTGTTTGTTCATGGAACAGAATGAGTAGAATTCTAATTTGGGACATTTTTTAATACCACTTGTAGATAGATGGTGTGTAGAAAATGTTAAATGTTATTCCTCTCAAATAGTAGTAGTAGTACATCTATGATATCACGATCAAATCATGCTGATAGCATAGATTATCTTGACACTTTCTCCCCATCTGTTTCTATCGGCCATCACTTGTAGCAAGTCTAATAAACCACATCCAGTGTCCACACAAAGCTGATGAATATAAGTCTTTGCTGGTCAGTCAATACTGTGTTTTTGTCAGGGAGTCGACAATAAAACTTTGCTTAAGAGTTTGTCCCTGTTTCTCTAACAGTGCCCAACATGTCTTGTTCATTTTACTACGATGGTTTGTGAGATGGGAGACAGGTGGCGAAACAGTTGCTTTTTTATGGAGTGCTGCTTCCAGGATTTGTTCAAAATGACATGCAGTATGCCTGAGTAGTTCACACCTAGCTTTTTCTCCAAGTGCTTTGTTAGAGTTCAGGTGGTGCAACCATACAATAGTACCAACACAGCTACAGATTGGAAGAATACCTGTTTCATTTTATCAAAAAGATTAGATTTCCGTATTGTCCATAATCTGTCAAAAGCAGTTCATGCCTTTCCTATGCATATATTGACATCACTTTCAGTAGATGAGATATTCCTATCTAGGTATGTGAAATGTTCTACTACTTTTAGTGGCTTAGTGAGGAAATGAACCCTATTTTATCTGAGTTCATAAAAAGAGGCAAATATCTTCTAGCTGTTCGTTTCATGCTATACAGGAGCCTTTTCATTTGGACAGGTGTATTTGCAAGAAGCATTAGATCATCTGCATAATCTGTATCCGTAATATTTTCTGTCTGCTTCTTGCTTTTTTTTAGTGTGTGACGATTTTCTTTTATTTAAATAGATGTGATTTGAATGAATCTCCTTGCACAACTCCAGTGACAACATCAAAGAAATCAGTGTCACAATTGAATTAGTGAACAATTACTTTTTTGTTTTTGTAGAGCAACATTATTGCAATCACAGTTTCTTTAGGAAAGCTATATGCTTGTATATATTTGACCTGGGACTGAACTCAGGTCAAATCATACCAAACACTCAAAAAATGGTACTTGATGTTGCCTTGCTTAACACTCGGCATTATAAGGTAAGGATCAAGGGTAAAGTGGAGCAATCCAGGGAAAGGAGTAGCGCCTTCTCCTACACCTTGGTGTAGTAGTTATTAAAAATGGAGCCTTCGGGTCACCCTTGACTAAGGTCGCCAACTTTATTATAGCTTGTAGGATTTGCTCCATCTTATTGTATTGCCCAGTCAGCTGGGACTATAGAATATACCAACTGCACCTCTGCAGAGGGGTAAGACCCCCCCCCAATAAGTGTCCTGGATATGAAACTAAACAATCTGATGGTGAGGTTCCAGTGATGCTAGAGCTTTGGGGAATGTGGAGAACTCCTTCATTGCCATTGCTCCCAGCTCCACTCTGGCCTAGAATGGTAGCACCTGATAGTGCCCTCTCTATGGGTTAAATAGATCTTACTGCATACTTATACTAAACTGAATTAGCTGAATTGGATCTATTTGAATAAACTGAATAGCTTGAAATAGAAATGTTTTTGACGATTAAACTGTGTACTCCTACTAAACTGAATTGTTTGAAATAGAACTGACTATTTGCATAAAAATGGATTTGGTATTAAATAACCTACAAAAGTTGATATGCCATAAAACCCGAACAATCAACCAACCAACCATCTTTCCTCTGCAGATGGAATCAAAAGCCTTGGAGGAATCTACAAACAATAGTGTTGTCTTGAAATTTTTTAACATGTACTCCTTTGATGATTCAATGAATAATCAGGATCTGAGAAGTTATGAATTGATTTTTCTGAAAACTGTTCTAATTTTTTCAATGTTTGGTCAGAAACAATTGAAAAGCAGGGCATTATAAACCTTAATAGCTGAATCTGTAAATGTCATGCCAATATAGTTCTTGGTGATTCCAAAGCTGTCATTCATTTAGGTTTTGTTTATACACAGCATTGCAAAATCAAAAGATGTATTTCATCAAAGTTAGTTGTCTTCTATACTTCTGAATATTTCTTATCAAAGTGCGCTGTACTTAATTTTTTCTGAACTGCATCAAATTCTTCCAACATAAACTGTCAAAGTTTGATGTCTTGTTTGTCATTGATGATTTCTTCTGTAGGTCTATCTGTGATTTCAGGAGGGGTTGTAAACAGATTCTTGAAATGTTCTTTCCACTTCTGTAGTCTTTCTTTTTGATTGGTAGCTTTAAGTTTAGATCTTGTGGTGCTTTTTTATTTTTCATTTACTTCATTAACAGTTTGCCATGATAATTGCGATCATTTATCTTCTTCAAAATTTGATTTCTTGAATTTTACCTTGCATGTATTCTTTTTGCTAAGTCTTAGTTTTCTCTGGGCTTTCTTAAGTTTCTATGTATTGATGTTTGTTGGGTTTCTTTTATTAAGTAGAGATGTTTTTTCAACTGACAGATACATGATACACTCACACTGAATAAACAGAAGAAAAGAGAAACTCACTTAGACATATGAGAATATTTTACATTGAATATATACAATATACATACCAGTGGTATTAAAAGAAACAAATACCTGAATGTTGCACCACAGATAAAACTATACACATATTTTATGGGGTGTAAGAAAGTTTTGTTGGTTATTATTTATTTCATTTGGTTGGTTGTCATTGTCAATCATGATTTTCAGTTTTGTATTTAACTATTTGTTCTTCTTACCCCATTTAACTTGTCAGCTTAGGCGCCTCTGGTGGTGTAATGGTTAGCAAGCTCGGCTAGCAAACCTACACGAGTGAGTTCGAATCTCATTAGGTGCCCCTTTCATATGGCCTTATGCCACATCTAAGCAAAAAAGCTTAGTAAATTTCCATTTAACTTGTCAGCTTCCTTATCTGAGGAAGGTTACAAGAAAATTTATGAAAGGATGAAAAGAAAGAGACAAAGATACCATTCAACCCAAAACTTTAGAGTGTAATGACTATTCTGTGTGCACCAAATTTTTTTTGAAACAAGTAAATATTATTGTGTCTTCCAGACAAAGTGTTGAAATATATTAAGAGTTATTTTTGATGGGATCAAGAAGTTGGATTTGTGGTATGTCCAGTAGATGTTTTCAATAGAAGCTGCTGCTAACAGGAGATGCAATCTTCTTCCCAGTTCGAGATTTGGACAAACACGCTAAGAAGAGGAAGTCTGTCTAGTCTCAGGGGTACAGCTGAAGTGACAAAATTTCTCTTTAGTGCCTGGCAGGCCCTTTCTTTAGGCACAAGCTGTTCTTGCTTTCTGTCAGAGGCCTCTGGGAACTTCTACATTTTAAAAAAAATTATTTCATTTTATTGATTTATTTTATTTTTTCTTTTCTAACCCCCACAATCTTCCGTGAACAAACAGTATGTAAAAGGAGTATAAAATGGAAAAAGGCTTATTTGATGAGTATGGTTAATATCACCATGTAGCGCCATTGCTCACAATCAGAATAAGAAACAATGCGTTCACTGTTCAATGAACAGACAAGAAAGAGGTCAAGAAGGGGTTTAGAACTGTCATGAGACACCACACGAAGCCCCTATAAGACAAGCCTATTCTGTAAGAGAGTTACTTATTTTCTCAACAGCTTAATTCTCGAAAGCATTTTAACGGAATTCCATTTAAGAAAAATCTCTAGACCATTTTTGCTCTGTTGCAATGATACAGACACTAAAATCAGATCCTTATTTTATTGTTTCAAAAAATAAATAAAATACTTCAAATCATACTAATGTTAAACTCAAACGCATAAAGGATGAAAAGTGTAAGGAAAAAACGATTTATCAGGAATAATAATCAATATTTGATAACGAACTAAAGTCTGACTTTCACTTTGTAATTCGGAAAATGAAGTTATTAATTAAAAAAGGTCATTGATATTATCTCAGTGTTAATGTTTATGCTTAAATCAAAAGAAGGAAATAAATTTTTTAAAGTATTGCAACTTAAAGTGAACTTTTAAAGATCAATATATGAAATTGTCGAAGAAGGATGAAGAAAGTATTGACTGAAATTTCGTCTTTATAAAAATAAACATAAAATAAAACACAAATAATTCATCTAAAAACATAACTAAATAACAATAATAATAAAGAGAACCAAAAAACTATGGAACATGAAGGTGGCGGTGATACCAATTGTTACTAGTGCACTTGGAAAGGGCTGGAGAAAAGTCTGGGAGAACTGAAGATCAGAGGAAGAATTGAGACTATCCAAATCACAGCATTGTTGGGTAAGAATACCGAGAAAAGTCCTGATGATCCAGGGAGACTAACTGTCATTCAGACTTCAATGAAAAACCTCCAGAGTAAAAAACTCACATAGAGTGAAAATAATAATACAACCAGAAGACAATGTAAAATAGTTTGATATTTATAATCATGAGGGTTTTTAAAACAGAAATACAAGAAATAAGGAGGGGGAATTAAAACTTACATGTACCAGTTGTATTTTTCTTATAACATGTTGTCTCCCACGCAACTAAAAAGAGATTATTATTGGAGCTTTCCTTTCCTTAAAACTATGACGAAATGAACGACACACCCACTTTACGGGGTTTTCCCTCAACAGTGAGCACTTAACAGATGCAGTCTTACTTCTCGGATTTATTTTTTTATTTATTTATGTCATAACGACATAACCTTTATAGCTGATTCGACTTTTCTTAGTTAAAACATAATAGAAAGCCCAACAAGGTAAGTGAAATCACCAAGCAAATATTACAACGTTTTAAACTTTTTCAAAACTTTCAAAGGTTTAAAAAAAACAAAACAAGTGCGCCTAATACTTCATTCAACGTAACAATATTTTTCATCTGTGGATGATTTTATCTTTTTGTTTGATTTTTAAAAAGGTATTGTTAGTCTACTTTATTGATAAAACGAGGGATCTTTAAATCTTTATAAGTTTAAGGATCTTTCTTTATTTTTACATTAAATATCGTAATCAAGAATGGCGATTGGCCAACATTTTACTTGTTGGTTGACTCAATTTTCAGTGAAAGAGAATAACACGAAACTGAAGTTTTTTTTTTTTTTTTCATCAAAAGATTAAATTTTTGTTTCACCTTTTTAACAGGTTTTAAGATTAATTTTTCTGTCTTGATTTGGTTGATCTTAGACATTAAAAATCTCAACTATTGTTTTTTTTTTATGTGGGTTTTATTTTTTTACTTCTATTTTTTCAAACAAACGATTGAGAAATGATCTTTTAAGAAAAGCCTCGTAAGAAGTTTGATTTTTAAAATAAATGTCATTTTCCTTCTTTCCTCTAAGTTTTATTTATTTATTGTTTAATTTGACCCCTTGTCGAAGAATGATTTTAAAATTCCGGTTTATAATGCCCCGAAATACACTTTATCGATTTTAGTTAAACAACGATGCATTGACTCATGAAAACTTCTGCAGTAAAACATCAAACAAACAAGTAGAAAAATATTTAAATTTGAATTTTAAAAAAAGAAAAATAACACGATCACGAGTTAAAAAATTATCTTCTAAAAACATTTTGTATAAGAACAAGCCACACACACACATATATATATATATATATATATATATATATATATATATATATATATATATATATATATATATTAAATTAAACATTTAAACAAACAAGTTTTTGTATTCGGACTAAAATGTTTTTGCTGTTGCTTAGTAACTTTTAACACGAATCTTTCGACCGACAGATTCTTCGGCTTTCTTCAAGAAATTTTTTAAAGCTTTTCTTAGAATTCGATTCATTCCGATCGGACTTTTAACTGTTACACGATCTGACTGTTAAACTTGTATGTTTATGTTGCAGTTAAAAAGTAAAGAGTGATTAGTTAGTTTGACATCATGACAAATCCTCTTGTTGGGTTATTTTATGTCAAAGTCTCTATAAATATTATGATTTCGAATTTTCACAATTATTTTAAACGGGTAAAGACTTGATGATTTCAAAGAGATCTATTTAGTTCATAGATGGGAGCCCAACAATAATAGGTACAACCACTTTAAGTCAGAGGGAATCTAAGATTAATAGCAACTAGAGAGCTGACTTTACACTTTCTGAAACTCTCACTACTGGATCTAATTTTGTGTCATCTCCAGGTACCCCCTTCCCCGCCCTTTTTTTGTGGGGGTACAGGATCTTATGCAAGGGATTCAGGTGCCCTATTCTGGGTTCGGTTGACAAACCGGTAAAGAAAAGAAGGAGAAAAAAAGAACTTTTTTTTTTAAAGTATTACAACTTCAAGTGAAATTTTAAAGACAAAATATACTTACCTGTTGAGGAAGGCCGAAGAAAGTATCGGCTGATTTCTTTTTTAAAGATTAAGGAAATATAGAATAAAAACAAACAATTCGTCTCAGAAATAAACTAAAACAAACAAACAAACAAAAAACACTAAATATAATTATGATGATGATGATGATGATGATAAACAACAACGAAAAATTGAAGTGTTTAATGTTTATACTAGTTAATATTGGTGTTTATTCTAGATTGTACAAGTAATGTTTATTGTAGTTAATACTAGAAAGTAGGTGATTCTATTCTTTTCTTGTTTTATTCCGAGAACAGAAAATGTTTACTATTTTCCTTTTTGTTAAAAAAAAATTAATAAAACTACTATTGAATTTTTAAGACGTTAAAACGTCCATTTTTTCCCCCAAATAGTCTTAAACACCTAAGATGATATTAATGCCCATAAATCTAAATTACCAAACTGTCTATACAAAAAAACTGTGTTAAATTGTTCAATAATCCGATTAGTGTTTCATTAGCGAATAATTTTGAACTTTTAATAAAATTATAAATGATAGTTAATTTTCTATTTTATTCAGTTTGAAAGTGAAAAAAAGTAATTTTTAATATTTGTCCTAAAAAGAAATCCACATATGTTTTTTTTGTTAGTCAAATTTTTCTGTGTTTGTCTTTTTACTATCCTCTTACGACAATTAGATTATAAAATTAAATAAATGACAATATTAATAAAGAAATTATATACTTGTCACTAAAAGTATGTTTGGTTTCGTGAATAAATATATGACAAATTATTATGCACCATTTTAATTAAACAACAACAAAAAAACGATCATCAGTCAAACAATGTCGTCAATTGGGTAAAAAAAAAAAGATTAAAGTTATCGTTATCGTAACAATTTAAGAAATTTAATTGATTCTTGATAAAAATCAATTTAATTTAAAACTATAGGTCCATTTATTTATTACTTTAGATAAAGTTTAAAACTTAATTATGGTTACACTAAAACTTTTTAAAACCTTATTTTATTTTTACTCGTTGATTAATTAGGGTAATTTTCAAGGTTCATGTGTAGCGATGACAGACTTAAAATTACCAACTATTGATATATTTTTTAAAATTATCATCACTTTAGTCATAGATTTAATTATTGTTACGCAAAAAATTATCTTTTAAATCTTGAAACTGACAAGTAAATTCATGTTGACATCGTCCTAAAAAATAAACACTACTTTTTGGGGTGTACTAATATAAAGATTAACTAATTTTAATTAATTCCGACTACAGTCAAAGATTAATAAACCCTAAAATACAATTAATCTTGCACGATAACTTAGTTTCATCCCAGTTTAATAAAAATCGCAAATCTTTTTTTGAACAAGATATTATACTGCTTTCAATTCAGATCCTTTTTTTATTCTATGGATGCCTATAGTGAAACTACAACACCATAATTTTTATGAGAACAATTTTTCTGTTGTTTTAAATTTATATAGTTAGAAAGAAGATAAATACCCATTAACTATAAAAACTTATCTAGATTCAATCTTAGCAAGGTAGACAATCTTCACCATTTTTTTTGAGTTGGGAAGTTTTTTAAAAATAAAAACAAACTATTAGATGATAGTTTTAAGGATATCGTAGCCTCGTAGAGAGAGGGTTTCTGCACCCGTAGAATAAAAAGGAGATTAAGTCGAATTCTAAATTGAAACTATTTACGTGACTAAAACTAGAATAAGCAATTACTTTTCAAATAGAACTTTTATTTCAAATGAAATCTTATCACGTTTTGATTTTAAGTAAAAAAAATTACGAGAATAATGGACAGTATTCTTTTTCTTTTTACTTATTTATTTTTTGCTTGTTATGTCTCCTTGAGAATCTTGACACTTTACAATCTTCTCACATAAACCTTCAAAAAGAATCTTTGTACAGAACATATACACTATTGATAAAATAGCATTGCATTAATAGTGTGTATATGTTCTGTGCAGACGGAGACCAAACATTTCACAGAATTTGGATAATCATCTGTTTATTTCAGTATTTAACTACCTCCTTATCAATAAAGTGGGACACTCTTAAATATGCGAGTAGACACAAAACTGTCCAGTATTTTCGGCATTTCCTTTTGAGGCACCTCAGACATCAGGTATTGACAATCACTCTAACCCTGTTAAATGCAATACGAAAGTATTGGTCCTCTGAAATGACAGTCATTACAAGTAGCATGACCAAAATAATTATTTACAAAGTTTAACTTAGGTTTGGTACTATGCTATAAGTATATAATAATCCAACCTCTTCACCATGAGTAGAATGGGACACAAGGTCAGTTGGTGTAAATACAAAGTTTTCTTTAACTTAGACTGATTGCCTGACTGAGGCTAAAGAATCCACCAGCTAGGGAGTGGGGAAGAGAGATAGATTTATGTCTTTCTCAAGAGCAAAAAGTGAAATTCTAATAACTTTATCCAGGTTTCAACTCCGATCACTGATTCCATCGTTTATGACAATAACCAATAACACTAAGCAAATCATATGTATGAGACACCTCAAGAGGATCAAACCCACTAATCAATAATAATAATTGATTTGCAAGTGCAAACCATTACATTTAAATAGGATCCCTATAGGACCCAAATTAAGTTGACAGAGATACTTAGATGATGATAAGAATAGTTAAGATCTTTTTTTTATTTTTTGCAGCAGGTGAAAACATCCACCCTTTTATGTATGATAACAAACTCAGCAGTTTTATTTTAGACAAACTTTCTGACATTTTTCATGTTTTTTTTTTTTAATTACATTCTCTTTTAAATGTAAAATGCCTTGCAATTTGTTAGCTTGCATTTAAAGACATTAATTTCATAATTAAATACTGATGTCAGCATTTTGATTGTTGTTATAGTGAGAACATTTTAACCACTATGTACTCCAGCAGCCTACTTCAGGTGTCTATCATACTCACTAATCTGGGAATTTTAAAACAAGACATTAATCTTAATTTGCTAATCTAAATACATCAGTGAATAATATTGATCATTTTTTGTCTCAAAAATTCAAGCAAAAAATTTCACCAATTTTTATATTTCTAAAATTCTCATTATGTTTCTGTATAAACACAGACGTGTGTGTGTTTGTGACAAAGATAGAATTTAAAATGGCACAATATAGGAAGATTTTTAATAGAGCAATAAACTTAAATTGAGAATAAAGCTATTTCAATTCAGTTTGCAACTAAATGAGGATTTTGTGGAGTCTCCATTTGCTTAGTGGAGAACTTAATGTTACAGTTATAATAGGACTGGAATTGGGGACCTAAATTCAAATCTTAGACAAAGCTGTTTGCATCCATGGGAAAAACATGAATCTATCTGTTCTCTCTCTCTCTCTAATTATGGGTAAATAGTTAAGCAAACTGGATTCTTTAACTTCAGTTAGGTAACCAGTCAAGGAGAAAGTAAACCCTGAATGGAAATCAACTTTATTCTGCTTAAAAATTGACCTTGTGTTACATCTTTCACATGGCAAAAGGGTTGGGTAAATATATATGATCACATTTTTTTTATTTAAACATCCAAATTCTTGATATATTATACATAACTATGAAATTCGAATTCGAATCCTTCACTCCTTCAATTGAAGCATCAATATCATCATGGACAGATGCTGCAGTGGGAAGACATTGGGTTCATCTAGTTGTTATTTGCTTAAATTTGCAGAAAGTTAAACTGATTGTTGTATTATGTTATTTATTATTCATTTTTATTTG
Organism: Sepioteuthis lessoniana; assembly: GCA_963585895.1. Classification (NCBI taxonomy): domain Eukaryota; kingdom Metazoa; phylum Mollusca; class Cephalopoda; order Myopsida; family Loliginidae; genus Sepioteuthis; species Sepioteuthis lessoniana. The sequence continues at coordinate 734,783 of OY757917.1, forward strand.
CAAAGATTTAACTTCAGATCAGCCAAACAAAGTTCTGATCTTTTTAACATCTACTTGTGTGAAAATTTATTATTGAGTTAAAACCATATAATCATTAGTATTAGATAGGGATACTTGAAACACACGACTATGTACACATTACTTGTATTAGATAAGAATACTTTATATATTATTTAAATTATTTGTATTAAAACCGGACATTGGCATGATGGTTAGAGTGTTTGCCAATGGCCCAGGAGACCTGGGTTCAATCCCAGATCTAGTCATACCAAAGACTCAAAAAATGGTACTTAATGCTGCCTTGCTTAACACTCAGCATTATAAGGTACGGATCAAGGGTAAAGTGGAGCAATCCAGGGAAAGAAGTAGTGCCCTTCCCTACACCTCAGTGTAGTAGCTATCGAAAAGGGAGTCTTCGGGTCACCCTTGACCACGGTTGCAAACTTACTTATTTGTATTAAGAATAGTTACTTGGAGCTGTTATTTGTTACTTGAAACTATAGATCTGCGTTTAAATGACTTGAAATCATACAACTGTTTGCAAATTATTTGGATTAGATAAGAATACTTGATACAATATAACAGAGTGCAAAAACCCTCTTAAGAAACAATTACACAAAAAATGTAAATATAAACATACACGGAATGCAATTCTCTAACCACTAGACACAAAATAACCCTAGGTGGGTTGAGATGCCATTAAAACCAACCAACCAACCTACCAACAAAATTGAGTAGTTAGTTCAATCCTCACTAGATACCTCATACTTGTGACAAATCTAAGATATGCCTAGTTTTTTGGGGAGCATTCTGCTGAGTATAATGGTTAGCAGACTATTGTTGTCACTGAGCTCAATCCTCACAGTGTGCCCTTGTGTCAAATGAGATGTGGTCAAATTTGATGTTAAATATGCATATAAAATTTTCATATCGATGATACTTTTATCTCATTCAATATAAAAATTTCATTTACTTGGTATTTTGACCAGGACAGGATTAAAGTTGTTTGATGCCACAAACACAGCCCAACAAGATTGTCCCCTCAATCTCCTCCTGGTAACAATTAGACTTACTTTTAATTTAGTTGCACAATAAAGCTACCAAGTTAAAATATCTACTACATTATGTTGTAAAAAGTAATTTAATCAATGATCAATCTGGTAACTGATTACGTCACATAATCCATATCATACGATACATTAAAATAGACGCATTTTGTTGATACTGAAAGAGACAAGTTGAGAGTTAAGGAAATAGTCTTGGATAGTTCTAGATGTCCAGGAATGTTCTTTAATGTGTATCAAACAAACCTGTCCCTTTTATAATACTTATAAAAAGGATTTAGAGGAAGAATCAAAACCATCTAGATCACAGCAATATCAAAATTAGCCTGGATACTTAGAAAATTCTAAAGACCTGAAAAGATTTAATGTTATTCACTGCAGTGAAAAGCCATCAGTTAGGGCTGATGTGAAAAACTAATAATAAAGAAGGTGGCAGTGACACCAGTCATAGAGCTCTTGGATTAATCCAGAAGAACCTGGAAAAGAAACAAAGGGAACTGGTGATTAGAAATCACAGCACTGCTGAGATCAGTCCTAGGAAGCTGAAGTGACTTGCTGTCACTTGAACTTCAATAAAAACCATCAGTTATGACTGGTAGGAAAAACTCATCAAGACAGCATTCAGAGATATAGTAGACTGGTATTCACAGGTTAAGAATCCAACAAGATATAGTTAACAAAATGGGATAAATATTTTTTACAGCAGTTTTACATTAGCCTGTTAGCTTTTTTTCTACAGATATGATCTAGTCACAACAAGGTATAATATCTTCAGAAGAAAAAACCTATGATGCCTCCTACTTTTTTGAGGTCCTCTAAGCATGTATTTTATTTTGTTTTATGATTAATTCAGCCTTTGTAGTGATTTGTGAAGAATGAAACTCCCCCCAAAAAGCTAGCATTAGTGAGAAGTCAGTTTTTGTGATTCTCCAGATGTCAGTGACGACCATCACATGACAAAGGATTAAAGACACAGTTGTAAACATTGGAATGTTGTTCAAATAAAGTATTAAATCCAGAAATGAAAAATAATTGGATTCGATTTTTATAGTACAAGGAAACAAATTAACAAAATTGTTGAAAAGATGTTTCACTTTAAGAAGATTATGTTACTAAAGAAAATTTGCCACGAAACCCTACAGGCATATGTAACAACAAGCAGCATAATATATAAGATTTTATCATACTCTAATTAATATATGGGTTTGGGGTGTATGTGTTTCATGTGTTGGTAAAATGAAAACAACTCACAAAATATAGAAGATAACACTCTGTTTCTTTTCATATTCTGGTTTTATATTCCTTGGAAGAAAGTCTTCATGGTATTTACTATTCAGTTTCTTTCTGAGAAGAATTTGGCTAATTTAGGTAGAAGCACCGAGTCAAATTAACATGTCATCGAGTTGGGGTGATTGTGTGCGACTTTGATATCTCTGGGTTCTAGGAGCTGCTGAGAAAAAATGTTCTTCCTTAAACAAGACTGGTAGTAAAAAAAAAAAAGAGCAGAAAAAACAAAGGGAGAGTATGGCTCTTGACTAGAAATTTAGAACCCAGGGGTCAGGTGACCAAAATGTAAATTTATATTCTTGATTTTTATTCTTATCCTAAAGGATTATTTTTTTCTATCCCACCACAAAATAAATTTAAAAGTGAATCATTCTTTAGTTTTATGATTGATTGATTGGTTGATATTAATGGCATGTCAAGCTATCTAGGGTTATTCAATACCTAGAGGTTAGGGAATTGCATTCTTTGTATGTTTATATTTACAGTTTTTGACTAATTGTTTCTTCTATTTTCTTTTGGTTTCAGTTTTTGCATCATTATATGATATCGAGAATTCCTGTTTAATTCATGTTGAACACAGTTGTATGGTTTCATATATTCCTATCTAATCCAAATAATTATATGATGTTAAGTAATTATTTCTATTTAATAATCATCTGTTTACCCCTATGGTTTTAGGTACCTAATATTAATCCTTAGTAAATAATTATAGTTTCAAGTAACTTCAAATAATCTACAGTTTTTTGGGGGTGACATAAAGTTCTTCCTGTGGTGGCGTATTAAATGTATCTAATTCATATTCAACTGGGATTCCTTGGTCCGAGATAGGCGCAAGGAATCCATAAATTAAATAGGTTCCCTCATGTGTCCATGCTGCTGCTGCTATTGAAGAGCTGCCAGTGAGACGTCTGCACTGGGTGGCATTGTTCAGCCAAAGAGACTGTGTTTGGCAGCTTACCCAATTTCTGCTGCCCGGAAAAAGATCCGGACTGAATAGGATAGGTCATCCTGATTGGGTAAAATTATGTGTCGAATTAAATTGCGCACCAAACCAAAATACCTTCTGCTACAAGTTAAATAATATCAAGTATTCCTATCTAATACAAATAATTTTCACACAGATCTATTTAACTCATACATGAAACCCTAACAGGTACTATCACTACGTATCAGAGTGGATTTGGGAGTAATAGCAATGTAGAGGTACTTCAAAGTCCCTAGAACTCCAGAACTGGAGCCTCACCGTCAGATGGAGTTTAGTGTGATACACAGGACATCCCCTTTTGAGCGGGGAGGATCATATCCTCCGACACAAGATACAACATATTCTGAGCCACTTATTCAGTTTTACTTCAAATTTTGAAAGCACAAAATTTTAATTGGCTTTTTTAAAGTGGTTTAATTTTTAGTCAAAAGCAAACTTTATTTTTCAAAGTGGTAGTTGTTGTAGATAGGCATCATTGTCATTTTCTAATCAATTTTTATTGAATAATTTAAGCATTTGTTTAATGGCAAACTTTTTTCCTTTTCAGCACAAACAAACAATTTTAATTTTAGCAAGGATTTTTACAGTCAGTTCACACACACTTTCACATAGAGTGTTAAGCCTAGCTCCAAAATTGGAAGGAAAACCTAATCATAAGACTGAATTCTGTATAAAAAAGGTAAGGGCTGGGTTGATTGCTTGGCACCTGAGTCGCCCTGAACAAGAAGGCCAAGGAACCTTAGTCATTTTTTTCATTTGTTCTTTAGGAGGCTTGCTTCCTGCTGAGCACCACATATTAAACTGACTTTGTGTTACATCCCAGACCATGGGGGTGGTGAGGGTGGCAAGATAACTTCAGTATTAAAGTGTTACGAGATATTAGCATATTTTTTCGCTGTATCACAAACAAGCAAAAAAGCCCTTTTTATTTCAATACTATTGTTTCATATAATTTAATCTAATTTCATATATAAGAAATAAAATTGTTATCAATTATTTAGCTAATATTTTTATAATAATATTAGTAACAGGAAAAACAAACAAATTAATTGAAATTAAATTTATTCTTAGTTAAAAAAAAAACCCAAACCCAATCCGTTCGAAATAGACTCGGGGGGGGGTCGGGTATATTTTTACAGAAACCAGTTTATACTCAAAGCTGAAACTTAATATTAAGTGAATTGGTAAATTTTTACCCTTTTTACCCATTCTATTTTAGCGAAAACTAAAAATCAGATTCTACTTTGTTTTTTTGGCGAATACATGTAAACAGCCAGAAAAAATATCCACAAAAGAGAAATTTTGAAGGAAACCCCAATATTTTAGAATTTATGAAGGGGGATCATTTTGTTATATAAATTTAACGTAAAATGATCACCCACTTCCGGACCAGCAAGCATTACTATCTTTAGATAGCGGCAAAGAGACGTGTAACCATTTTTTTTTTTTAAATTTTTGTAGGGAAATCAGATGGAGAGGGTGGAGGTGTTAACTAAGCTTATGTAGGGGTGGGGACTTTTAGGGGTGGAAACAATAGGGGGTGGGTTTCTTTTTTATAAGTGATGAAAAGACTTAAAATAAAATAAAAACACCCACGTTTCAGCAGAAGAAAAAGAAAATACAACAAACCTTCCCCCCCCAATATTGTTTGCAACCCCCTTCTTTTTTTTTAATATTTAGCGAAAAAAGCTCCACCGTTTCCATCTGATTTCCCTACAAAAAAATGGAAAAAAAATTTGGTTACATGTATTCGTCAAAAAAGAATTTGATTTTTAATTTTCGCTAAACTAGAATGGGTTAAAGGGTAAAAATTTACCAATTCAAAGAATTTTAAAAGCCTCCGATAGAAATGAATTTTATGGAAATGAAATTGTTTTAAAGGAATAAAGGTAGCTGTGTATTGAATAAAATAAATTGCCACAAAACAAAGAAGATACTACTTAAAGAGCTTCATAAACAATTTAATTTAATTTTGTTTGATTTTATCAATGATTCTTATACCCGGAATTAGTTTTGTAGGTACAACATTACAAAATATCAGACTTTCGAAAAAGAATGAATTGAAGTTTTCTTTCAATTCTAATAACCGTCGTCATTTTAAAAATAAACATAAAAAATTAAATTTACACCCCATTTCTTATTTCTAATTAAATCCCCACTCCAAATGCCGGAAGAATCTTACCATATCGATTTACAAAGCCACTTGTTATTTGTATCTAAGCTGAGATAATAATTAAAAAAAGCAACAACTTTTTCTTAATCTAAAAGAAAAAATTTCGAAGGCAGATTTTAAAGGCTAGCAAGACTTTAGTCGCTCCCTGATCTTCCACAGCTGATTTTACCTTATTTGTGCCAGACTTTTAATAAACTTATCGAAAGAACAAGATTACCCCAAAAGAACACAGACTCTCTTTGTTTTATTAAAATAGGAAGAAGAAATGATGTCTTTTTGACACTAGAAACACTCCCCCTTTTTTACGTTTTATCGTCGTGGACAAAAACTTAAGGCTTGACTTTAGCTATTATCGGAGAATCCTTCATGGGGTGCGACTTATTTCTGGGTCAAGATATATGACAAGGAAAAGCATTTTAAAATTAAATTTATGGTATTTCATTTCACAATAAATAAATACACTATACAAAAATTATATAATTATTGTTTTTATAGATTCCAGTTTAGCTTTGTCTGATACAAATACGCCAAAAAGTAGGTCATCTAGATGGGATAGAACTCAGATCGCAAGATTCATTTTAATTTTCAGGATGTTATCGTTCTTTCTGCCTTGTCTACTCGCGTGGTATAATGGTGAGTAAACTAGATTAGCGGACCATTAATAGTGAGTTCGATTCTCACTGGGCGTCCTATGCTTCTGGCTTTGTACCACATCTTAGCTAAGCTTAGTAAATATCTATGTCTAGTCTCTTTGTTTTGCTTGGATTATGAATGATAGAATAGTGGATAAAAGAAAGAATTGTGGCCTTTATATTTGTTAGACCAGTTCGAGAAGAAAATCATAATTATGGCGTCAACTAGTCGTCTCCTTTTTCGCCTAGAGATATTTATCCTACCTCCCATCAGGTCAGATTTGACACAAGTGAGACACAAAATAATACAAGAACTGAACACTTAAACCACATCACCCCCACCAACACATACGCGCTATCAATCTTAGGGTCAAGGGGTTAGTATGATGTTTGCGGTTTTAACGAAGTTCCCTGATATATTGTTGTTGCAAAAAAAAAAGTTCATAAATATTTAAAAGATAAAAAAGACTTGTTAGCATACATAGTGCTTATCTAGAATAGTCTATCAAAGAAAACTTATTTCCGCAGTAATAATTAAAATAAGAAATATATATATATATATATCACTATCAACAAAAGACTAAATTTCAATGACTTGTTTTTTGTTGTTTTTTTTAATGTAAAGTTCCAAAAATTAAACTTGACTGCAGCTCGCATGGTTTAGTAGTGAGCAAGTTAGTTAGACTGGCAGAGTATTACTGGTGAGTCTCACTAAGTACCCCATACTTCTGGCCTTGTGCCGCAACTAAGCAAAGCTTACTAAATATAACATGACCTCAGACAGCTTGTTATTTTGACAGATATTGAAAGTAGAAATAATTAGTAAGAATTAAAAAAAAGGTGTTTGAAAAATCAAAATAAAATTTTATCAATAATTGTGAACGAGAACATTTTAAGAGTTTTAAATTCACATATCTAAAAATAAATAAATAAAAGTTCTCATTGTTTTATAAATTTCAACTGGAAGTGAATTACCATTCACTTGTGAGGGGGTTGGCACTAAAAATAACAACTAAAACCTTTTTATTCACAATTTCCATTTTGACACTTACCAAGCTTAGCTGTGGCACAAGGCCAGAAGTATGGGGCACCCAGTGAGAATAGAATTCACAAACAGTGGTCAACTAATCCAGGTTGTTAATCATTACACCACACAAGATTCACATAATTTCTGCTTTGTCAAAACTTTGTGCAAAAAAAGGGAAAAAATAAATGCTGTTAAACAATCGGAATTAAACACGGAATTAATTTTATAACTTTGCTAATGTGGATGCATCACCAATACAGACAATAAAGGTTTTTTTTAATTTTATTTTATCTATTGAGTGGTCATCATTCTTATACATTTTTTCCTAATATTGTTTTCTTTGGTTAGTTTACTTATTACTCAACCGTTCCACCAGAAGCATAATGTCTGTTTTAAAACAGAGTAGCATTGGTTCAGATTTAGAGTTTTCTCTCAGACTGATTGGAAAAGAGCACAGTCTGCTTTACTATTTAGCTGGTTGGGAGAAAATGGTTGGATTCATACCTTTCTCAAAAGTATTCCACTATATGAAATGTAAACAGCCTCCTCCGGGATTTGAACTGGAATTGGTAAGTTTCTTTCCTGGGACAATAACCAGTACACCACATGTGTTGCCTTTCTTTGGTCAGTTTACCCACATAAGAAATTATTGTTTCTAATTTGAAGTACCAAGTTGTATATTTGGTATAAAATTCCTATAAATTGTCTATTTTTTGTTTGAATTCTTTTAGAAACTATTTGACCAATTTGGTAAAAAATTTATTCCCTCCCTTATTTGGAGGATGACCTATCAAAGATTTTACTATGTGTACACCCCTGTTTATTGTAAATGGGATCATCCCCTTCACCATAAATGATGGTTGATACAACCAGCCAAGCGGTTTTATTTGGTTTCTTTGTTTAATGGCATGTCTACCTTTGTGGGTTATTTGAGAGTAAAGTGAAAGCAATAATGTGACTGGAGTTTAAACCTTGCTTGACTCTATATCTTTTCCACCACCAAGCATTCTAATAGGCCCTTGGCTTTCCTTTCCACAGCATTAGTGCTTTAGAGAAAGGAGATATGGTGCATGGGCAACTACCAGTTTTCCACATGACCTTGGCCAGATCTGAATCCAAATTCAAGTGCAGAACCAGGGTCTCATGTAATTAATCAATGTCATCGTTAATGGATGTGTTTACCTGACCCCCCCCCTCATACACACACCATCATGGACTGGGGGTGACAGAAAGTCAAGTTTTAAACAGAGTAAATTTTGTTTGACTTCAGATTTTTCCTTTTCTTAGTTGCCTAAGTAAGGATCTAGTCTGCCCTATTATTTACTGGAAGGATTCATGCCTTTCTGAAGCATTCTGAAGTGAGAAGTGAAACGCTAACAGCCTTGTCCAGGATTTGGACTCAGGTCATAAAACAAATACTGTCATGTTAAGCGTATTTTATATAATTGCATGTAACATTGTAACATTTGAATGTTAACTATTGTAACACATCATTCAGATTTTACAAAAATGGGAAAATCCCCATAATCATCAAATTGAATTTCTCAATGTTTATTGGATATTAACATGAATGTTCCAAATGTTTGATAGATTAAAGTAATTATGATACTGAATCATTTTCATATAACGAGAAATACAATAAAATTGAAAATTTAAAAAAAAAACATAAATTTTTATTCTTATCTAAATAGAAACTCTGTAAATAATGAAATAGTGATGAGGTTTTTTTTTTTGCTTTATGTGTTCACTTAATTTGATAACATATTAGATATCTCTCTCTCTCTCTATATATATATATATATATATATATATATATATATGTGTGTGTGTGTGTGTGTGTGTGTGCGCGTGTGTGTATATATATATAAAGGTATATATGATAAAGATAAGTGGAAAGATGGATAAATCAGACACTTACAAAGGTTTTGTACTAAACCTTTGTAAGTGTCTGATTTTTATCATCTTGTCAGATTCACCACAATTTACCATTTCAACATATATATACATGTGTGTGTATGTGTGTTTATATATATATATATATATATATATATATATATATGTATATATGAACATGTGCGTGTATATATATATATATATATATATACGTATATGAATATGTGTGCATATATATATATATATATATATAATATAGTATATATCTATATATGTGTGTGTGTGTATATATATATATATATATATATATATATAAAATATATGTGTATATATATGTATGTATATATGTATGTATATTTATGTATATATATGAACATATATATATGTATATATGTACTGACTGCTGGAGGAAGCAGGGACGAACTCATAAGAGATGTACTCTTATGGGCCCCCACACATGGCCGTGCAAAAGCAGGACGACCAGCACGAACATACATTCAGCAGCTATGTGAGGATACAGGATGTTGTCCTGAAGACCTGCCTTGGGCGATGAACGATAGGGAGGAGTGGCGAGAGGGGGTCAGGGATATCCGTGTTACCAGCGCGACATGATGATGATGATGATATATGTACTTGTATCTGTATATATATGTATATAAAAATGTTTGTTGTAGGTCCAACGAAAGAATAAAGATATATCTTTAAATAGGTCGGTCCATGAAGAGATTTGTATTTTTTGAATTTATTTGAATTTAAATTTAAAAAAATACAAATCTCTTCATGAACTTACCTATTTTAAAATCTATATATGTATATACATATCTATTGATTTATATATATATATATGTATTTATATATGTGTGTGTGTGTATATATATATATATATATATATATATATATATATATATATATATATATATTAGTCAAAAGTATTTGGCCACCCTCAAAATTTTTTAATGAAACAATTTAAGCACCATAATGTTTTTATTTATTACACTAAATACGAGTCTTCCTCAGTAACTTTGACATAGATATAACCGGGCCATTGAAATAATGAGTAGAGTGTTTGCCAATGGCCTGGAGAGATCTGGGTTCAATCCCAGGCCGAGTCATACCAAAGACTCAAAAAATGGTACTTGATGCCTCCTTGCTTAACACTCAGCATTATAAGGTAAGGATCAAGGGTAAAGTGGAGCAATCCAGGGAACAGAGTAGTGCCCTCCCCTACACTTTGGTGTTGTAGCAATTGAAAAGGAAGCCTTCAGGTCACCCTCGACTAAGTTTGCCAACTTTACTTATAACCAGATATCTTTTGAAAGATTGATTTGAAGGCGTATTTTTTTTAATTTTTTTTTTTTAGTACTGACCATGAATAAAATGTTTTCCAAAAGTTACATTATACCACAACTTGAACTACTCACGTTAGATGTAATTGTGTTGAATTACTGCTTACTAAATACAACCCTTTTTTTTAACTATGCAGAATATAAATTCATAAGAGTCACCAGCTTGCATGACAGAAGGCTGACTGCTCCAAACATCACTGCACAACTGAACCAATGTTATGAAAAAAATGAGTCAACATCCACTGTAAAGAAAAGACCTGCATCGCAGGCCTATATGGCAGAATTGCTGACAAGAAACTTCTGTTGAGGAAATAAGAAATGTCAAAAGACTCCAGTGGACAAGGTGCATAACAACTTGACAATAGAGCAGTGGAATAAAGTCTTTTAGATGGATAAATCAAAAGTTCAGTCTTTGTAATATATGAATAATTATATTTAAGAATAGAATAGAAAAAAAAGAAAGCAATATGGTTGAAGTTTGATGCAAACGTACTTTGCAAGCCCGAAAATATGAATGAATCAAATCTATTAAGAAACTGAAAAGATGCATAACTAAAATGTCAGTCATTTTGTCTTTTGAATTAATGATACTCAGATTCAACTTTAAAAGTGGTTGATGTGAAAACTGTTTAAAAATTGATAACATTAAGAAATCAGTAAGATTTAGCAGCAGTTATAACAATATTATATACTCAGTTCAAATTTAGTAATTTCAAATGTGTGTATATATATATATATATATATATATATATATATGAAAGGGCAATTACTAGAGTGAAGGTTGATTTTTAAAGTAAACAATAAAATCAATCCAAAAAGCTTGAATGAAGTAAAAAGAGATTGTTGGACTCTTAAACTTACAAATCCTAAATCACATTATCATATTCAAATAAAGTATAAATAATAAAATCAAGAATAGGATCATGCTGAACAAAAAAACTAAAAATCCAACACACCTACTCCCTCAGAAAAAGAATAATATAAGTATATACACAAGTGTATATCTACAGAAGCCATGGGAAGCAGCGTGGTGGATGTAGAGTAAGGCAGATAGATCTAAATATGGGCTGCTGGCCGATCTTTAGATTTCTTCAGATGCTGATCTGAAGAACCTTATAGGTCAACAGTCAGGATCAAATAGTTCAGACAAGGAACTAATATTACTCATCTATATGGGTGGCATCTATTGATGAAGAAAAACAACTAACGAAAGATTACCATGATTCTAATTTGAACCATATATCCAAACCACCTCACCCTTACAGTGGGTAAACAAGGGGTGCATTCTGCTGAGATTGGAACTCTGCTCCAAGTGTTCAAAAAATCACCTACAGAGCTCAAACCCAAATCAAAATTACTTAGATGCAAAAGCATTGTTAACATGGTAACATTTAACATTAGAACTTTAAATACAGTAAACCAGTTACCTGAACTGACATAGTTTGTAACCAAGCATAATATAGACATCATATGCATTCAAGAACATTGGTGCTATCATAGTGAACTAGAAAAATACCCTGATACTCGAAATGGATGGATATTTGTTGCAGCATCTGCTTGGAAAAACTCTGTCAATGCCTTCATCAGAGGTGTAGGAATGCTTCTCAGTCTTCATACCTCAAAATCACTAAATAGCGTAGAATGAACCCAACTGACAATTATGTGTGCATCATTGAATGACAACCTTTGCACAACAATTGTCTCTTGCTACAGTCTTTCTAATGCCAGTGATGAAACAGACATCATCACCTTCTGCAATGAGCTATCTTCCCTTGTCTGACACATTCCCAAACACAACATTCTAAACATCAATTAAGATATGAATACTGAAATAGGTAAAAATGAAAACAACAAATTCTGCTTGCATAATGCACCAAATAGAAATGGTGAATAAATCTAGCAGACTTTTCATTGAAGAACAAGCTATCATGCTATCATGCCTAAATACTAAACTCCAAAAAAGAAGAAAGGGTTAACTGTGAACCTACACCCAAAAAACTCTAAAGCACAGCTAGATTACATATTTATAAACAAGAAATGGATAAATAGTGCTATGAACTTTGAAGTATCCTCCTCTTTTGGAGGAATATCTTCGAATCACAAAATAGTCATGGCAAAGATTTGCCTGAGTCTCTGTGGAAATAAGATACAAGCAATTAAAGTTTTACAATATGAATGATCCTCACTCACCAATAGTAATATTAAAAATCATTATATGGTCACTATAAGAAAATAAGTTTGTTATTCTTCAGGAGACATTTCAAAGACAAACTCCAAATGATGAATATGAAACTTTGTTACAGCCCATATAGAAGCAAGAACCAAGTTCATTCCAACCTAATCAAGAGCCAACAGTAGAGTTCCATGGGAAGCAAAAGCAATTAGCTTAAAATGAGATAACATGAAAAAATCATCTTTATTTAATAAAAGAAAGGTAACAATATCATGTGGAAACTATAACATATGCAGACTATGCAGATGATCTAGTGCTTCTTGCAAATACACCTGCCCAAGCTGAATCCCAACTGCATAGTCTAGATCAAGCAGCAGGAGGCATTGGCCTTTATGCGTATGCGAATAAAATAGAATACATGTTTTAAACCCAGAGGCACATCTCCACTCTAAGTAGCAAGCCTCTAAAATTAGTGGACAAGTTCACATACCTTGGTAGTAACATCTCATCTACAGAAAGTGATATCAGCATATGCACAGCAAAACCATGGAATACTATTGACAGCTTACTGATCATATGGAAGTCTGATCTATCCAATAAATTAAGATGATATTTCTGCTAAGCTGTATCATGGACACTAAAAAAACGTAGAACTGAACAAGAATGTTGGGTGCTGTCTTGAACAAATCCTGGAAGCCACTCTCTACTAAACAGTAACTGTATGGCCACCTGTCTCCCATCTCACAAATTATTCAAGTAAGACAAACAATACCTGCAGGGCAGTGCTGGGGAATCAAGAACAAACTCATAAGCAATGTTCTCTTCTTATGGACTCCGACACATGGATGTGCCTGAGTTGGCTCACCAACAAAAGACACAAGACGTATCTGAGAAGACCTGCAAGAAGTGATGGAAGATGAAAGGAAGTTAGGGAACTCTATGTGTGTGACTTGATGATGATGATGAAAAAAAAATATATGCGTGTATATATATATATATATATATGGAGGTGAATAATGGAAAGGAATCTGACAGTATGGATTACTTTTTCAATTTTTCTCATGTATTTATATAAGCTAGTATTAGCCATTTCATAAATGGATCATTGGTGACTAAATCAATTACTTCCATTGAGTTTGCTAAGGAGAGTTTGCAGGATGAAAAACAAAACTTGTCAAAGAGTAGGGGAAGCTTTTTGTTCAATGGTCATCTAGCACATTATTCCAGGGAGTGTTAAACCTCTTATTCTTGGTCAAGTTTTCCAACTAGGAGAAGGACAACTCTAATTTAACACCTGCCATTGATGTGATTACTGGTTATCATGCTTCAGCTTATCATTGGATAATAATCATATAGACTGGTATTTGTGTTGTACAAACATTGGCTGCTATAATATCATGAGGTACAAATGTTCCATGATCTTTTTATCTTCTATCAACCTTTCTCTCAAAAAAGTCCTGTGGCAATGTATGCAAACCTGACCAGTTGGAAACATACAGTTACATATCTACATATGGGCAACAGCAGGAGTCTTATCCTAACATCATTGTTGTGTCCTCTCCTAAACAGATCTATTCAAGAGAGCACTGCTCATCCAGATGGAGAAACATTAATGGTGGTGGTTGTGAGATTATGAGGGATGGCATTGATCTGTGAAAGATTATACAGTTGCCATATATATATATATATATATATATATATATATATATATATATATATATATATAGTACCTTTAAGATGAAATAGGGTTGGATACTTATTTGCCATAAGAGCAATTTGAAGAAAACAGTATATAGGTGCTAGCGCTTTAAGCAACCAGTTGATTGATTGGATCAGGCCTCTCCAACTGCCCTTCTAGGCTGGTAAAGGCCAATGGGGACATTTGCAGATCATGTGACCACTTTAGTTCCTAAGTGACAAACTTCTCAGCCACCAGGATCCCATCCTGAAGCATTATGAGTCGCCACCCATGACCAACAGGTAGCCTCATTTATGGAGGAAGTCTTATTCCTCTGTAGAAGTGCAGTCTGCATATTCTACAACCCCAGCCAGCAGAGCAAGTATATATATATAAATGTGTGCACATAGTCTCTATTAATAAAACTATGGGTGTAAAAGCCTTTTGCTGCTGCTTAAGTAGATAATGTTGATATGTTCATTCAAATACTATCTTCCTGATCTGTCATGCAAGTGATGCAACATTTTGTCAGGATGTCTGGTAATGGAATTGAACACAGGAAAAAATGGAATCATTGATTTAACTAAAAATGTAATAGAATAGTTTTGATAATTGATTATCAAGGCTCCCTTAACAAGTCTCTATAAAAAGAGGAGTCTTTTTCTCTATCAAAAATCGTTTTATGTAAAAACAATAGAAAAGTATGTGTACTCATTAAAACTCTAAATTTATTTTAAAAACTATAAGATATAAAATGATGAAAAAACTATTATTTCAAAAAATTGAATATTTCCTAAAAAAAAAAAAAGATAGATTATTTGAATTTTATCTAAATTTATTTTTTTGTAATATATTTTGTTAGATTTCCAAGGGTATAGAATACAGATACTACACACTGATCCTAGACAGAAATGCTTATTTTAAGTCACAATGCACAAATACTAAACTCTTATCTCAGTAGAATTTATAAACAAATGAACAAAAATATCACATTTTGATTATATACATAAATCTTATTGTTGATATATTTTTAAGTGTGTGGTAACATCTTAAAACCTCCGGATTCTGTATCACTTGATTAGAAAATATACTCCATCTTTAAGTTTGTATTTACCTACATCTTTACCACAGGCTGTGTATGTGACACGAGGTTAATTTTTAAGTAGAGTACAGTTGATTTAACTTCAGTTTTCCTTCTCCTGGACTGGTTTACTTATCAAGAATTCATTCTGCTCAACTATTTATTCATAGCTAAGGTAGAACAGATGGATTCATGCCTTTCCCAAGGGGCCTTAGCTTAAAGTAAAATGTAAACAGCTTCATCCAGGATTTGAACTTGGGTTGCTAATTCCATTTCCTAAGATGATAACCGCTGCACTTCATGCGCCTCCTCTATCTTTAAGTTAAGCAATATTATTATTTGGACGGGCGACTAATATAAGAATAAGACATAACTTTGAATAAGAATTTTATAATTTTAGAATATGAATAAAAATTGAAGATTTATAGAAATAGAATTTAAAAAGAACTTTTCATAAGTCATAACTTGAAATTGACAGTGATACTTTCTCTAATCCGTACATTCCATCAGAGACAGCAGTCTTTTTTTACTGTGTTTGACATTTACTTTATTTCCTTTTTTGAAACACAACGTTTGTCTTCCTTATTAACATTTGACGAGTGACATGTCTTCTAAATCATCATGTCATCAGAATATCTTTAGACGTAGCACTAAGGAGTGTTAGGAATGGAATGCCTTCAGGAAAGAATGAATATCAATATATATTTTTAGCATACTACATATACTCAAGAAAAATAATCCCAAATTTTGCTGATAACTTTCTAATTTTTCCTAGATTATATAGAAGATGTTACCCAAAAGTCCAAGGAACTTTACAATGAGAGTGTTTGTCAGAAACAGGTGACATTGTTCATAAATATTGAACTGTACACATCCAGCATTTAACCCCATGAAAACCTACAATTTAGTACTTACTAATTTCAGGACATTTGCTATTGTAGAAATATTAAAGTTATGTGATTTATAACTCATGCAATTAGAATATTAAGTTCTATCCAGAAAAAATGCAAGAAAAAATTTTTATAACATAACAAATTTATTGATGTGTAACCAAATAGGAACCTAGATACAAAAAAATGGAAGGTGTGTGTGTGTTTGTAATAGAAATGAAATATGATCCAATTTACCAACTTGGCAAATGTTACCGAGGCTATTTATACAACAAATGTTACTGTATAATACCTCTATAGCCTACAGCCTCATCCGCCACCCTCCAATCTTCTGCTCCAGTGTGGGGACAAAAACAGGTGGAAAGTACTCAGGAAGGTGAGCATACACTGACCCACCCCATGTTGTGATTCGTTTTAAGTGGAAAGACAGTGACAACCCACGTCTGAAAAGAAGAGGGCTGCTGGCAGGCGATGACTGGAAATCGCAAGGCATATATTGAAGATAAAAAAAAAACAATGCTCTAGTTCTTGCAATAGTTGATCAAAAATTTTTATAAACTTCAACTTCTACAATAATTCTGCAGGTGTGACTTAGAATGGTCAAAGGCGTTGGTTTGGCGAGGGTTAAGTTCTTCTTAGTGACAATTCATCTTGGCGGCAGACTGGTGGTATGAGCTGGCAGCATGAAATGCAACCTGGTCTGCTGCTGTCCAACTCTGCTGCAACTAACTGATCTAAAAAATCAGCTTGCTTAAATAATGATTCTCAAGATTCTGGGGTAGGTTCTGACTGAGGCAGGGGTGATCTCCATAACATAATTTTCAACCTGTCAGACATCCATTATGTCTTTGTTTAAATTTTCGTCATTAAAAAGGTTCCAACCCCTTTTTCACTTCTTCCACAAAGTCTTACTACCCTCGTGATGAGGACTGCAGGAGGATAGCTTTCCTCCTACCAGCACAGTGTCTCTCATTTCACTGCTTATGATGTCAGGCTGGAGATTCCTCCCCTTAGGCCCAAATATGTTCGACTGTCACCCTTGATGGAACGGTTTTCAAACCTGCATAGGAGAAAGGGCTGGCCTTCATTCCAGACTAATTAATAACTCCCTTTCTGCACCGATAAGTAATTTCTGTACCGATAAGTAAGTTTCAGAGACATCTCACCTCTCTGCTGAATTGTTTTCCCAATAGCTAGATGGCCCCTTGCCACCAATAAAGACTTCTTTGTTTGTTTCTCAGTTCCATCTTTTAACTGCAGTGTTTACGTGACATCGTATCCGAATCCCTTTTACTGACAAGTTCTTAATTTTTAACTTTTCCCAGGTTCGAGAATCATTTTAATATCATTACTCAAATAATTATATTTCTCCTCAATTTCTGCCTGGGTCTGTAAACAGCTTAATCTTCCAACCTGTCAACATTTTCCAAATCCCATTTCTGGGCTTTGTCAAAAGTTCTTTACCCAGAATTTTCAATTTTGCACTTTCAGCAATATTTTCAATATATCCAATTTTACACTTCTTGGCAATTTTACTTGATCGCTTAACTTTTTGCTGTTAACCCTTCATGTACCATTGCCACTGACCAATATTGTCACAACTGAGACTATTTATATAACAAGTATATCCTTCTTGAAAGCTTTGGACTTGTTATCACATGAACAAAATATTTCAGCTGGATCCAGCCTTATGTTCTGGTCTCATGAAGAGAACATCTATGAAAGGTTTATATTCATAACTTCTTTTTAGTACATACTGAGAATAAAAGAACTCTTTGTTTTTGTTTTTTTTTTCCCTCATCACTATGGTAACTACTTAAGTAGCCTCCAAATGATCATGTGGAAAATTTGTACAACAAACAAGAACAGATAACCCAAGAGTATTTACATTTATAACCATTTCAAAATTTAAAAAAAATTCTGAATTCTGATATATGTATTATCTTAAGAGACTGTATTAAAATTTCTTTGTTCTATTTATCATTAGTTCACAAAAATCCTTAACTGATCCTTTTTCTATGATTTGATCTGGGTGTAACAATAAACTGCTTCCTTGTGGTGAGACTCTTGTTCTAGAGCCTTGGGGCATATACAGTCTCTCCTTCACTACTATTACTTCCAGGTCCACTCTGATCCAGACGGTTTGTACTTGTAAGGGTTCTATTTATGGGTCAGATAGATCTGTTTGAAAGTTATTTGTATTCGATAGCAATACTTGACGTACCATATAATTGTGCAAAGAATAAAAAGATTATTTTTGTCAAATAAAAAGATGATTGCAATGGAATGTTGAAATTTGTGATGATTCAAACCAAACATTTACAGATCAAACAAATTTCAACATTGAATAACCCATAAGGAGTTGATATGCCATTAAACAAATAAATCAATCAGTCCTATGAATAGTTATGATTGTAACAAAGCATTTACAAATCAAACAAATTTTGACTTTAAATAACCCATAAAATTTGATATGCCATTAAACCAACCAAAGCAAATCATTCTCTGACTCTTTCAATTGTTTATGAAACTCATGATATTTTAGGTTTTTCTGGCATCTGTCAAGCAATCAAGACACTATGGATCTGAGCTTGGTCTCTGGCACAGGCCATAGAAAGGTTGTATGAATGGCCACCATTTGCCCATGTTGCAAGCTTTCCCTCTCTTCATGACAACCAATGTTGTCCAAGGGAAGAAGAAAATCCTATACAACTTGGCATTAGTGTCAATGCAAGAATTCCCAAACTGAAATTGAATGCAATTGTCGGATCGCTTTTGAGTTTCCAGTTCCTAGTTTTGTTGCAGCATTATGTTCAATTACCCTGCCACAATAGTAAGGGGTTTAAATTCAGATTTTTTTCTTTTTCCTAGACTAGTTACCTTTACCTTGACTTGAGAGCAGAGTCTACCCTACTATTTCCCTAAAGCAGAGAGAGAAGAGATGGATTCATACGTTTCTTAATAACATTACTGTAAAGTGAAATACAAACAACCTCATCCAAAATTTGAACTCTGTTCACTCAGTCCATTTTCTTTGATGTTAATCCTTATACCTCTTAATGCTAATCTAAGCTTGCTAGTGGTCAAGTAGTTGTACAGTCAGTGGATATTTATAATAAAAGCTAAAAATAACTTCATTAAATGCATTCACATGCAGTTAACACTAAAATACAACTATGTCTGTTTTATGTTTTCTCTAGCACTAAAACTTGCATGCCTATGCAATCATTAAAGCAAATGAGAATTTTGTTTAATAAATCCTACCTGTGATATCACTGTTGTAGGCTTGAGGCGTAATGGTTATTACTTTAAGAAATGGGCTTGGCAAGCTGATTTCAAATCCTGAATGAAGCCATTACATTTTACTTCATTACTTTAGCCTTGGTATGACAACCAGTCAAGGAGAAGGAAAACTGAATTAAAACGAGCTTTTCTCGAATTGACCTTGTGTTAGATCCTGCCTGTGCTGAAGGAGCTGAGTAATTACATGACCTGTGATATCGCAGGTTATGTAAACAACCGTATGTATAAATATTAAAGAATTTTAGATAGAACTATCAGACAAGGGAGATAAGACTACAGTTGAAATTAAATTACACTTATTGGTGCTTGTCTAGAAGAGCACACTGAGGAAATTTCTGTGGTAATGTACAAAAAATTCTGTTCGAATATAATGCTTCCATTGATCATCCAATTAGATCATCAACGTGTGATTGCGGTAGAAAATTCAACAGCTTGCGAGGAACACGAATCCACAAGGCGCGCTGGTGCGAAGAACGTAATTCTCCTGCCGGAGAATGTAAATCGATTGATGGGCCTATGAGTCAGGTTTACCCCCACAGTATTCACAAGCCCATTGTTGACCATCAGCGTCCTGGAGACATTTTTTGCAAGCCAAGAATTTAGTGGCCCAAGGGTAATCAGATAGCTACCTGGACTAACTTAGACCAGGAGCTTTCTTTTTACTCACCACCCATCTTGAGGGCCCATTGATCAACAAATAAAATCTTTTAGCGGAATTATATGTAACGTTTGTGTCGAGTGCTTTTGGGCAGTAACGCATAAATGAAAGAAAACGAATCGAAAAGATAACGGATATAGAAAGGATTTCAACACGAATGTTATACACGTGTAACCACCATTCTCGTGTAATTACGCAAAATCAAGAAACGGTTGCTATGACATCTAACAGCTGTAAGTAAACGCTTTTTTAAATCACAAACTGCACCAAAATGAAGATGAACGAACGTCTAATGTAATGTCCGCTTTTAGTTGATCTTATGTATACATAGGTTGTTTTTTTTTTAAATACCCTATCTGGTGGCAAAAGCTGCTCGGTAGCGCCAGGAGTGGCAGTACCGCCTTGAGCTACCGAAACTGTGTTATCACCCTGGATGGCGGCTGATGAGGCTAGGGTATCGCACGTGCTTCCACACGTTGTATGATGAAAATTTGAACACTAAGACTCTCTGGAAAGCAAGATGACTCTTTGGAAAGACAAAGTGACTCTTCAGAAAGTTGGAGTGACATCCTGGAAAGACAGGAATTTTAACAAATATGGATAATACAATGAAAGAAAAATGCCCTCAGGGTGTCTGTAGCGGGGAGGGAGAATATATCACCCATCTTACTTGCTCCTACGGTAACGATCTGGATATGTACCCGGCTACAACGTGTGATTGCGGTAGAAAATTCAACAGCTTGCGAGGAACACGAATCCACAAGGTGCGCTGGTGCGAAGAACGTAACTCTCCTGCCGGAGAATGTAAATCGATTGATGGGCCTATGAGTCAGGTTTACCCCCACAGTATTCACAAGCCCATTGTTGACCATCAGCGTCCTGGAGACATTTTTTGCAAGCCAAGAATTTAGTGGCCCAAGGGTAATCAGATAGCTACCTGGACTAACTTAGACCAGGAGCTTTCTTTTTACTCACCACCCATCTTGAGGGCCCATTGATCAACAAATAAAATCTTTTAGCGGAATTATATGTAACGTTTGTGTCGAGTGCTTTTGGGCAGTAACGCATAAATGAAAGAAAACGAATCGAAAAGATAACGGATATAGAAAGGATTTCAACACGAATGTTATACACGTGTAACCACCATTCTCGTGTAATTACGCAAAATCAAGAAACGGTTGCTATGACATCTAACAGCTGTAAGTAAACGCTTTTTTAAATCACAAACTGCACCAAAATGAAGATGAACGAACGTCTAATGTAATGTCCGCTTTTAGTTGATCTTATGTATACATAGGTTTTTTTTTTTTTAAATACCCTATCCGGTGGCAAAAGCTGCTCGGTAGCGCCAGGAGTGGCAGTACCGCCTTGAGCTACCGAAACTGTGTTATCACCCTGGATGGCGGCTGATGAGGCTAGGGTATCGCACGTGCTTCCACACGTTGTATGATGAAAATTTGAACACTAAGACTCTCTGGAAAGCAAGATGACTCTTTGGAAAGACAAAGTGACTCTTCAGAAAGTTGGAGTGACATCCTGGAAAGACAGGAATTTTAACAAATATGGATAATACAATGAAAGAAAAATGCCCTCAGGGTGTCTGTAGCGGGGAGGGAGAATATATCACCCATCTTACTTGCTCCTACGGTAACGATCTGGATATGTACCCGGCTACAACATGTGATTGCGGTAGAAAATTCAACAGCTTGCGAGGAACACGAATCAACAAGGCGCGCTGGTGCGAAGAACGTAACTCTCCTGCCGGAGAATGTAAATCGATTGATGGGCCTATGAGTCAGGTTTACCCCCACAGTATTCACAAGCCCATTGTTGACCATCAGCGTCCTGGAGACATTTTTTGCAAGCCAAGAATTTAGTGGCCCAAGGGTAATCAGATAGCTACCTGGACTAACTTAGACCAGGAGCTTTCTTTTTACTCACCACCCATCTTGAGGGCCCATTGATCAACAAATAAAATCTTTTAGCGGAATTATATGTAACGTTTGTGTCGAGTGCTTTTGGGCAGTAACGCATAAATGAAAGAAAACGAATCGAAAAGATAACGGATATAGAAAGGATTTCAACACGAATGTTATACACATGTAACCACCATTCTCGTGTAATTACGCAAAATCAAGAAACGGTTGCTATGACATCTAACGGCCGTAAGTAAACGCTTTTTTAAATCACAAACTGCACCAAAATGAAGATGAACGAACGTCTAATGTAATGTCCGCTTTTAGTTGATCTTATGTATACATAGGTTTTTTTTTTTTTTTTTAAATACCCTATCCGGTGGCAAAAGCTGCTCGGTAGCGCCAGGAGTGGCAGTACCGCCTTGAGCTACCGAAACTGTGTTATCACCCTGGATGGCTGCTGATGAGGCTAGGGTATCGCACGTGCTTCCACACGTTGTATGATGAAAAAAAAAAAAAAAATATGTTACAGTCATTTGCTTCAGGTTTTTACTGAACAGTTGCATTGACAAATTATATCTTTAACACACAATAATTTCACTTGTCATCCATATTTCTTTAATTTTTCTCTCCCCAGTCACTAAATTGATGGCTGATTGCTAATATTTTGGGACTTGAATGTAATTGTTTAATTTTAAAAGAAATGATGCAAATTAATGAAACTTTTATCTGGATGCCGAATGTAAGTCTTACATTTCTAAAGAATTTTTGGTACATTACCACAGAAATATATTTTTGTTGGGTTATTCTGAACAAACACGCACAATTATTGATGATATTTTGGATAAACTGACATAAATGACATTCCCATATTTTAACCAAGGATATTCAGTATATATTTGTGGTTAATGAGTGTTGTGACTGGATCTCCCGTTTTTCCATAAAAAATACAGGATTGTTTTCTACTCATTTTTAGGAAGAAAAACTATATCATATAATCTATAAAATATTTTTTAATGAAATATCTGCTGTTTGCTCATCCCACATTTTAGTAGAACTGATTTTGATTATTTTTATGAAAAGTGAAACATGCATATATATCAACTCACACACACACACACACACACACACACACACACACACACACACACACATGTAGTGAGGGTCCACTTCTGGAACTCTGGGGAGTGTAGAGATACTCTTTCACTCCCAAAAGTCCACTCTGACTCAAAATGATAGTATCTGTTTGGGTCTCATCTATTGGTCAAATTGATCTGTCTGAAAATTATTTCTATTTGATAGAAATAATTATTTGATTAGTGATTCAAGCCAAGTTATCAAGGGTGATGAAAGCAGTGATTGTCTTAGAGCAGTTGACCAGATATTTTGCTTATATGATGTCACATAAAAAAAAACATCTGATTGCCAAAAAGCTAATATTATTTCAATCCATCTGCCAAAATAGACCTGCCTTATCTTTTCTGTTAGCAACATAGTAACATCCTCATAGAAATTCATCATCTCCTGGGATTAACACTAAACTATATCCAGTAATGAGGTTCCAATTCTGAAGATGTGAAGAATTACTGCATTATTATTCCCTGGTCCACTCTGACCCTAAGTGGTCATACCTGTTAGTGTCCTATATATGAGTCAAATAGATCTATTTGAAAATTATTTATATTAGGTAAGAATACTTGATACCATATAATCATATGCAAATCATAATTTGAAATTTGTTAATTGATGCTATAATTGTTTACTAAGGATTATTATTATTTGTAACTTGAAACCATATATCTATGTGCAAACAAATGACTATTATTAAATAGAAATGATTTCTTGAAACCATATAATTTTTATTATTACATAGGAATACTTGAAACCATACAACTGTGCAAATTATTTGTATTAGATAGGAATACTTGATATCATTTAACTGTGTGCAAAAAACTCTTGAGAAACAACTATACAAAAAATGGAAATATAAACATATAATGAACACAATTCCCTAACTTCTAAGCACAAAATAACCCTAGAAGAGTTGGCATGCCATTAAAATCACTCAATTACTCAAACATTATAAGGTAACAAGAAAAGTTGAATGAAAAAATTAATAAGACCTTTGTTCTTCACACTCAATAAAACTTGCTTGAATGAAAATTTACTTTTTACATAAATATTTAAGCAAATAAGATTATTTTGTTCTTAAACAGAAAACAAAGAAAAAAATTTAATTTTAATGAATTATTTGTTTCAGATGGAAGAAGAGGAATTCAATCCATACATAGATGATTATCCATTTATTGGAAGATGTGAATACTTGGAAAAATGGGAAAAGAATTGGGAAAATCATAAAATATTTGGTATTTTTGGAATGCAGTGTGTGGGCAAGTCTCGAAGCGTTTGGGAGTTCCTCAGACAGAAGAAGAGCCAATGTGAAGAGAAAAGACCCTTGCAGTCTGTTCACATCGATCTTCGTCATGTGAAAAATCTGGATATTATCAGAATTCGACTTCTGGCAGAGATTGTTGGAGTAAGTAATCTTTATGCTTATATAATAATAGGATATGCTTGTATTTATGGTCACATGATCATAGGATTATGATAGTATTTATGGTCACATGATCACAAAGCTAAGCAATCTTTATGGTCACATGAGCGTAGGTAGATCTATTTGATTCAATGAAATATAATTTAACTTTTATCATTTATAATCTTCTTTCCATGCTTATACAATAATTATAACCAAAATTTCATGTGTCATAGAAATGTGCATCATTTTAATGTTTAAGATTTGGCAAATAAATAACATTTTGACTCATAAACATCTTTCCAATTATCAAACAATTTTGCATAGTTTTTCATTGTCAAAAACAAATCATTTTTTTCCCCTTGTTAGTTGTAGAAATACTCTTGCTGCTGCTGCTGCTGCTGCTGCTGCTGTTAAATGCATTCGAATGAAACATCAAGAAAAATGTATTGTGTCTTAATCTTAATTTTTTATTTTGCCCTCTACAAGAAAAATCCATATAACCAGAACATAAAAAAAAGAAAAATATTTACATTATTTTCTTCTGTCATCCTAAAAAAATATAACTTTATTGTTCTTCTATATCAATAATGGAATTTTGGTTTTTTAAGTGAGAAAGGAAAAAAAGTTATTCAAAAATTTTCTGCTGGGTAATGAATGGCGAGGCTAACTGACCAATTTGCATTTAGGAATTTTGTTGACTTCTTAAAATCTAAAAATTGAATGAGATTCAAAAACTGAGAAGAAACACAGAAGAAGGAGTCCCAAAACTGTTGCTCTCAATGCTCATCCATATAGCCCTTCACTCAACTTTCCAAATTTTCTCTTTGCCTTTTGATGTTGATAATGAAGAACAGCAGATGAAACTTATTGATCTTCAGTATTTAGAAAATTTGAAGTCCAAGTTTCTTGTTTGGCACTCTTCCATCTGAATGATTCCCCAACTCTATCACCCACAGCTATCAAGTAGGGAACATGTTTGGCACTACAAACCACTGTAAACAAAATGAAACATGCCAAGAGTATGCTACATCTGCAACTGTCAAATCATCACTTGTCTGATGTGTTCCTTCTGTCAATCTCTTCATTTAACCTTGATATTACGTCTTTTTTGCGATTACATCAGATGTCTCATTCATAAATTATGATTGTTACCTTATGAATTTAACTGTTTTTTATTTATCCTTTTAAGATTGTGGCCCTGGACCTTCCTGAGTTAAGCTTTATGGCACTCAAGCTGAAAAGGCTGGGGACCCTTACGTTAAACAAAAAATTTAAAACAAAAATTTAAAAAATGATTTATGATTGATTGTTAAGAAAAGACAAACAAATAGTCCAATTTTCTTGGATTGATAATTGAGAAAATCTATTATTTAAATGTTTATAAGATCTTTTCAAGATATTTATAAATCTTAAAAGCAAAGGAAATAAATGATTGCTGATTTTTATAACCTCAGATTAAATAATTTCTTTAAATTTGCCACATTAACCCAGTCATTTCAGTAGAGAGCATACAGGGGAGAGAAAAAAGATTTAATAACTTATCTTCTATTTTCATTATCCAAATCTATTGATCATTCATTTCTAAAGGATCACAAAAAGTAAAACCCAATAAAATGGAAGATATTTGCCCAAATTCTGCATTAATAACAATTACTAAAAAAAACTAGCACTACTACTGACCGATAAAATGAAACGCAGTTTCTTCCAGGCTGCGGTCATGTCGATACTGCTGTATGGATGCACTACTTGGACGCTGACTAAAAGGTTGGAGAAGAAGCTCGACGGCAATTATACAAGAATGTTGCGAGCAATATTGAACAGGTCCTGGCAGCAACACCCCACACGGCGCCAACTGTACGGCCACCTACCACCTATCATGAAAACTATACCAGCTAGACGAACCAGACATGCTGGACACTGCTGGAGAAGCAAAGACGAGATCGTAAGTGATGCGCTCCTGTGGACCCCCGCATATGGCCAATCAAAAGCAGGACGACCAGCTCGGACTTTCATACAGCAGCTATGTGATGATACGGGATGTAACCCAGAAGACCTTTCGAAGGCAATGAATGATAGGGAGACGTGGAGAGAGAGGGTCAGGGATATCCGTGCTAGCCGCACTTCATGATGATGATGATGATGAATGATGAACTAAAGGAAACAAGCACTAATATCAATCAGTTGAATCTCTTGATAATATTTTTCATTTTATTAAAATAATTTCATTTATTTTTTATTAAAGGAATTCTTTTCTTGTAATAATTTCTCTGTAGTTTAGGATTTTAAAAAATCCAATTATTTTTAGTGGATTTTTTCTCAATGCCAAATATAATTTTCATTTTTTCTTTTCCCATTTCAATGGATGTTTTTTTTTTCTTGTTTCAGAATATTCCAGAGGATATTCCCTATGGATGTGAGGAAGATACAAAGTGGGTGGATATTGTTATTTCAACCATCAAGGAAAATTCCAAGACCACCTTTGCAATTGTAATGGATAATGCTGAAGATGTTATTCTTGGTCATCTCAAAGACAAATTTTTAACATTGTGCCAAACTTTGGTGTTTTTTAAAGGAGTTGTAAATTTGAAGATGTTTATTGTATCAACGAGTGAATTTCTAATATCAACTAAAAAGCGGGCATTCTACAAGGAGGAAATGAAACCGATGAATGAAGATGAGGGAATTTTACTTCTGAAAGAAGTTGTTAAAGACTCTGTGATGGGATTGGATGATCATGCTGCTGAAATTGTCAGACTTTCTGGAAGTCTGCCATCGGTCATTATTATGTCAGGTATTTTCCTTACAATAAAATTTTGAAATAGAAAAAAAATATTTGTTGTGAGAAAGGCAGCTATATTTCAGTATTATTTATCTATATAAAACTATGCCCACTAGATCATTATCAGATGAAAACCATTTAGGGATCACGATTGCAGAAATATATCTGATTCTAATAATAATAATCTTATATGATAGATTAGCAGAAAAAGAGTATAAGATAGATAGATAGATAGATAGAATGGTCACTGTCATAGTAAATAGACACAGTAAATCAAGTTGAAATCCAGAATGAGGTTGTTTGCATTTCAATTTGTGCTAATGCCCTTGTGAGAGGTATAAATCAAACCATTCTCATTCCAGCTATGGGTAAATAGTAGGGCAGATTGAGGTCTTTGATCTTGCTATGGCAACCTGTCTAGGAGAAGAAAAACACTGAATTCAAACCTGTTAAACTTGGCTTAAATATTGACCTTGTGTCACATCCTGTTTGTGCTGATGGGTTGGGTAAATAGATAGATAGATAGATAGATAGATAATATATATAGATAGATACATATATATAGATCGATAATATATGTATTGATAGATTATATATATATAAATAGATAATATGAAGGTCACTGAATAAATTAGGTGAATTTGGCAATATAACAACTTCTGCAAATTTCACATGGTTTCTACTTCTCAGCTACCAAAAATTTGATGACAGACCTCTGTTCAAGCCTGGAGCATTCTGATTAGCTGCCATTTTGAATAACTTCAAAACGAATATTTTTGTGGGATTAAAATAATTTTTGCTATAAACCAATTCCAAAGAATGCAGAATTTTATAGAATTCTGAAAAAAGAATGTATTTTGCTTTGTTCAAAAATATTCCCCTTATTTATTGAATGACTCTCATATATATATATATATATATATATATATATATATGTAGAGAGAGAGAGAGATAGTATGTATATCTGGGAAAAGCTGTAAATAAATCCAACTATATGAAAATGTTTAGAGATAAAAAGAAAAACAATTTTTAAAAATTCCTCATTTCTTATAGAATATCAGTAGATTTTTATATTTTCAGATCATTTTGAAATGGTCCATATTTTTGTTTCTTGTGGTTTTTTTTTTTTAAAAAAGATGTGATACCTGGGAAAAACTTGCTTTTTATCTCTGTAGATTTTCATATTGTTGGATTTATTTCCAGTTTTTTACAGATATTTTGTCTTTTTGAAAAAAAACAACAAACAAAAGTATTGATGATTTCAAAATGATCTGAAAATATAAATATCTACTATAAGAAACAGGGAAATCTTTTAACCTTATTTTTTTTTTTTCATTTCTATACATTTTGATAGATAGATAGATAGATAGATAGATAGATAAGAGTATGTGTTTCTTGTACTAATTTATAAGCTCGGAAATTATAAATTCGTAGACCTTAATAACAGATCACTGGTATATGGTTAACAAGCCCTAAGAAAAATGTATTTTTTTCCCAACCTAATTTCATGTTAATATAGAATTCATTGAAAAATTTTTCCTCCGCAGACTTTGTCTCATATATTGTTCCTGTTCTGTTTTTTTTTTTAACAGGTTGTGAAATGACAGAGGACGGTGGCCTTCTCACTCCCACAGAACTTATTGAATTACTGATGAAATGCCGACTAGAAATTCTGAGTCGAGAATTTTATCCTGAAGAGGAAAGAACAGGTAAAAATCCTTATGACATTATAAGGTGTTTTGTTTTTAGATTTACTTATTTAAATGCAATAATCCATATGCATTTGGGTGCAATTGTATTCGAGAAATACAAAAACCACAAATTGCTTCAAGGGTTAGGATCTCTGTTTTTTTTTTTTTTACTCTCTCTGTTCAGTTTCTGAGGTTAAGGAAGTATGTAAATAAGGAATTCAGACACAATGTATAAAGTAGATTCTTTGTTCTAGTAGGAACCAGTTCTTCTTGTATCTTTGAATGGTTCAATTGCTCTCCATCAACACTATGGCTGGTCTTGTAGCTCCAGCTAACAAATAGAGTGAATCAAGAAACCTTGCTTCTTTTAATGGGGTTTAAAGAACACGAACCCCCATTTCTACCTGGTGTGGGCAGCACTATCTTGTCAGTCTTTATATGGTTGATCGAGTCTGGTGATTTTGGCAACTTTTGATGAATTGCTGTTTAAGTCCCCAGTGCTAGATAAGTATATCATGTTACACCTAAACTTCCAGATGAGATTTTGAATTTTGTTAGTTCATCTTTCTTCCAGCTGCTGCTTTTTTTTTTAATCATTTATGAATTCACATTTTTGTACCATTTGTCTGTTGGAATGTTTTATTAAAAGATAATTTGAAAATTGTTGATATTTGACTTGAATGAATAAGGAAAAACATTGGAAGCAAGGATTTTATGAACTTGCGTTCACATCGGATGCAGGTCAACCTTTTTAGTCCATTTGGTAGATAGTAAAGAGTCTGTATTTACTCACCCCACCTTCACCATGGGCAGGATGTGACACAAGGTCAATTTCTAAGCAGAGAAAAGCTGATTTAGAATCAGTTTTCCTTTTCCTGGACTGGTTTCCTAACCAAAGTTAAAGAACCCAGTTTGCTCTACTATTCATCATTGCTCGAGAGTGGACAAATGAGTTCATGCCTTTTCCAAGGGCATTAGCATGAAATGAAATACTGCTTCATCTAGGATTTGAACTTGGGTTACTGATTCTGTTTCCTATGACAATAAGGATTATCAATCTTATTTTATAAGATACAACTTTGCAGCTCACTTTCACATCTCATATTTTACCCCAACTATTCAACATTCAGTCAGGAATGAAGAGACAAGCCATGAAAAAATGGAGATGTAAGTTAATCTTAAATCAAAATTAAAATTCAACTTTTTAAAAATTAATTTTGTCTTTTTTTACAGACATTCTAATGACAAAATTCATCAACAGACTCTCCCCAATTTTCCAAGAACAAATGGCAATTCTGAGTTACATTCCAGGAACTTTTGATGATGAAACAGCAACAGGAATGTTAGGTAATTATGCAAATTTATCGTGAGTAGAAAAAACATTATTGGGAGCAAAATTACTTCTTTTAAGAATTTTATCAGTATTGTGATCAACAGAAAGAATTTTATTGTGATCAACGGAAATCTTCAATAATCTGTGATATCATAAGAAGAGCCTTACAAAAAAGGAAGAAAGTGCTCTATATAATAAACATTTTTTTCTTCAAATTATAATATACAGATTATTAATAAAGAATAATGATGATAAATTAATAATTTTTTTTTACCACAATCTGAATAAATTAGTTATTCAAACAAGAACACATTTCAATTTCAGTAAAAAGAAAAAGATTTTTACTCTTTAAACAATCGTAAAAGGCCATTTTTTTTCATCTTTATTTCAGCTTTGTTTGCAGGACTTTGCATATAATGACTGTATCTTTCTCGGCTGGGTGGGGGGGGCTAAGACTCCTCTATGAACAAGGGTATCCATTATATTTATATTAAAAATTGTTACTTGAAGCTATAATTGTTTACTAAGGATTATTATTATTATTAGTTACTTAAAATAATATTACTATGTGCAAACAAATGATTATCATCAAATATGAATAATTTCTTGAAACTATACAACTGTGTGCAAAAATCTCTGAAGAAACAACTAGAGAAAAAAAAAGTAAATTTAGACAAACAACACACATAATTCCTTAACTTCTAGGAATAATATAACTGCAGATGAGTTGACATGCCATTAAAATCAATCAATCAATTGATCAAATCATTTAATCTTTATTTGATTAAACACTGCCTATGGTAATATTTGATATTCATGTTTTATAATTTTATATTCATATAATTTATATATTATTTCATACTTATTTGAATTGGAAAATGATTCTTTAAATAGCAGTTAATAATCCTGAAGTTACCTCCTCTTTTGGAAAGACTTACCCAGAAATCAGTGGTCTGATTGGATTAAAAATTACTTTATTCTCTCAGAAAATTTGATATTGTTCTGGCAGAAAATTCTTTGTGAAGTGCGATTTTTAGTGGATTACAATTACACTCACATAATTATACAGAAATTGGATAATTATTCAAACATTATAGATGTTTAACATAAAAGATTCAAACAAAAGATTATCCACCTGTTTGGAAGATTTTTTCACAAACGGGAATAAAAATTTGGTTAAATTTTAAGTTTTTCTTTTATTTGATTGTGCTCATTTACTTTACAAAAAGTTGTTGTAAACACTTTAAATTATTCTCCAAGATGAAAAATAAATTATTCAATGTTTTTGAGAAATAATATATTTTCTGATCTTCTGAACTATAAAATTCAAACGTTAAGAAAAAGAAAATTAGAAAATGAACATTTATTTTATTCTTTGAAAAATCTGTTTTCAATTTAAGATATTTTGTTTTTGTGTTTTTTATTTTAAATCGAATATACTATGAAAATCCACAAAATACTTTATGACATTTTTTCAGAAAGCATATTAATATCACCATTGGCCTAATGAGTAGAGTGTTCATCAATGGTCTGGGAGACCGGGGTTCAATCCCAGGTTGAGTCATACCAAAAACTCAAAAAAGGGTACTTGATGCCACCTTGCTTAACTCTCAGCATTATAAGGTAAGGATCAAGGGTAAAATGGAGCAATCCAGGGAATGGAGTCGTGCCCTCCCCTACACTTTGGTGTAATAGCTATTGGAAAGGGAGCCTTTGGGTCACCCTCAACTAAAGGTCACCAACTTTACTTTATATTAATATCAAACAGTTGAATCCTTGCTGAATGAAAATATTTTTCATTTTTTATCAATTAATTGATATCAACAAGAAATTGTAAATTGAAGAAATTCTTGTGACATTTTTTTCTTGATTTACAGACCATGAATCTTCAGCTATGGCAAAACATAAATCTTTGATACCGTTAAGAAAACACCACATGATAGAATATGATCAAAGCAACAGACGTTTCAACATACATGGACTTTTAAAAGATTGTCTCAACATTATGAATCTGGTCAAAGATTATCCCAGTAAGAATTCTATTTGTTTATCAGATTTTAATATTTAATAATATCACTATTAGCATTTTGAACATTTTGCAATGTTGTTTAGTAAAAATGACATTTTAAATAACCACTTGAGTATTCATGAGATACAGTTCATCACATTCAGATATTAAAAAAAATTTTAATCTGATCCTCAATGTCTTTGCTATTGTGCATCAATTTTGAGTCTTACCATCTCTTCAGACATTTTATTACTTTTTGAGATTCTGTTGGGTTAGATTAATGAAGATTCTTTCTTCTTTCTTTTTGTCTCTAATGACTGAGATACTTCTTGATTTGGATTGTTTAATTTTCTTCCTGGCTCTTATGATATTTTCTTGGAGATTCCTAAAAGTTGCAAAGTTACAAGGTATTGATCTTACTATGATTCCAAGTCTGAAAAATGATAGAATTAAATATTTATTAATTTTTGAGGTTTTTGAAGTAATCTGAAGTCTCTGAACAAACCCAAAACTGTATTCTGTATGTTATATTTGGTGTAAACAAAGTGTTAACCTGTTGTAAATAAATAATAAAAACGAATAAAATGTCCCTTCCTAACAAATAATTATTACAAACATTCATAAAAGCAACTCCATTTTTAATTCATTTTTAATCATGGCAATCTTACAACCAGCACATTAAATGGGTAAGTAATATTTGTTAAGATGTAGCTTGTAACAAGAAATAAAAAAATACTTTTAATTCAGGACAGGATAGGACTTTACTTTTTTGTTGAAGAGCTGAAAAATTAATTATTAGGCTTATAATATGGACTCCTACTCACAGACACACCAGCATTGGCCAACCAACAAAAACTTACATTCATCAACTCTGTGCAGACACTGAATGCCTTCTAGAGAACTTAACAAGATGGATAGAAAAAGAGAGTCAACAGAATCCATGCTGTCAGTATGCCTTAATGATGATGATATATATGTTCATATATATATATATATATATATATATATATATATATATATATATATATATATATATATACTTTAAAGGTATAACAGTAAATCTCTATCCTGATAATAAAAAATGCATTTATTGTACACAGCAATTTTTTGTTTTCAACTTAATCTTCTTCCTTGTCAATGCACTTAATTCAGTGGTGTGAATATTAATCCCATGGGTCAGGCTATGAATCTATTAATACAGCTTTGTATATCCCCATTGGACAAACAATGAAAGTGACTCTAATAATTAGTCTATTAATATTCAAGTAACAAACTAGAATTATCACTAACAGTTTTTTTTTATCTTTGTGAATGATAACCGGTTTTTTTTTGTTCTCCAACTTTTTGTACTTACAGATTCTTTTCTTAATTTTTTTTTTTTTGCAGTGGTGCGAAGACGTTATGCAAAGGTTTTCTATGCAGTCTTTGACAAGCTGCAGAGGAAGCTCAATTCTCCACAATATACTGTTGCATTAAAGGACATCAGCTTAGAGCACCAAAATCTGCAAAAATTGATGACAGATGTTGAATATTCAGATTATGAAACATTCCCATTTTTTGTTAAGATGGTGGAGATTGGTCAAGACATGTTGGAAACACATTTAAGAAGTTAGTGGGTTTTTTTTTGTTTTCTATTTAAGATGTATTTCTATTTACACACACACACACACACACACACACACACACACATATATATATATATACAATAAGATAATAACAGGATAAATCCATCAATTTACTTTCACATTGGTGAATCCTCAGGTGAGCTAGTATTCAACATGACTGATTTTATTATGCACTCTTAACACATCACTCAATAAGTTATAAAAAATCCATATGATTTTTATAAAGTACTAACCTTCAAATGCCGTATGTCAAAATTTGAGCCCAATCGGATTGTTAGTTTACAAATTACAGTTATTTAAGTGAAGCTACTCTTGCAAATTTTCAAAACAATGGAAAAATCTGAATTTCATGTGTTGATAAAGCATTGCTTTCTGATGGGAAAAAATACTGTTTAAGCAAAGCAATGGCTTGATAAGTGTTATTTGGACTCTGCTCTGTCAAAAACAGTGGTTAAGAAGTGGTATGCTGACTTTAAATGCGGTTGTACAGACACAAATGATGGTGAATGCTCAGATTGCCCAAATTCGGCAGTTGTCCCGGAAAAAAACAAAAAACTCCACAAACATGTTTTGGCCAATTGTACATTGAAGTTGCGTGAGATAGTAGAGGAGTTGAAGATATTAGAAGGCAGTGTATTCACCATTTTGCATGAACATTTGTTAATGAGAGAGCTGTGTTCAAAGTGGTTGCTGTGTTTGCTCACAGTTGATCAAAAACAACAATTCAGAGCATTGCTTGCAACAGTTTCAATGCAACAAAAAGGAGTTTTTGCATAAATATGTGACAATGGAGGAAACATGGATCCATCACTTCACTCTAGAGTCAAATCGGCAGTTAGCTGAGTGGATAGCAGCAGGTGAAAGCCATCCAAAGCGACCAAAGATGCAAACATCAGTAGGCAAGGTTTTGGCCTCTGTATTTTCGGATGCCCAAGGTATTTTGTTAATCGATTACCTTGAGAAAGGAAGAACCATCAATAGCAAATATTATATAGCATTATTGGTGCGTTTCAAGGAAGAAATTGCAAAAAAACAGCCACAAATGAAGAAGAAAAAAGTGCTCTTTCACCAAGACAATGCCCTGTGTCACATAGTCGATCGCAATGATAGCAAAACTACGTGAATTGTACTTTGAATTGCTTCTGCACCCACCCTATTCTTCAAATCCGACCCCCAGCAACTACTGGTTGTTTGCAAACCTCAAAAGAATGCTGTCGAGAAAGAGATTTGGATCCAATGAAGAAGTGATATCAGAAACTGAAGTGTATGTTGAGGCCAATGTTAGAGAAGCATTGGAATCAGTGTATCACCCTAGAAGGAGACTATGTTGATGAATAAAGTCGAATTTTGCTTAAAAGTTGTTTTATTAGTTAGGCCCGGGAATTTTTGAGTGATGTGTTATATTGTTGACCTACTCAATCATGTGTCAATCAGGCACCGAATTGCAAAATAAACATTTCACTTTCATGTTGGCATTTAGCTACCAACTAAGATACAAATACTCTATGGGAAGAAGTTATTCCAATGAGAGAGAATTGTCTAAACTGGAAAAAGATCCAGGTGTGAATGTAGATGCATAGCTAAAATATTTTGAACATATAAAAATTCAAGTTAATAAAGCAAATAAAATATTTGGATTGCGATCATATGAATATGTGGATAGTGAGATGTTGGAAAATTTGTTTATTGCTTTGGTAAGACTCCACCTAGAATTAAGTAATATTGTTTGGTCTGCAAGTTTCATTAAAGATAGAAAGTTTATTGAAAAAGTTGATAAAAGAGACATTTAATTGATCCATTAATTGAGGAATATACCATATGAAAAGAGACTGACAAGAAGGAAGTTTCCAAGTCTATTATTGTCAAGCCCTCAGAGATATGATTGAAGTCTATAAATATACACAAGGTCTTTACCCAGTAAATCATCCCAACTTACTATCCATTATTCAAGAATATATTACTAGGGGACATGAAGACTTTTGATATTGCAAGAAAACCAATAAACAAAATTTATTTAGTTAGGTTTGGTTTGGTTTTATGGCATATCAACTATTGTGGGTTATTTAATGCCAAATCCTGTTTTTACATATCAAATATATATTTGTAAATACATTTTGTAGATACACACCGTTAAATGATCAAACAGTTCTATTTCAAACAATTCAATTTAGCATAAGTCGACAAAGTTGAATAATTCCAAGTATTGTTATGTATGACCAACAATTCAATTAAACATCAGTCATTTGTTTACACACAGTTAAATGATCAAACAGTTCTATTTCAAATAATTCAATTCAGCATAAGTCATTTGTTTGCCCTTAGTTTAAATGTCAAACAGTTCTATTTGACCCATAGATATGACTCTATTAGGTGATACCACTTTATTTCAGAGTGGGCCTGGAAGCAATGGCAATGAAGAGGGTACTCCGCATTCCTCAAAGCTCCAACATAATTGGAGCCTCACCATCAGGATGTTTAGTGTCATACCAGGACACTCATTAGGGGTAGGGTCTTACCCCACTGCAGAGATGCAGTCAGTGTATTCTATAGTCCCAGCTGACTGGGCTAAAATTTATTTAGTAATCATCATCATCATATCGTGCTGGTAGTACGGATATCCCTGACCCTCTCTCGCCACTCCTCCCTATCGTTCATCGCCCTAGGTAGGTCTTCAGGACAACATCCTGTATCCTCACATAGCTGCTGAATGTACGTTCGAGCTGGTCGCCCTGCTTTTGCGCGGCCATGTGTGGGGATCCATAAGAGTACATCTCTTATGAGTTCATCTCTGCTTCTCCAGCAGTGTCCTGCATGTCTGGTTCGTCTAACTTGAATAGTTTTCGTGATAGGGGGCAGGTGGCCGTACAGTTGGTGTCTTGTGGGGTGTTGCTGCCAGGACTTGTTCAGGATTACATGCAGCATTCTTGAGTAATTGCCATCTAGTTTCTTCTCCAGCCGTTTTGTTAGCGTCCATGTAGTGCATCCATATAGCAGTATCGATGTGACCGCTGCCGGAGTTGATTCTTGGAACAAACAACCATCAGTGGTGATAAATGCCTCTTCATTAAAGTTTAAGATAATGATAAATATTCAACAGATATATTGATAATACAAATGAAGATAATGATGATCAGCTAATAGGTTTTCATGCTTATTAAGACCCAGCTAAAGAAGGTGATATTATTATTATTATTATTACTTCTAGTAGTAGGGGTCAAATCTATGAAACTAATGAAGCTTAAATTTTAGGGTCCTTAATCCTGGTAGGACCCTTGAAGTTTTCTTTAAAAATTCAGGTAATGTACGAGAATGAACACTCAAAAAATATTAATATATAGTCTAATTTACTGCAGAATAATATTTAGAATAAAGAGAAAAAGGTTATCAAAATTGCAAACCTTCCTAATGCACTTCAATCTTCAGAGCCTCCCCCACCAATGTAGGTCCACCACTGATTATTATTCTTATTATTATTATGACTTTATAAATATTTGTTTTTTATCTTTTATTGATATGTTTTTATCTTTTTGTATGATCTTTTCCTTTTCATGCTGTTCAAATGAAAAATGAAAAATAACAATTTGTTTTTGAAATTTCTACAGATAATTGTTTTGAATTTTTTGAGAAATGTCTTCAACTAAGCTACAAATTTGCTGACAAATCCCAAAAAGCTACCGTCCTCATTGGTTATGGCAGAGCACAGACAAACGTCAAGGTGAATTTAACATTCATTATTTTATATTATTTATTTCCATTTCTTTATTTTTTTTTATGATTTTATCTATTTTTGTCTCTTTCCACCTATTAATTGACGTCGTAACAAATTATTGTAAATACAAGAGTTGTTGGGGGCGGTGAAAACTTATATCTGTTGTTGGTGACTTTTTTGACTGGAATCCAAGTTGTGCAACTCCAATGGAAGAAGTGTATGGCTTGCAAGGGGAGGGGACTATGTTGAAAAATAAACCTTATTTAGTCCCATTCTATGGGAGGATCTTAGTCAGTCTATGTATTTTTCAGCCAACCCTCATATATTTCATCTAAGAAATCATTTTGGAAAACTTTTAAATTGTAAATATAAAAACAAAATTTTTATCGCTACCTTTCAACGTACACACAAATTATATGTTTGGGAGTGGTCAGAATTTTTAGTTGCATTTTTTTTTTTTTTTTTTTTTTTTTTTTGCGACAATTGTGTGAACAGATTTTTCAAAATAAATGAGATTTAGGGAATGGAACAATAAAGAATGACTATATCAGAGGATGTGATGAGTTAAATATAGTGAAGACCAACACCTCCTACTTCATCCCTAAAATTTGTGGCCTTGTGCCAGTGAAAACTCTAGATTATATTACTCAGGCTCCTATTTTTAATATAATCTATGATTTGTATAATTTAAAATATAACAAGGATTTTGGTATATTTTTTTAACTACAATTCATCAAATTTTTTTTACTTGTGTAGGTTTGCACCGCTGATACTTGACAGCTGACCAATCAACAGAAACCAAAATAATATTATTTTTTTATCTGTTGTATTTTGATTCAAGTTGCCTCTATAATCTTTGATGTTTATTGTTCAATGTGTGGTCGAATAAAATTGTTTATAGATCCCCATACACTCATCAAGCATGCAGAGAACTTAGATGGGGGCTTGAATCATTTGGGCTTGAGGTTGTATAATGAAATTTCCCTGATATATTATACTAAATAGAAAAAAATTATTTCGTCAAAATTGAGCTATTAAATTGGAACAAAAATATATTCTTTGAAAAATGGTGTGTATAACAGATTTACGATTTTTAAAGATTATTTTTCTTATTTCATTAGGAAAAATGATCTATTTGTCTAAATCCTGTTAGAAAGATGTTTGTTTTTAGAGCTGATTTTCATGGAGCCAAAATAATAAACATCAAAATTGTATAATAATAATAATAATAATTCCCCATCTGTTGATGATATCATTTACATAATAGATCTAGAAGTGATTGATTTTTCTCTTTACTCTTACATTGTGAAATATTTTCAAGTCATATTTTTCAGTATTTCATCATTGAAAATAGAATTTTTATCCAGACTGATAAAATCTATTTAGAATATAAATGAATGCAAAAACATTTAAAATTTAAAGATATCTTTTATTGTTAAGATGATATTTTTGCATTTTGTTTGAACATTATTGAAAAATCAAAATGAAATCATGAAAGTAAAATTTCTTGAATCATTTGGTTAATGTGATCAACTGCAATTTCATGTCACAAAAGTTTTTAGTTGCTTTTGTGACATTATTGCTCAGTTTGAACTCATAAATTCCTGAATTTGATTATATTGCACATTTATCTGTTTGGTTTGGTTTGTTAGGTTTTATGGCATATCAACCTCTTATGGGTTATTTCATGCCAGATCCTGTATATGCATATATATATCAAATATAATTTGTAGTTTAACATTTTTAGACAAACCAGAGCTCACATATTTACACATTAGTACTTGGAGCTATTTTAGCTAACACCAGTACTTCTATTTAATGTTAGTAATTTATTTCCACATGATTGCGAGTATAGGAAATACATCAGTCTACATTTTTGATAGGAGGCTGGTTCTTTTCAGAAAGTTCAATATCTGCTTAGGGTCAATAGTTCTAAACAGAATATCACCTTTTTACTATGGTTCATGGAATAGTTTGTTTAGAAGTTTGACAATGAAGGGATTATCAAGTTTTGTCTTTTTAAGAGATTGTAGAACAGAAATGGAGTCTGAATGAATGATGAACTTTTCCTTGTTTCTTGTTGAAACTAGTTTAAGTGCTAAATTTATTGCACAGATTTTGGCAGAAAATATGGAGGCCTCTTTTGGGAGGTGTTTTTTCAAGGTTTTCTTGTGTAGAACTGCTCCGCATCCGGTTCCATTGCTGCTTTTGGAACCATCCATGAAAATGTGTAAGTGATTGGGATATCTCTCCTGAATGTTGTTTAGTTTCTCTTGGTAGGGTAAGGGATGGGTTTTATTTTTAGGGAGCTTCTTTAAATCAAGGATAACCACAGGTTGCTTTAGTAGCCAAGGAGGAGAGCTTAGTTGTATGGTATCATTAATGTTTGTGAGTGAAATATCTGTGTCTTTCAGTATGTGTTTCATGTGAAGACTGAATGATTTTATGGTCTTTTCTCTCTGCTCAAAAAGGTCTTGGTGTTTGGGATTGAAAGTGCAGTCATAAGCCGGATTGGATGGTAGTGATTTCAGTTGACTGTAGTTGTATAGACCTAATTTTTTGAGTTTAAGTTTTAAAGGTAGTTCGTAGGCTCTCCATTGGGGATGTTCTAAAAGCCCCTAGGACGAGTCTCAATCCCTCATGGTGGACTATCTGCAATGATTTGATACAGGATTTTCTGGATGCTCCATATATGAAACAGCCATAGTCAATTTTTGAGCAGATTAAGATTCTATATAATTTCAGCAAGATGTGCTGGTCTGCACCCCAGTCTTTGTGGGCTATTACACGATGGATTTTTAATGTTTTGCTACATTTCTCTTTTAAATATTGAATGTATGGAATAAAAGAGAGCTTTTTATCAAAAATAACACTGAGGAATTTGTATTGGTCAATGACTGGAATTTCTGATCCGTCCAGATTTAATGTAGGGTTGTTATGCATTTTTCTTAGATGACAAAAATGCATGCACTGAGTTTTTATTTTGGAAATTTTAAAGCCGTTTATCATTGCCCATTTGTTTATTTTGTTGATGCCCTATTGCAGTTGACGTTCTGCTGTACATATATATTTGGATGTAGAGGTGATGCAGAAGTCATCAACGAACAAATACTTATCAACTCCAGGATTCAGGCAATTCATGATGCTATTAATTTTTATGTTGAAGAGGATTACTGATAGTATTGTGACGGCAAATTGAACTAAAATCCCAAAATGGGACTTTATTTTTCGCACGTGTGAAGACGGGGCAGGTTGGCACTTGATCCCCTACAGAAATAAGTCCTGTTCAGAGTTCTTTTCTCAGGCAGATAAGAACTGGCATATTACGTGAGGGAATAATTTAAGGCCAGACTGACCGCCGCTGGCAAGGGGTTCCAAATTTCACACTATCACACACCCACCAGGTCGCTTTCTTCTTTCCCCGAGATAATGGAAGAAAGTGAGCCTATAGGTCTTAATTGTAATAATATTAATATTGCTACAGTCGGCAACTCAATTTCCCGTGTGATACTTTAGGGATTAAGAGGACAGTTCTAAGCAAGATAATATAAGGCGAATAGAAGCTGAAAGGAAAGCATGGAATAATAACATAGACCACATGGTAAAATTAAAATACATAAGTTCTTTACTACGGTTATATACATATATATGTTCAAAGTGTCAAAAATATATAGTAGGATAGTCCATGAATATAAATGTCTTTTCTTGGCTTTTATCCTTTTCCAAATTGAGAGAGAGTGGTAAACAAAAATTTGGGAGTAAAGGGAAAATGTCCCAAAGTTACTTATCTTATTTTTTTGACGGGGTTCTACTGGAGAATTTCTCTTCTTTCACGGGCTAATAGACTTCGTATTGCTTTTAATGCTGGCTTGAGAGACTCAGGTCTCTCATGTCTCAGTCTTTTGTCTTTAGCCCGGAGTGAAATGGCTATCGTCCGTCTGCCACGAGACTTGTCCAAAAACTCTCTTTTTTTTGTATTTTCCTTCCGTTGAGGGGAAGGGAACCCTGCTTCCGTTTGGGGTCCCCCCACCAATCATTTGGCTTCATTTTCTCCTTCCCCTTCCGATGTCCGGCGACCCAAGGTCACTTAGGTGCAAACATCTGTGTGACCCCCATTCTCTCATAACGGTCACTTTTTGACTGCTAGATAATTTTAGTTCAACGTGAGCCATCACGTGACAGTATACTTCCCCGAGGGATTCCCTCTTCTTGATTTTGGATGTTTGATAGGGTTAAACCAATATGGACTCAGAATTACCTGTCCGAAAGAAAAACTTTCAGAAAGTTTGGAAGTCTGCCTTTTAATTTCATGTTTTTTAGGTCATTCATGATACCATATCTCCAAGTAGCCTCATATGCCTTCTCTAGGTCCAAGAATATTACTACGAGATGTTGTTTTTGTATAATTGCCTCTCGTATGGAGGTTTCTAATCTGACCACATGATCCATTGTCGATCTTCGGCTCCTAAAGCTGCATTGGAAGTTGGCAAAAAAACTATTGGATTCTATGAATCAAACTAGCCTTTTATTGACCATTCGTTCCATGATCTTACACAGGCAGCTTGTTAAAGCTATTGGGCAATAGTTTGCTGTGTAAAGATTATTCTTTCCTGTTTTAGGTATTGCGATGATGGTAGCTAGTTTCCATGATCCTGGGAGTTTGCTATTTTTCCAAATGTCGTTTAATGCAGTAAGTAGGTGTTATAAGGATTTTGGAGGTAATTGTCTGAGATATTCGTAGTGAATTTCATCTGGACCAACACCAGTGTTGCGGGATTTTTGGATTGCTTCTTTTAGTTTTTATATTGAAGAGAGTCCGTTGTAGCTTTCAGTGTTGTCTGAGTTAAAATTAACCTTTTGTCTTTTTTTCTTGTCTTTGTATTTGTATAATTCTGTGTTGGAATTTGTGGAGAAGGAATTAGCTGAGAAAGTCTCAGCTAGTGCGTTGGCAATATCTTTTATATTGATGACTTGAATATTATTTTTAGTGAGGTGTTTGAGTAGAGTACACTGGTTTTTGCCAGAAATTTTGCTGATCGTTTTCCAGACTATGTTTGTTTTGGTGGACAAATTAAGTTTATTTACATAATTTTGCCAACTGATCTTTTTAGCTTGTTTAATGGTTTTCCTTGCCTTTGCTCTGAACAGAGTTAAGATTGATTGTTAAGGGTTCTTTTTTGAATTTGCAGAGGGCAGCATTTCATAGTCTAATTGCTATTTTGCACTCATTGTTAAACCAGGGTGTGTTGCATCTGTTTGAGGGTGAGGTTTTTGGTATAGTTTCATTTGCTATTGCAATTAATGCTTCAGTAAAATTTTGAGGGGGTGTCCTTGTGGTATAATGGTTAAAGCGATGGATAGTGGATCATGGTATGCGAGTTCGAACTCCAGTCATGCTATTAC
This sequence comes from Sepioteuthis lessoniana, assembly GCA_963585895.1. Taxonomy (NCBI): domain Eukaryota; kingdom Metazoa; phylum Mollusca; class Cephalopoda; order Myopsida; family Loliginidae; genus Sepioteuthis; species Sepioteuthis lessoniana. The sequence goes on from OY757917.1 coordinate 777,973, forward strand.
GTTCACTTTCTGACAAATACCCTTGGGAAAGGTATGAACCCCCTTATCCTCCCAGCTATGGGTTAAATAGCATCACTGCTATTCTTCTAGAAGGATGGATTTGGCAAGAATGGTTGATATGCCATTAAACAAACAAAGTAAGATGTTTTATTAGAACTGTTCTATTTAGGTCTTGAACCAGTCTTTTATTGTATAAGGTTTTAAATTGTTGCCAGTTGGTCTTATTTGTTTTCCATCAGGGAGGTCTGTTGTTGTCATGGATAGGTTGTAGGATTTCCAGTATTATGGGGAAGTGTTCACTGCCACAAGAATGTGTAATCCATGTAGCTGGAAGGATCAGATAGAATGATGTTGATAGCTGAGTAGGAGCCAGTAGATTAGTTGAGATAAGTTGGAAATTTATTTAAGATACAGAGATTGTTGCTATTGATTACCTTCTCCAGATCAGTGCCCTTTTTGTTGGTTTTCAGGCACCTCCATATAGTATTGTGTCTGTTAAGGTCACCTAGTAATATGTGCGGTTTAGGAATTTGTTCAGTTAGTTTATTAAGTTTTTGGTTGTTTATGGGATCATTTGAAGGTATATAAATGGAGAAGACATTTACTGGTTTGTGAAGTGTAGTTTTGACAGCAATCACGTGGAGTTCACTGTCGATGTTGATTTGCTGTTGGGGTATGTTCTTCCTAACGAGGATAGAGACACCTCCAGAAGCTCTGTGTCCATCTTTGTATAGGTGATTGTATGACTGAAAGTATTTTATGTTCAACTGGTTCTTATCTTAAAGAAATGTTTATTGAAGACATACTACTTTGGGGTTATATTTATTTAGTAATAGTAGCAGTTCTTCGTAATTAGCTCTAATTTCTCTACAGTTCCATTGTAATATTTTGTTAGACATTTTTTATTGTATCTAATCCAGACATTTCCGCAGAGTTATTTGATGGTTCATTGTTAGTCCTTTGCTCCGGGCTGTTTGTTGGTTTATTCTTTCGTGTTTTAGGATTACTTAATTGGGGGCTGCTCTCTGTTTCCATCTTTTCTAATAATCTGAATTTGTTCATAGTTTCTGTATTTTCTGTTTCTTGCATTTTTGGTTTTGGTGTTGATTTTTGTTTGTCTTTAATTGTTTTTTTTATTTGGAGAGGAGTCTGTAGAAGTGGGAGGTCGTATTGAAGATCTTTTGTCTTTTGTAACAGGGTGTTTTATTGGCCGTATGGTTGGTGTTATTGCCGTTTTCTCCTCAGTATTGGTTTTCTCCAATTGGGTCTGTGTTTGGGTGGATGATTCCTCTTTGTTTTCTGCAAGATCCACTGACATAGTTAATGTATCTGCAACTCTGGTGGTATCAAGCAAGGCTTTGATTTTATTGATGAAGTTTTCCCAATCACCCAGCTCCAATTGGATTAAGGTTTTAACAATTGTCTCATACTTGTTGTATGGAGATTTGTTATGCTGAACTGCTTGGGAATATGTAGTGGTCTTAGAGCCTACTACAAATTTACGGGCTTCATAATAAGGAATCTTATTCTGGTGTTTTACTGTTAATATTTTCTTCTCTTGTCTCCAACTCTCACAAGATCTTGCATGCACCGGATGATCGCCGTTACAATTGGTACATTTACATGGGAATTGACAGTCATTAATGTGGTGGTCAGGATTTTATTGACCACATTTCCCGCACACTTCACGTCCTCTAAAATTATCCTCATGGGTGCCATATTTTTGGCATTTGTAACATCACATTGGGTTGGGTATGTATTGCTCGACCCTCTCCATTGTATAGCCAAATTTTATTTTTCCGGGTATTTTTGGGGGTGTTAAACTGCATTATATATGCATTTATCTCTATTGTTTTCCCTTCTTTTTTAATTGATACTCTTTTCACTTCAGTCACATCTTGCTTTTTTAGCTCTCATTTTATTTCTTTGATGATGCATAAGGAGAGTTCTTTACTTTTCACAACCCTTTAACTTACGTTCAGGGATTTGTGAGGGTAAGTTTTGACACTGATATTGTGAAACTTGGTCATTTTCAGTAGAAAATCAGCATGTTTCCTCTTTTCCACCTCAACAAGCAGAGTTTGATTTTTTAATTTTTTGACAGCAATTGGTGTTAAGTTTGTTGATATTACTTTTTCAATTAAGAAGGGTGATGAATTAGTAATCAGAGCACTGTTAGATTCAATGATTATGAATCTAGGAAAAGGTGCTTCTGTTTCATTATCTGAAGAGTCTGATTCGTTTAAATTATGTTTGAAATTTTCGTTTGAGAAAGAAGCCATATCTGTTATATATTGTCCTATGCTTAAACACCGACCACAGAGTCCAACTTGAGAAGGGAATGAATCAAGAGGGAAACCCATTCACCTTAACTGAGACGGAGATACAATACCAGTATACTCATTTTAAGAGCAAGATTTTGAACCTCTGCCTAATTCTGGTTTTTATAACTCAATCTAACAGGGTCAAAAAGTCCTTCCCTCCTAATACAATTTACCCTCAGCCCCCACCTTCTAGCACTTATAAGATAAAAAAATATTCAGGCGAAATTTTGGGTATGAACTCACTTCTAATATAAAGATTCATTTCATATTTGTTATTTGTAATGTTAAAAAAAAACTGGATAACTATAATTATTACTGTGAAAATATTTCTGTTAATTTCTTTTTCCATTGCGTCAAAAACGTGACATTTACTGCCTGAAACAGGAAATAAACTCTTAACAACCAGATGTACTTAACTAACATTTTGATCCTCTAAGTCATAGGACTGGCAAGTAGCGGAATTTTGGAAAGTCAAACATTATCTTTCTTAATTGTGACTATAACAACCAAGATGAGGATACCTGTCAAAATAAAATATGGTATAATAATGATAATGCCTCATCTCGGAAATAGCTCTTAACAATATCATTTATTTCTTTAGGGCAATTATGAATCAGGTCAAGAAAAGTTGTGTCAAGCAATTGAGGTTTTAGATGATCTGCCTTGTACTTTTGCCACAGCTCAAGCTTATCAATCTTTAGGATTCACTTTGCAAAGGAAAGGAGAAACTGATAAAAGTCTAAGGTAAGAAACAAAATTCAATAATTTCTCTATTAATCAAATATCTTAATATTTTTGTTTGTCTTACCAAGTTTCACCAAACAATCTTAATTCTTCCTGCTACAATTTTCTTTTCATTTAATCTTTAAAAAATTATGTAATGTTGTGGTTTATGTTTTATTTTTTGCAATATTTTGGTAACATGAAGCACAATTCGCCAGACTTTGTTGAGATGATGAGGGTGACAAACCACTGTAGACTTGGAGATGTCTAGCTCATTTATTCTTTGAATACTACTTGCTGGAATTGAATCTATTGCTTAGAGGACAGCCTCAGAATCCTGACTTTGCCTGTCAAGGTTCTTGCAACCCAAGTGAAATTTCTTCAACCATTTTAGTTATTATTCTGTGATCAACTGCACCTTTCACACATCTTTTTGGTCGAGTTTAAACTTGTAAAGCAGACGTTCCTGAATTAGACTATGTTGCATGTTCATCTGTGTGATTTTCAAATCACAGAGGTAGTGAAGTAATGCACCATGTCAGTTCATGAACTACTGTAAGACTACCAATGCTAGTGAATATCTTCCAAGCTAGAACTGCTTTGATCACATGATATACGCTCCACAAACAAGCACATACTACCAAAATATAGCAAAACGTTTTGCCTCTTCCTAAAGTAAAAAAAGTTGACGACCTTAGTCGAGGGTGACCCGAAGGCTCCCTTTTCAATAGCTACTACACCGAGGCGTAGGGAAGGGCGCTACTACTTTCCCTGGATTGCTCCACTTTACCCTTGATTCATACCTTATAATGCTGAGTGTTAAGCCAGGATGCATCAAGTACCATTGTTTGAGTCTTTGGTATGACTCAACCTGGGATTGAACCCAGGTCCTTCAGGCCTTTGGCAAACACTCTAACTGCTAGGCCAATAGTATTACTAATATCAAATCAATTTTTAAAATCTTCCAAAAATAACTAATGAGAGTTTAATAAAATTTTCTCTACTTTATTTAATAAAAGATGATTTTCTAAAAAAGTGTCCATTGCAAATTTTATAATAAAAAAACAACGAAGATTGCATACAAAAGTAACAAAAAACCAAAGCAAAAAATAATATAAGATGAATATTGTTTAAATATCAAATGCTGTAAAAAGTGAGATATATTAAGGATATGTAGTTTATATGACTATTTCATTTATATTTAAACTTGTGCATTGGTTGGTTACTTTTAATGATCTGCCTACAGGTTTATCATGAGATAATCCCAATTATAGAATACATAATTTTGAGTAATTACTATTTGATTAGCATTCGAAATAGGTCATTAATGATTTTGTACATATTTCAATGTTAATTCAAATTATCTTCAGTATATCACAAAAAGAAATTACTTTTTCTGTTATCATGTTGTGATAAAAAAGCAGAAATAATGAAATCAAAATAATGAAGCATATTAAGAGGCTTAGGATAATAAAATGGAGTCAAATTAATAATTCATATATAAAAAAAGTAATGTGTGTGTGTGTGTGTGTGTGTGTGTGTGTGTGTGTGTGTGTGTGTGTGTGTATCACTTTTCAACAAGTGCAATGTTACTAAACCCTGATTTTCAGTAGGAGTGCCAATCCAAAGATAAACAATCCCATTTAACAGGTATTATGCTAGTAATAATAATAAAGTCCCCAAAAACCTAGAAAAGAGACTTGATGAACTAGAGATCAGAAGAGGAATTGAGACCATCCAGACCACAGCACTGTCAAGATTATACTTAGAAGAATCCTGGAGACCTGAGGAGACTTATTGTCACTCAGACTTCCATGAAAAACCAACAGTGTGAAAAACTCTCTGGCAGTAAGATAAAATCTATGTGGTTTGTTGACTTCTGTGGTTTGGTTTTATGACGTATGAAACATTTTAGGCTATTTAATGCCAATCCCATTTACACATATATATTAAATAACACATAACTCAATAAGTCCTGGGCCTGACATATAGATGACACCACTAATAAAAAATCCATATGATTTTTATAAAGTACTAAACTTCAAATGCCATATGTCAAAATTTGAGCCCAATCGGATTATTAGTTAACAAATTACAGTTATTTAAGTGAAGCTACTTTTGCAAATTTTCAAAACAATGGAGAAATCTGAATTTCATGTGTTGATAAAGCATTGCTTTCTGATGGGAAAAAATACTGTTCAAGCAAAGCAATGGCTTGATAAGTATAATTTGGACTCTGCTCTGTCGAAAACAGTGGTTAAGAAGTGGTATGCTGACTTTAAATGCGGTTGTACAGACACAAATGATGGTGAATGCTCAGATTGCCCAAATTTGGTAGTTGTCCCGGAAAAAAACAAAAAACTCCACAAACGTGTTTTGGCCAATTGTACATTGAAGTTGCGTGAGATAGTAGAGGAGTTGAAGATATTAGAAGGCAGTGTATTCACCATTTTGCATGAACATTTGTTAATGAGAGAGCTGTGTTCAAAGTGGTTGCTGTGTTTGCTCACAGTTGATCAAAAACAACAATTCAGAGCGTTGCTTGCAACAGTTTCAATGCAACAAAAAGGAGTTTTTGCATAAATATGTGACAATGGAGGAAACATGGATCCATCACTTCACTCTAGAGTCAAATCGGCAGTTAGCTGAGTGGACAGCAGCAGGTGAAAGCTGTCCAAAGCGACCAAAGATGCAAACATCAGCAGGCAAGATTTTGGCCTCTGCATTTGGGGATGCACTTGGTATTTTGTTAATCGATTACCTTGAGTAAGGAAGAACCATCAATAGCGAATATTATGTAGTATTATTGGTGCATTTGAAGGAAGAAATTGCCAAAAAATGGCCACAAATGAAGAAGGAAAAAGTGCTCTTTCACCAAGACAATGCACCGTGTCACAAGTCGATCGCAATGATAGTAAAAATACATGAATTGCACTTTAAATTGCTTCCACACCCACCCTATTCTCCTGATCTGGCCTCCAGCAACTACTGGTTGTTTCCAGACCTCAAAAGAATGCTCTCGAGAAAGAGATTTGGATCCAATGAAGAAGTGATATCAGAAACTGAGGCATATTTTGAGGCCAAAGACAAATCATTCTACAAAAAAGGCATAGAATTGTTAGAGAAGCATTGGAATCAGTGTATCACCCTAAAAAGAAGACGATGTTGATGAATACAGTCGAATTTTGCCTCAAAGTTTTTGTTTTATTAGTTAGGCCTGGGACTTTTTGAGTGATGTGTTATATATGATTTGTAAATACTTTTTGTTGATAAAGTTTTTAAATGAGCCTAAGCTCATTCTTTTACACAGTTTAATGGTTTTAAGTATTGCTGTGTTTCATAAATAATTCATTTAAATATGTCATTTGTTTACACACAATTAAATGATCAAATAGTCCTATTTCAAACAATTGAATTTAGCACAAGTCAACAAAGTTAAAATGGTTCCAAGTATTGCTACGTATCACTAACAATTTAATTAAACATCAGTCATTTGTTTACACACAGTTAAATGATCAAACAGTTTTATTTCATTTAATTTCAATTTCACATAAGTTATTCGTTTGCACTTACTTTAAATGTCAAACCATTGTATTTGACCCATAGATAGGACCCTATCAGGTGCAACCATTGTAGGCCAGTGTGGACCTGGGAGCAATGGCAATGAAGGCGATATTTGGAACTATTCAACTGTGTGTAGTGTTAAAAAAAAAAAAACAAAGCTCAGACTCATTTAAAAATATCAACAAATTTGGTTTGGTTTAATCAACCATTGTAGGTTATTTAATGCCAAATCCATTTTTATACATATAAACAGTTCCATTTCAAGCAATTCAGTTTAGCATAAGTACGCAGTTTAAATGTCAGAAACATTTCTATTTCAAGCTATTCAGTTTATTGGTTTTATGGTACATCAACCATTGTACGTTATAAATGCCAAATCCATTTTTATACATATAAACAGTTCTATTTCAAACAATTCAGCTTAGTATAAGTATAGTTTTTTTTTGTTTACACACAGTTAAATGCCAAAACAGTTCTATTTGACCCATAGATAGGACCCTATCAAGTGCTACCATTCCGGGCCAAAGTGGACCTGGGAGTGATGGCAACGAAAGGGTACTCTGCATTACTTGGAACCTCACCATCAGAGTGTTTAGTGTCATATGCTGGACACTCGGTGAGAGGGGGCGTCTTACCCCTCTGCAGAGATCAAGTTGGTATATTCTACAGCCCCAGTCAATTGGGAAAGTTATCAAGAAAATGTGTTTACAAATCATGTATATTTAATATATATGTATAAAGAGGATTTACCAGCTCATTGGCTAGTGGGTAGAGTGTTCGCCAATGGTCGGGGAGACCTGTGTTCAATCCCAGGTCGCGTCATACCAAAGACTTTAAAAATGGTACTTTATACCTCCTTGCTTAACACTCAGCAGCTATATAAGGTACGTGTCAAGAGTGAAGTGGAGCAATCCAGGGAAAGGAGTGGCGCCCTCCCCCTACACCTCGGTGTAGTAGCTATTGAAAAGGGAGCCTTCTGGTTACCCTCGACTATGGTCGCCAACTTTATAAAGAGGATTTGGTATTTAATAACCCACAAGGGTTGATATGCCATAAAACTAAACCAACTCTACTTTTTACTATCTAACGATGACAATAATTAAAATTGATTGCTATAAATAGACAATGACAAGATATAGCACTCAATTTCCAAATAAATACAAAAAAGCTATACAAGTATAAAGATACCAATTTACAAGCGTGTGCTTCGATAGGAATACTTCCTTATGCTGGCATATTGATAAATGAAATATTAAAATTACAATGACAAGATTAGTTACATTGAAAACAAAAAATAAACTAAATGTAAATTTCTGTTTATTTTAGATATTAAAAATTATGTTCAGCATTAATACAGAAATCCTAAAATTATAACTTAATTGTAAATTGAAGTGAAGATTGTTTTATTCTCTCAAAACATTTAAAATGTTTTGCTCTAATAAAAAAATCTCACTATCGTGCTGTTTGGGGGGGGGGTTACAGATTCATGCAATTTTAGTAATATATAAATATTGGTGTGTATGTATGTATGTGTGTATATATATATATATATATATATATATATATATATAAACATACATACACACAATATAAATATTGGTGTATATATATATATATATATATATATATATATATATATATATATACACATACATAAACACACGATATAATTCAATGCTAAAAGTCTTTTTAATCTGTAAAATGCAGAGCAATGTCATATTTTCAATCATAGAATAGATTAATTGCTGATCCTCAGCTGAGACCTTCATACGAGCTCACATGAAGGTTGGCAACGGGGAAACTCAGTTAAGTTTTAAGCCTATTTTAGAGTTGAAAAACTTGTGTATATATATATATATATATATATATATATATATATATATATATATAAACTTGAGAAGCTGTTTGTCAAGTGTTGGTTGGTTATCTTGTTTTACGTCGTCTCGATCCTTTTCAGATCATTTAATGCCGAATTAAGTCATTTTGATAAATTTCAAACAATTTAGTTTAGTATAAATATAGTTTTTTTGTTTATTCAGAGTTGAATATAAAAACTTCTATTTCAAACAATTCAGTTTAGCATAAATACACAGTTTAGTTCTATTTGACCCATAGATAGGACCCTATCAGATGCTACCATTCCGGGCCAGAGTGGACCGGGGAGCGATGGCAACGAAAGGGGACTCTGCATTCCCCAAAGCTCCAGCATTACTGGAGCTTCATCATCAGATTGTTAAGTGTCATATCCAGGACACACATTGAGGAAGTCTTATCCCTCTGCAGAGATGCAGTCAGTGTATTCAACAGCCCCAGCTGACTTGGCTAGTGTTGACTTTTGGGATTCATTTAGTCTTGCGACATTTACGAGATTTTGATAAGGTTTGAATTATAAGCATTCCTTTTTTTTCTCTATTTTTCAGGTACCTTGAAGAAGCCCTTAAAATTGAAACTGAATTGGACATACCAAACAATCGCTTGACTTTATCAACCCTCAGCAGCTTAGGAATTATCAATGTTTTTATTGGTAAAAATCATTTTCTTGGAATTTTGTATTCTAACTTGTTGAGAGAAAATTTATGTATCATAAATATGTTTCTCATTTCTAAATAAAATTCATGGATTTAAATCTTTTACATTTGAATACTTGTTCCAGTAAAGTTTTGATATTATACAATGTGTTTCTTAGAGAATGTAACCTTAAGAAAAGGAAATTAGAATTTACAAGCACATAAATTTGATATTTGTATTGTGGTGACACTGTACCCACAGACAACAGTATTTGGCAGTTGAAATGATTGCATCATGCTCTAGCTTTATTTGAGGATCCATTCTTTTGGTCGCTAATTCCATTCCCTATGACAATATCTGTTTTGCTAAGTGTGTATGTATGTGTCATTTTTCTGGTAGTGCAATGTGGGGAAAAAAACACGATGAATTCAGCTGGCAATTATTATTGTCTGACTTATTAGTGGATAATATGTATTAATATGTATTACTAATAATTATTATTTCATTACATTAATTCAATTTCTATGTTAGATTGTTCAGGAAATAATGTCTGATTTTAGAATAAACTTTTATTCTTAGATTGACAAATTTAATCTGTCAAAACACAATCCCTAAATATCTTGGCATTTCTGTCATTGATTAACAAGGTTATTTATATCTGTATATTAAAGCTCTAAACATTTTGATGCCAAGAAATCTTTAAATGCAGTTTCTAGTTCACCCTTAGAATGGATTGTTTTTCAGTGTAAAAAAAAAACTGTCTAGATACTTGAAATGGGAGTTGGTGGTTGAGAGATCAGGAGAATATGGCAGACATGGCAAAGTCTCATCATATACCAAGTCAGTGAGCTTCTAGTGTGTAATCTGGCAACATGTGGCCAAGTAGTGTCATCCTGGAAACATGTAGCCAAGCACTGTCATGAAGTAAAATTGAACCTTATCAATTAACCAATGCTGGTTGCATTTTGCTTTACTGAACATGTATTTCTACCCTCTTGATCTTCAAGTTCGTATCCCCACTATGGAACTTCTGAAACCAGTACCATACAGTCCGATCATAAGCGGATCCTTCACTCTATGCTCTGTTGATATTGGCTGTTATTTCGGAGCCATTATGACCAAGCTTATCTATCCAGGGAAAGGAGTAACGCTCTCCCCTACACCTCGGTGTAGTAGCTATTGAAAAGGGAGCCTTCTGGTTTCCCTCGACTACGGTCGCAAACAACAACTTATGACCAAGCTTGAAGTCATGCAAAAAAAGCAAATGCATCAATTCCATATGTTCCTGTTCAACATCAAATTCTGAAAAGAAGTGATAGAAAAATTAACAAAGATGACACTTTAATTATTAAGAAGATGAATTTTTGATATGACATTTTAAAAAATGTTAGAACAGAATTTAAACAGTTTCTACTAAAATCAGACAAGATGTTCTAAACAAATTTATAATTATGATTAACTATATATTATTATAATCTTATTATGATTATAATGAATTTCTCTTAATATATACCACCCTGTTAATGGGGCTTAGAATATGCTTATGGTGTCTCCTCCCCACACAAAAGTAGGGTTTTTAATAGGACACTAACCTGCATTTAATAGTAATGCTGTAGTTCTGGAGAGTTTGCAGTACCTCTTGATTACTATTACTCTCAGGTCCACCCTGACTTAAAGTGATAGTACTTGCTACAAATCCATTTATGCATCAAATAGATCAATTTAAAAATTATTTCTTATTTGATAGGAATACTTGATGCAATAAAACTGTGTAAATGATTTGTATTAAGAATAATTACTTGAAGCTATAATTGTTTACTTAAGATTATTAATAGTGGAAATCATATAACTGTGGGCAAACAAATGATTATTACTAGTTAGAAATGATTACTTGAAACTATATAATTATTTGTATTAGATAGAAATACTTGATATCATAGAATTGTGTGCAAATTATATGTATTAGATAGGAATACTTGAAATCATAGAATTGTGTGCAAATTATTTGTATTAGGTAGAAATACTTGATATCATGTAACTGTGTGCAAATTATTTCTATTAGATTGGAATCCTTTTAAACCATATAACTGTGTGCAAATTATTTGTATTAGATAGGAATACTTGAAACCATAGAACTGTGTGCAAATTATTTGTATTAGATAGGAATACTTGATATCATGAAACTGTGTGCAAATTATTTGTATTTGATAGGAATACTTGATATCATGAAACTGTGTGCAAATTATTTGTATTAGATAGGAATACTTGATATCATAGAACTAAGTGTAAATTATTTGTATTAGATTGGAATACTTAATATTATAGATATGTGTGGAAAAACTTTCAAAAAAAAAAAAAAACAACTACATAAAAAATGTAAACATAAATGTAGAAAAAATGAAAATAATGTGAGATTGAAATTCTGTTGAAATCGATCAATTTTAATATTTATTAATATTAAATTTCATTCTAATCTAAATGCTAAAATATTTTGATACTTCAAATTTTTTTCTTTTCTTTCTCTCCTCCCCAGGTAATTTTGAAGATGGTAAAAAGTATCATTTAGAATCCTTGAAAAGACGGCTTGATTTATTAAAGACTGAGAAACATCCTCATATCGGTGCTTGTTATAACAATTTGGGTCTTCTCTATGAAAACATGGGTGAATATGATAAAGCCCTTGAGTATTATGAGAAAGGCTTGAAAGTGAAGGTGGACACCAAAGCTCCAGTTGCTTCGCGGCTCATTTCTGTCTGTAATGTGGCCATGCAGTATATGCAGCAGGGTAACTTGGAAAAGGCATACAATTTGCTCGTCGATGCAGAAAACGAACTTAAAACCCATGGACAAGCGAGCACCTTTATTGAATCTTTTATCAAAGATTGTTTGGCTCAAGTTCTTATTGAACAAGGAAAATATCACGAAGCCCTTGGAGTTATATATTCAGCCATTTTAATTCGCAGAATAGCAACTCCAAACAATCTCACGCTCACAGAAAGCCTCTATCATCGTGCAAATGCATACAGAGGGCTTAAAAACTACAAAAGTGCAAAGACGGTATTGAATCGGGCTTTGAAAACAAGCGATCCATGTATTAAACAAATGCCGAGAACAATGATAATGTTAAAATGCTATAAGATGATGATGGATATTTCTATAGATGAATGCAATTCGGATGAAGCGGCCGGATTTTATGTGAAATCCAAACAAGAATTAATCCGTATTCTCGGACTCTACCAGAAATATGGATGCCCCAAAATAGAAAAGCAGTTGCAAGAGCAACTGATTAACATTGAACAAAAATGGATAGATTTCTCATCCGCAAGCAAGTATGCAGCCGGTAGAAATGACGATGACGACTTAATTGAAAAAGAAAAAATGTCAGCTAAACAAAAAATGTTGGATCAAGATTTTGAGGCAACTATTCCTGATTCACCACCTCAGCATCGACCAGAACTTCGCGTCAACACACAACGAAGAGCCTCTATCGGATCCGGGCAAAATTTGCCTGTTTCCACTCCACAGTCTGCCCAGTCCCCTATTTATAGATTATCTTATACTGGGACCCCTCCAGTCGACGAAAGACAATATTTTCCTCAGCATCGACCTCCTTTGCTTTCATCTTTGTCAAATGAGATAATCACAGAAGAGGATTCTGAACACAAAGGTGGTCCTGCTCAGAATAAAAATACCATCACCTCATCATCATCATCGTCCGCTAATCAGATCAATAATCTCTCTGGAATACCTACTAATCCAGAACCAACAATATCTTCCAACTGTGATAATAATAATTTGCAAAACAATGTGAATTTATTAACGACAGAAATGGCTAATTTAGATAAAAAATCTTCTGTAAAAGATTACACAAATTCTAAAAACCTTGAATTGTCAAAATTTGGAATAAATAGTAAAAACTCTCTAAACGCCGAATCAAAAGATACAAATAAATTAAATAATACCAAAGTGAACATTTCAGAAAGCCTTAACACAGCCCACAGTATCGATGAAAATGACGCCTATACCTTTAGTATTTCTCCAAACTCAGAAAAGGATGTTCCTAAAACATTTTTGGGATGTGAAGATAATCCAAATGATCCCAATGAGACAATTCCCAAAAGATATATAAGTAGTGGTCAAAGTTCATTTGACAAAACCTCGGAGACAGAAGTCAAAGAAAAAAACCAAGAAGACGTTTCTAAAACAGATAGAAAAAAGACATCATTGGAAGACCCTAACACAGAATCTTATTGGAATACCGAACTGAAAAGTCTTTTGGCTGTTGCTGACCCAAAAAAGGAGGATTTGAATGATCAGAGTGGAAAACCTGAAAGTTGTAACAAAAAGAATGGAATTTTTCAGAGTCTCTCTTCAACAGTCAGTAAATTTTTTAGTTTACCAGTTTCAATGTCAAATCCTTCTGACCATCGGAATGAAGACAAAGAGGACGGTAACAATGATGATAACACTAGTGCAACTTTCTCTCCTTTCTCAATTTAGGAATCAAAAGTACAAGTCTTGATTTAAAGAGTGAAAACATTCAATAACTCAATTCATACTAAACATGGACATGTGTCCAAAAAAAAAAAAACCTTTTAAATCAGTCGTTAAATATTCTACTTGTAATAGACTTTAAAGAATTGAAGAAATTATAGTTGTTGTTATTGTGTGAGCCTTTTTTTGTGATTTTCTAAACAGACAAATCATATTTCATCAAAATTCTCTACTTAATTTTCAAGATCATTTTGATCCGAAAATTTTCAGATTCAATCTCATAATTTATCAATCTCATTACTCTCAACAGACTTTTGAAATTCTGAAAAATTTTTAAATTCAATTTTGATGTTTTGACAAAATACACAATAACCGAAATTATTTGTTTTACAGTACTGCAATTAAAATTCTTCTGAACCAGAAACTGTTTTTTGAGCTAATTTCATGTTCTGAAACACTCATTCTTTCATTTGGACCACCCGATTGGTTGGGGGGTTGAAATACACTGACTGTATCCTCTGCAGACACTAAACTGTATCTGATGGTGAGGCTCCAATTTTGTTTTTTTTTGTTTAATGACATATCAACCTTTGAGGGTTATTTAATGCCAAAGCCATTCTTGTAGAAGAACAGAAGTGATACTATTTAACCCATAGCTAGTGGAATAGGAGGGTTCATGCCTTTCCGAAGGGTATTAGTCCTAAAGTAAATGCAATAGTGCAACTGGTGTTTGAAATTGCTTTGATGTCGCAGTCCAGCACGTGGCCATCGTGCCAGAGATTTCCCCAGTACTGAATAGGAATACCTGATGCTATATAACTGTGCAAATTATGTTTTAAGAATAAATACTTGAAGTTATAATTGTTTTCAAGAGATTATTATTGTTAGCTCCTTGAAACCATCGAACTGTGTGAAAACAAATGATTCTTATTAAATAGAAATAATTGCTTGAGACTATATAATTGTGTATATATTTTTAGCATTAGATGAAAAGACTTGAAACCATGCAACTGTGTGTAAATTATTTGTATTAAAAGAAAGAATACAATTATGTGCAAATTATTTGTATTAGAGAGGAATACTTTATATCATATAACTTGAAAAACTCTTAAAAAAGCTATACAAAAAATATAAATGTACAACAAATCTAATTCCTTAACCTCTTTGCGTAAAATAACCCTAAATATGTTGACAAACAGTTAAAATCTATCAACAATTATTACAACACAATCATTTGCAACAAGAAATTCTATCTCCTGCCATTTTTTGGTTTGAAAAGAAAAAATAGTTTGATTTTATGAAGTATTTTATTTGAATTTCATTTCAGTTAATGGAGATTGTACTATTAATGTAGTAAGTTTAATCCTAACTGAATGAACAAGACAATCTGATATTTACTAAACCTAATAAAATTTACAAAATGTGGAAACAGTCTTCTGGTCATTTCTTGCCTTCAAGCTTCAATTGAAGCTTGAGTTTTTCTCGAAAGCCTAATATCACCAAAATCTTTTATCACATATAAAGGGTAAATTTTTGTACCATCAAGTTAACATTCTTTTTTTTGTTTTAATGATTATATGAAAGAAAATCTTGAATGATGATTAAGAATGAACTTTCTCACATTTCTCAAACTGACTCAACAATATAAAAGGAAGAACCAGTAAGTCTGTAGTCTAATATGGTTATTTATTGAAATTCAATGTGATATCTTCACTGTATAATGTTTCATCTATGTTATTTCAATATTTTACTTTTCTCAGATTAACAATGACTTAATTAATGCTAATTTATCTCGCTATCAAAAAATCAGTTTGTTTGTAAATTAAAAGATGATGGTAAAAATTTCTGTTTGAAAGAAATTCTAATATTAAAAATATGTTGGGTTATTAAATTCTTTTCAAATGACACTATGATATTATTTTTAGTAATTTTGGTGAATTTTCTAAGTAAATATTGCTGTCAGGATTATTAAAAACTTTGACAAGTTCAAGTAGCCAAAATTGAAGAGATGGGTTTGAAAAAGACAACTCAATTATGTATACAAGAAATTTTCAATTATGATTGAACAGGCTGAAGTGAAAATTTAATGTTTAACAGTATTAAAAGTTTGAAACCCAAAAGCATTGTGAGAATATTTCTCTACTGATGTCATTGTCACTAAAAAGTGGAAAAATTAATAATAATAATAATGATAATAATAATAAAGACTTGTTATAATTATTCATTAGAGACACATCATCAAAAATAGAGATGACTAGATAACATCTTGTCCAACTGAGATAATAATGAAATGAAGAACACACTAAGAGGAATTTTCAAACCATGAATATCAATTAGAATTAATCAAGACGCTATTCATTTGCAAGATTAAGATTCCACCATTTTTGGACCAATTTAAAACAACTTCAGAAATTCTTACATCCTTGAGTGGAAAGATTTTCAACAAAAACTGTTTCAGGAGTGATTGTAAGGTGATATCAGTCAGTCACCTGTCTATCCTACAGCAAACATTTCATATCCACACCCTATTAAAGTCTGTCTCTCCTATAGCTCTAATTTACTGTCCCCTCAGAATCAAACAGTTTTTATTCAATAGCACATATTTACTGTCCCCCTCACACTCATGATGTGTCTATCCGACAGCATTTATTTACTATCCCCTCATATCAAACATTGTCTATCCGACAGCACATATTTACTGTCTACTCACTATCAAAAATCTGTTCTCTAGCACTTTTATTTTTGACACTTTCCTCACAAAACAATCTTGTCTATGGTTTTACTATTTATTTACTGTCTCCTCATAAAAATACTGTGTCTCTATCTTATTGTACTTATTTATTCTACCATCTCTATTAAAATTTGTTGAAACTAGATGTCAAGCTGTGAAGAAAGAATTTATTTCACTTTTTCAATTAAGTGGCCTTAAAAAAGCTTAGAAATGTAATTAAAACAATTAAATAATACATAAATACACCTTCTCCAAGTTTGGAATATAATGAAATTAAACAATTATTCAAAATATTTAATAAATTTTAGTGTTCTAGATTGCATCTGAGATCTTCAAAGGAATACAAAGTCGTTTTTCCAAACTCTAAGCTCAATTTAACCCATTCTAAGTAAACGCTAAAAACAAAACTATTTTTTTAAAATACAGATACTTATCCCAAACTTTAATAAAAGTGACTCTCCATCCTTTGTTTTTTGGATTTTTAAAAAATAATATCCACAAACAAGTAATATGGCTACGTCCTTGAAGTTATAATATCATTTCGTAAAGATGATAGGGGAGATAACTGTTTAAGTTTCAAATTTCCCGAATATTTTCGGTCTTAATTTATAAAATATCTCTCAATCGAAAATTAAAGTTCCTATCCATAATTTAATGAAATGTTCCTTGGCTCGTGTCTCATCCTTCCATAGAATATTCAAATTTACAGAGAATTTTTAAATATATTGCATGGACAGACAGGATGTTAGCTCCCCACTTATTAACCCTCTCATCTCATCAAGATAAAGAAATCAGCTTGAAACGATTGATCTGCAGCAATCAAAATTTTATTGATTAAAATTCACACAAGAAATTTACTTTCTTCTTTTAAACAAGCATCTTTTATTGTTTAAGCTCAAATTCTAAGGAATGACAAGGCATAATCGTAAATACCTATGACGCCTGTAAATCACCTGACAATCATACTGGCTTAACATGGCACAGAGTCTCAACAACAAAGTTAGATTGTAACCATTGGAAAAGATCAAAAATAAGTAAAAGAAAGACAAGAAGTTGCAAATTGTGAAGGAATAAAGGAAGACAGACAGTGTGGGATTTACATATGGGCTGCAACCCAATGGCCACAAGATCAGCGGGCCCTTCAGAAGCTTCATTACTCTTTACCCTGATAAAACTTAAAAAAAAAAAAGATATAAGAACAGAAGAGATTTACTTATTTTCAGATTTAATGGCTCTATTTTGAGCTAATTTGAAACAATTTAGAGTAATTGGGCCCTTTTAGTTGGAGCGGGTCTTTTAAAGTCAATGCATCTTTTTTATATACATATAGATTTTGATGTAGTTTTATTTTTAGTTTTGCAAATTTTCATCCATCTTGCTCAACATTTTCTTAGTTTTACACTCCATTGACCTCATACATGTAAAAAGTGTAAAATTGCTGAACATTGTACCAATTAGACAAAATAGTGCAAAACAAAAAAAAATTTCTACAAATCCTACAAGTAACTCATTAACAGTGGAATTGTTTCAATCAGCATTTTACAAGATTTTCTTTCATTCACTACATATAATCACACTGTTAAACCAACATTTTTGTTCCTGGATAGTATGTGTTATTTAATTGTTTAGGTTGTAAAAGTATAAAAAATAGTCATTTTTTCCATTTAAACTTTGTTTTTATGCCTTGGATAAATGCTATACGACACAATTTGGTTCTTAGAGAGTATATGCATTATTTCTTTATTGCTTCCATAAAGAAAATGGTTATTATTCCATTTAAACACTACTTCTTTTGTGCAATGACATTTAAAAATTAACCTATTTTCTATATAAGAATGAGCTAAGTTGGCCATTTTTATTGACATAAAATCTACATAAACAACATAGGAATCAAAATTTATGTTTTTATACAAAATAACAAAAATATCAGGGCTGAATCTAAGTGAAATGTTCTGGAAAATTGGGTAATTTGAAAATTTCATTCCACAAGTCACAAAAGCAGAGATTGAAGAAAAAACCCAACATATTTTCCATTTATCTTAGAGATAAGCAATTGAGAAATGACACTTTCAGGGCAAAAATGATAAATAGTATAAATTTTGTTAGTATTATTTGAATATTGTGTAATTTAGGCAGCAGCCCTTCATTAATACAAGTTTGATTAAAAGACAAAAAAAATTTAAACGTGGATCCTGGATAAAGTGTTTATATGTTTTTGACAATTATTTAGAATCATAAATATCATAACACCTTTTTGTTATTTTTTTAATTATACGCAAACTGCTGAAATAAAAACATAAAAAATTAATATTTAACTATTTGTTCTTTTTATTTTTCATTTAAAAATAAAACTGTTAATGACATTGATGTCATCTGTGAATCTTTATGTTGTGTGAAGGGGAAGAAGATTTCAGTGGAAACCGAAAGAGTTTGTTGCCAGTTCGACATTGGATTTCATTAATCGGAATAAACCAGCTGTTCAAATGTTCACTCAAGTAATTAGTAACTTCATGCTGAAAAACATAAGTTAAAAAATTATATTAAAGAATTAAACATTATAGAGCAATTTTGATTGTTAAAGCATTTCTAGAGTAAAATCATTAGCAATGAACTTACAAGGGTTGGCTGAAAAGTTCTGAGGCTGACCAATATATTCTCAGGGAATTATGAGGTTTATTTTTCAACATAGTCCCCCATTGTGGTCTACACACCATTTCCATTGGTCTTGCTTGAATCCCATTGGTCAAAAAATGTCATCAACAGCAAATGTGAAATAATTAGGATGATTAATTAATCATATTAATTGTTTTATTAGTTTAGTAAGGTTGTGGACTGGTTACAAATCTTTGAGTGTAAGTGTACTTTGCCGCAAAAGTTCATTTGATGTAATTCTTGCATGTGTGGCAGGATGTCAGGTTTGACAAATTGTTTTGTAGATCACCCAGGTGGATGTTGTTAAAAGTAAACCAGTCATGTCGTCAACTTAGGATAAGATTGATTTAAATTAAATAAAAGTTAATGACACATGTTTTAATATGACTTGCTGATACAATAATTAAGAAGATATTATATAAGAAAAGATAATTTTGGATTCACTGGAGAGCTGAGTTTTGAAACCCAAAGAGAGAAGTTGGGTTAGACATTAGTATGAATCAGTCAGGTTGGGGGGGGGTACAGTCTGAATAAAAAGACTTTTTCGTATCTGAATAACAGAGTCATCTGTTGTTATTTTTTGATTTTAGTATTCAACATGGTCCATCGTATTACACAAATATGATGTCATCATATGAACTTTTTGGGCCCCTACCCTCATACATTATACACCCAATAGCCCTATTTTATTGCTAATTCTTGCAGTAATTCCTGACCGCTGACAATCCCTTTCCCTTTCCTACGGAAGGAATGGCAAAATTTGCTAAGATAATTTTAGGTAAAATTGAAAATCAAATTTTTTGCTACCACCAGAAATGTTCAGTTTGTTACTGCAAAAATAACTAAAGAGAAGGAGTGGTGAGTAGTGGTATAGTCAGTGGGCATCAATAAAAATTCTGAAATTGTACCTACAAAGATCAAGTTCAAACATATTTTGCATTAAAATATTTAATCCTTGTTTCATTTTTTTTTTTTGTACTGCTTGAAATGTTTTTTCCTTAGAACAAGTTATATCCCAAGCACATTGCATTATAATCATTTATAATGTTCAAATTAATGAACATCAAATTTTTCATTTCAACTGAAAGAAAAATTAACATATAAAATAAATTGATTAACATTAAAACTAGAGCTTTTCTCCAAAATATGATATGTCTTTTGACGATAGAAATAAGGAATACAAACGTGCACATCAGTTAATATTGAACAAGGTACATCGGCAATAATGTTTCCAAGACTCCAACCAATGCTGATATGAAAGGACGGATTCTACAAAAAGAAAACAGACAAATGTATTATTCTGATCAAATTTATGTCATACTTCAAATGAACAATAACAACAACAAAAAAAGGATATAATCATTATTTGCAAGATACATGAATAATATAATCTTTACCATTTCAATAAAATCTGTGGTCTCAATATATATGTTACATTTCTAAGTATTTAGCCAATCCCTCAACTACAAGGTCAATTTTTAAGCAGAGTAAAGCTGGTTTGAATTCAGAGTTTTTCTTCTCCTAGACTGGTTGCCTAACAAAAGGCTAAAGAACTCAGTCTGACCTACTATTTACCTAGAGTTGCAAGGGCGAACAAATGGATTCATGCTTTTTTCAAAATCATCAGCACAAAGTGAAACCCAAACAGGATTTGTTCTTGTGTTGCCAATTCTTTTTACAACAACAATAACTGACATGCCTGTATTCTACATTTGTACCTGAAAATAACATTTTGCCTTATATTTGATAAGGAAGTTTATAATTCTTTTCTTAGAAAGAAAGAAAAGATGGCTGAAACATTTCCATGAGTTGTTAAACAGACCTGGAAACCTAATTTATAAAATGCCTGTTGAAGTACAAGTTTTGATCCAGATTATTCAAACTGAATATCATCCTTACAACTTGGAACAATCTCATTAAAGCCGCCAACAAAGCAGCAGGGTTCAATGGTGTCATAGCTGAGACTAGAAAATATGTCAACATCATGTCTACAAAAACTCTAAACTGTGAACCTCTGCAAAATTACAAGTTTTCAAAGATGCAAAACTTTATTAAGTGTTATAATTTACACAAGGATGAATTAAGTGGTTAATTACTGTTGTATTTTGACCTTTTGACCTGGCCAAAAATGCCATTCCAAGGTGATGCACCAGAAGGAGGTGACACATTCTAATGGCAGTTATGAGAGGAAATCGCGTGGGCGGAAATTGGCTGATGAAATAGAACGAGGTAAAAAAATTCTCATGGTACACTCATAGACTGATGCACCGGAAGAGAGTGACCTCTGAACTGCATGACAGTTATTTCCGCTTGATGACGATTAAACATTCGATTTCAAAGATTGAGTGGGCGTCGAACGATTATATAATTCAGTTGAGTTCGACAAGCCAGTTGAGTTGCAGCCAGTTGGAGTAGAAAAGTGGTAGGGAAAGCCACACCTGACCGAGGGGGCCCTCGGGAACCCCGATGGAGTTTGGGGTCCAGAGAAGATGCTGATAAGATGCAGTAAAGAAAGTCAGTAACTAGCAGAGTGGGCCCTGGGCCTCTGGTTGAGCAGCCCTGGAGAACGAGAAAGACACAACACTGATGGCCATAAGTTTTGGGGTCAAAATATTGCAGTTATGTTCAATCTCCAGCTCCCTCTCACAGTAAAACCCCACACAACCTTTTCAAACCCTTACAAATAAAGTGAGAGGTAAATATTTGTTAAAGAAGTCTTCCTGCGTCTTTGTCATTGCATCTGATTAATTTATTGCATCAGTATGTATCCTGCATGAACATGTATATGTGTATATAAGCATATTTATTATGTGAGTATATAACATTACATGACAAACATCAATTTCTACCAAAATAATGATATATTTCAATGGCCTTTAAATGAACCAAGAGATCACTCCCTAAAAACATCCCTCATGGACACAATGAACTTGTCTGAAAAGACTATATATAGTGTACATATATTATTCCATATTAAAAAAAATTAGTTGACTTCCCTGATGTGGGTGCCAGGAAATCGCAGCATTTGTATCACAGTCGATGCTTCTTGAACCTCAGTGAGCTGTCCCTCCAGGCTCTAACCCTCCTCGGATGGGTTAGGTTGATTGTCTGGTGCCTGA
This sequence comes from Sepioteuthis lessoniana, assembly GCA_963585895.1. Classification (NCBI taxonomy): domain Eukaryota; kingdom Metazoa; phylum Mollusca; class Cephalopoda; order Myopsida; family Loliginidae; genus Sepioteuthis; species Sepioteuthis lessoniana. The sequence goes on from OY757917.1 coordinate 800,088, forward strand.
GGCACATCTTTTAAGGGGCATGCTGATGGAGCCATGTTTGAGCTATGGCTCTGCACCTGAACCCACCTTAAAAAAGGCCTTGTGCTGTACTTGTGCATTTGATGTAGCATGCAACAAATACAAAAATATAGTTGATTTCCAATATTGTCTTCAGTGTTTATTCATTACTTTTTATTGTCAGACAACAATATGACGGATCGGTGATGAGGAATTTTATATTGTCCGATGCAGTATTAACAAAATTACGAATGAAAGCACAAAGAAAATTCACCAAGTTAAAAAAAAAAACATGGTTGACTTGAAAAGTGTAATGTTGTTAAACCAACAAGAAAAACAGCATCGAGAAGACTTCGAATGACAGGGGAAATGTTTTTCAGAATTCTTAGAAAAATGCTCAAAAGAAAGTGACCAAGGTAACTCTAAGTCTTTTTCTCAAGATTCTGTAATTAATTCAATTGGAGAATTTTGGTACAAGCCAGAAGAGGAGGAGGTCACATTAGTAGCATATTTTCAAAGATACAAGGATATCTTTAAACAAGACTGTCTTACATGATCAGAGGAGAAAAAAGTTTGACTATTGCTAAGTAAATTTGCAGCCACTGAACATGAAAAGTAAGCTAATTACATACTACCAAAAAATCCAGATATTTCATTTCAGGAAACTATTTATCTGTTAAAAATTTTTTTAGTTCACTTGTTAACATATGTTGACAATGCCCTTTATCCGACCAAGAAGGATACAGACAATTACACCATGTTTGTAAGCGTAGTGAATAGAGAATGTAAAAGAAACAACATATGAAACATCACATTTATTGCTCCTCAAACATCGCCTGATAAGAACTTGTGTGATTGGTCAAGAGCCATTGGTGGCAACCAATCAGAGCATATAAGACATACGACATTAGGCTCTGTTTTGGAGCACAAATACAAACACAAGAACAATATAGTTCTCTTATATATGCTGCAGACTGTCCAAGTAAGACATTAACATGCCAGCGACTTATAAGGGCTGATGACCATGTAAGGACAACCACAGAGAAGTTACAGACACTTAGCAGCCCAGGTGACAAGATAAGTTTGCAAGTATATTATTTTGCAACCTATTAAGTTGACTTAACAACTCTAGGTCTTCATTAATTTTGACACTTTGCCTTTTGTATTACATTTGTAATTGTTATAGTTGATAATATACTGTTTTGTTGAAGTGTTGTGCCCTGTTTTCCTTGCCACTACCTTTTAGGCTCATTCTGTCCACCTAATTGCTACAATTTGCAAAATATGGGAAAAATTCAAACTCAGTGAACTCCATCCTGATACGTTTAAATATCTTATATTTGTACAAGGACAAACAGCACGAAAAGATGCTGAAAATAAGATCACGTCTACAATCACAACTGGAACACGATTTGAAACTGACATTACAAAATATCGCTGAAGAATGTCAACAAATAATAAATTTACACCATGACACTGCAAAAATTGGGGAAAGAAATATTGACACTCCCCGTCAAAAAAAAGGAACACATTAAAAAAGGTTTTTTTTTTCTGAAATTAATCTTTGTTATGGATGCGGACAAATACACTTATATAAAAATTGCCCATTCAAAAATAAAAAGTGTCATAATTGTGGAAATAAGGTACATAAGGTTTCACATTGTTTAAAAGAACCAAGAAAAATAAAGAATATGAAATTCTAAAATTTAATTAACTCTACAAAAACAGAAAATGTATTTACTTTGATAAAAAGAAAATTTGTAAATGTGCAAATGGACAACACAAATATTAAATTTCAATTAGACACGCGTTCTGACTTGACGATAATAAATTCAATGGGCTGAATGGAGTCTTGATTTACGGAATCTGCCAATAAATACGTTTTGTAATAGCGCATAAAGGCAGCCTCAGCCAGTGCAGAAAATTTAAGAAATGAAACTTAAATCAAATTTTCTGAAATTTTAGGAATGTTCCCAAAGGTAAAAACAACTTTCAAATTAAAAGATGATGCACAACCAATTTTTGAACCAAAAAGATAAGTCCCCCTTTTCAGCTCGAGAAATAATTAAAAAGGAACTTGACTGTTTAGAAAAAATTGAAGAACTAAGTAAAACTGATTACAGTGCTTGGGCGAGCCCCACATTTCTGTAAAAAAATAGAACAACAAAATTTGGATTTGTGCTGATTACTCTATTGGACTAAGCGATTGTTTAAAAACTTACAACTATCCATTACTTAGTCCTGAAGAGATATTTGTCAAATTACAGGAAGGAAAAATATTCTCAAAACTTGGTTTATAGGATGCATATCTACAAATACCATAGAAGAAAAATTTACAAATCTATTGACAATAAATACGAAATGGGTTTGTACAAATTCAATAGACTCCCTTTTGGTATAAAGGTCGTGTTAGAAATATTTCAGCAAATAATGGATGCCGTGTTGGGTGACCTGGATTTTGCAGTATTATATCTTGATATTTTGACAAAAAGCAGAAATTGTGAAGAATATGTGAAACTGGTATTTAAAAAAATTAAAGAATACAGGTTTGAGCTGAGCATTGATAGATGTGATTTTTTGAAACAACAATTAAATATCTGGGGGCAGATGATGAAAAGGGTCGAAAGGCGGATCCAGCTAGAGCTACAGCAATAAAATATATGCCTCCATTAACTCGCGTATCAACATTACAAGTTTTTTTGGGACTTGTGAATTATTCCAGCAATTTTATTCCTAAAATGCATGCACTAGGAGCTCCACTAAATCAATTACTTAAGAAAGATAGAAAATGGAACTGGTCTTCTGAATGTCAAAACGCATTCAAAGAAATTATAAAAGCTTTAACTCATCTGACTTATCTCTTGAGCATTATGATCCTAATAAGGAGATATACGTTGTGATTGATGCTAGTAACTTGGGATTAGGTGCCATTTTATTACACAAGGGAAATAACGGACAGCTAAGAGCAGTAACCCACACATCAATAATGTTATTGCCGGCAGAAAAAAATTACAGCCAAATAGAAAAAGAAGCACTATGTATAATATTTGCAGGAAAAAAGTTTCATAGATTTTCACATCGAAGAAACTTTATCTTGCTAACAGACCACCGGCCACTACTATCAATATTTGGGTCTAAGAAAGACCGACCAGCTCATACTGCGAATCACCAGAAAAGATGGGAAACCATTCTTTTAAACTATTCATTTAAAAAGGAATTCCTTCCATTTAAGGAAATAGGGCATGCAGACAGGTTGTCATGGCTAATTTCAAAATGAAGTGAACCCTTAGCGGAAACTCTAATAGCTGCATTAAGTACAGAAATGAAAATAAAGAAAAACATACTTTGCAATACAGTGAAAGAATTATTAGTAACTCATTAGGAGATAAGATTTAAAACCAAATTTGATAAATCTATTACATAAAAAAAGAAAGAAATCATGAGCTGGAAAAAGAAAAGTCAAATCACGAAAACATCTTTGCTTCTTGTGATGGTATTTTGTTATACGGTGAGTGTGTGGTGATACTAGCCTCACTGAAGAAAAAATATTAAAGGATTTTCATACGAGACATCCAGGAATCACTAGGATTAAATCCCTTATGAGGAGTTATGTTTACTGGCCTGGGAGGGACAAAAAAATCAAAGAGGTTGTGAAATGTTGTAGATGTGCAATGGCGGTGAAAGCACCACCAGTAAAAATTAATCCATGGCCGAAAACGGACAGACCATGGTCAAGGGATACATATTGACTACGTAGGACCAATGAATGGAATATATCACTTGATTGTGGTAGATAGTTTCACAAAGAGGCCAGAAGTTGTCAAATGTCGGAGAGCTATGTGCAAAAACACTATAAACTTTTTGCCCAAAATTCTCACAAGATTTAGTGTTCCAGATATTGTTGTATCTGATAATAAAACGCAATTTACAGCTAAAGAATTAGAGATTTCTGCAAAGAATTTTCAGTTAGCCATGTGATAATCACTTTGTTCCATCCAAGATCTAACAGCAAAATGGAAAACTTTGTAGATTTATTTAAGCGAGCATTAAGCAAAGCAGATGGAGGTGAAACTGGAGAAGAGTTATGACAACAATTTCTCAGAGTGTATCAGATAACTCTAAACCTGAGTACAACTTCAGGATTGTCACCAGCTGAACTTATGTTCACTAGGAAGATAAGATCGATATTTGATAAACTAATACCAAACAAAAACTAAAAGTTTAAGAAAAATAATGCCAATACAACAAAATCTTTCAAGCCCAACAAAAAACAAATTAATTATTAAAGAGTACGAAAATGGAAAAGTTGGCTGGAAAGAAAGCATTATTGGAAAAGGAATTGGAAGACGAGTACATATTCTTAAACATCCCAAATGGATTTGTTAAAAGACACACGATAACCAGCTTAAAAAGAGGTAGACATCTGAACCAAATTATTATAAGGAAGAAGAAATAATTTCGGATATAAACAATTCATATAAACATCTATTACTGAGAATAGTGTTTATTTTTAGAAGTTATGTTTTTTTCTCTAATCAATACGGATTATATTTATAACTTTATGAATAAAACTCTTAAGAACAATCATTATCAACAAACAAGAAAAGATTTTAACCTTTTTTTACTAGTAATTTCACATGATATTCTTTTTTTTTTTTTTTAATACACCAAAGTCCTCATGGCTCTTGAGTTTTTTTGAAGATGCACCTTTTCTTCACTTGCTGTTTTCTATTTTATGGCAAATCTATCTTTATTAATACTACTATTATTATCCCTATTTCAGGGGGAAATTGCCCCAGCCACACACACACACACACATGTATATATGTATATATATATATATATATATATAAAGGAGTCACATGTGTTTTGGTATGTACATGCTAACTTTTAATTCAGAAAAGAGACATCATTGACCATTACAATCACACATACACTTTAATATGTTTATATTAAGGAAATGTACAAAATTTATTTTTTTGATTTTTTTGTAGATTAAACCTAATTTAATAATCACAAATCAATTAATTTGTAGAACTCTTTGCAATTCTTTATGAGTAAGAGCCAAAAAAAATGTGCAACTCTTCAGCTCTTCTTAAGACCCACTCCCACTCCATTGTTTAAATATCACACACACACACACACACACACAGACACACAGAGAGAATTTTCCCTTAAGGGAAAAATTTAATTCAATGATTTTTGGAAAATCATCATTTTGTAATTTAGTACAAATTGTAAATAAATAAATAAATACAATTTTCAATGCAAACCAAAAAATAAATTGTAATATAAAAAAAAATTTATATTTTTAATTCTTAACTTCTTTTTATTCCACCTACGAAAAATGCTACATTTTTAGCGGGTAAAAAAGAAAAAATCTTAAATGAAAGCATTGCTTATTAATAATTCAAAAACTGATTTTTCAAATGAATATTTTTCATCTTTCTTAAAACAAAATATATTAATTTTTAATCAGGGTAACTCAAAACATCGTTAAAAAAAGAAATAAACTATTTATGAAATAAACAATTACTTTTCATTTGAATAAATATGCAAAATTTTTCACCAAAAATGAGGACACATATCTAGTTTCTTTTTATTGTTACATTTTTATAGTGTTAAAAAGAAAATAAATTAAAATACATTTTTTATCACTGTTACTCAATAGGCAATAAGCAACTGGATTTAAATTTCTGTTTTATCTTTTTAAAAAAAGTCTTTAGAAAAATAAAATTATGATAATGTTTTAAATCACCCATAAGTTTAGGGTTTTTTTTAGATAATATTTTAAATGTAAACAAAAAATTCCTAAAATAGAAGAATATTTTAATTCACAAATTTTTAGGTTATCGTTAAATTTTTAAAGGGCAAATAAAAATTTGAATTAAAACTTTTTCTGCTTTTTTGAAAATTATTAACTGAAAATAGTTTTATAACTGAGCACTAATTGTCAAAAATTAAAATTTATTGAAAACTAAAAAGAAAAAAATCATGAAAATATTTTAAACCTTTCACCGTTAGGATTATATTCTTATATATTCTTTTAAATGTAAAATAAAAAAGAATTCATAAAAATACTTTTCATTTGATGTAATAGGCAAAATCTTTCAATTACAAATAAGGATGTATTTTTAATCCTTAACTTACTCAATTCTTCCCTCTTTCTATCTCATTCACTAGTGTGTGTGTGTGTATATATATATATATATATATATATATAGAGAGAGAGAGAGAGAGAAAGCGAGAGGCCCAAATGGTGTAAGGGTTACCATCGTAGGAAATGGACATAACAACCCGAGTTCAAAACCTGGATGAGGCTATTTGCATTTCCCATAGTGCTAATGCCCCTTGAGAAAGGTGTGAATCTAACTATTTTCCCCCTCAAGCTAAGAGTAAATAGTAGGCTAGACTGGCTCTCTTTAACCTTAGTATGACAACCAGTCTAGGAGAAGGAAACCTCTGTATTCAAATCTGTTAAACTCTGCTTAAAATTGACTTTGAATCACGTCCTGCTCGTGTGGAGGGGTTGGGTGAATGTATATAAAAACAACAAAACTAGGAAGAAACAATACAAAAAACAAACATTGGCCAGAAAATTAAAGGGCTTTGATACTAGAAATTTTTTTCTTTTTCTCAACAATCCTGTAATTAAAAGAATAGTGAAATCTTGTCTCTTCCACACATGCAGAAACGGCAAGAATTTCCAATGAAAATGCTTAACAAGCAGTGATAAGAAAGTGACTAATCATTTTTAGTGTGTGTGCATATATATATATATATATATATATATATATATATATATATATATATATATTGTCATAGCCTAAAGCTACACCAAGTTTCTTAGAAAGGAGAAGTTTATCCAAAGAAAAACCTCTTTCAGTATAAATAGTGGCCAAAAATATGACACTCACTAGTTGGGCCTAGCCAGTCTCGGTCAAAGAAGATCAGATTGTGCCACTTCCAGTCTGCCTTCTGTCTTTTCCAGCAGCAGTTTCAGATAACTAGACGCCATCACCTCCTTTTTTCCAGCTATGAACCATAAATGTAGCAGTCCAGCCTTTTTAAGGGTGCAAGTCTTTTCTTCAAATGACTGTCCTGTTAAGGAAACAGGTCTTATTTCCCCAATACTGCTTTGTCAGGGTAGTCAATTATATTCAGATCAATATCAAGAAGATTATGCCATATTAGCAATCTTTCTACTCAGCCAGCCAGATGCAATGAACATCTGCAGTAACAGATCAGTCCATGAGTAGACAACACCAATCATATGACAGTCATTTTCACCACCAGATCACAGCGATGCCTACGAAATGTTAGGCTCACAACTCCAGTCCATGATACTAATGAGTAATTCAGAATAACATCATAGGAGCAAAGAAAAGGTTCAGTAGATGTTTCGATAAAATACTTAGCAGAAAAATAAAGAGTTACAGCTACTATGATAAAATGCCTTGTCGACACTTGTAGCAAGTAGTAAGAGGGGAAAATTAAAAATGAAATACGTATGTGCGGACCATGCGTGAATGTGATTCTCCTCCTATGCAAATGATCGACCTCAAGAAGAAATAAATAAAGCTGCATTTCTTCAAGCAGCAGTCGAGCTAATGACTATGTATTGCGCGTGTTGTAGATGAGTACATTTTTTCCTAATCTTTTTTTTTGTTCCTGACTACAAGCTATTTCGGGAAAGGAGAAAATAAGCAAATGACTGAGAGGTTAAACAGTGACATCCTTAAGGCTATTCATGGGAGAAGGCGATGTGGTTGCGTGGATTAATAAGTTGAAGCTGGTTGCAAAGCTGCAAAAGATTGAAGACGTAGGGACATTGATCCTGATGTATTTGGAAGGGAATGTACTTGCAGTCTATCTAGGAATGGGAGAGAAAAACCAGGCTGATGCAGAGAGGATTGAGAAAAGACTAAAGATGGCATTTTCCGAGGCTGCTTTTGAAGCCGATAACAAGCTGAGAAAAGTTACCTGGACCAAGGAACCAGTGGACGTGTACATAGTGGAAATAAGGCAACTAGCAGGATTGGTTGGATACATGGGACAAAACCTCGAGAAGACTATCAAAATGGCCTTCGTGAGTGGTTTTCCTGACTGCATCTCGATGGAACTGCAACGATTGGCCAGGATTGAAGACATGGAAGTAGCGGAAGTTTTGAGGCAGGCCAGAGTGCTGGCAAAACAGACCAGTGAACTGGGGGCAGTTGCAAACTCTGCCAAAAGCAAGCTTGGCGAAGAGGAGCAGACAGTGAGAAGGCCATATCGTAAATTCATTAGAAAATGTTTTAGGTGTCAGAGGCTGAACCTGATGAGAGAGTGTAAAGAACCAGATGTTACCTGTTTCCGATGTGGCCAGGTTGGACACATTAGTAGGCATTGCCCTCTTCCTCAGGGAAACAAGTAAAGGGGTGCTATTGCACCAGTAGCCACCCCTTTAATTCTGAAAAGGCCCCTGAGAGTTTGTTGCCACAGATACTGGTAACCATCAATGAGAAAACAGCTTGTTGATACCATCTGTACAATTACGCTTGTCAGGACAGGTGTCGCTGACTCTTGGAGTGGAGCCAACAATATTAGAACGGTAGATGGTGGAGCGGTGAAGTGTTTTGGAGAGACTGACACCAAGATCGTGGTAAGGAATATACTGCTATGACTCTGAGTAATTGTGCTGGATAAACTTGTTGCAGGAATCGATGTGATACTGGGTCTAGATGCTATAGACCGGCTGGGAGGAGCTACAATTGCTAAGGGCCAGGTGAAGTTTGGAAATCAGTACGTAACTAAAATGGCAAGAGGAGCAAACAGCAATGATACCATCCAGGTGACAAAACCCAGGCCATGCCAGATTGAGGATGAGGATTTTCAAGCCCATTTTGATGGTGTCAAGTGGACAGTTGAGTGGCAATGGACCGCAGGACCACCCATGCTGACGAATGAGATTGGTTGCTATGAGAGTACACTAACAGGAGAGATAAGGGTGGAGTTTGAGAAGGAAGTTGAGAGGTGGATTGACAAAAGGATTCTAATACCATGGTCAGAGAAGGTTGAAGAAATACTGCCGGCAGTGGTTCAACCTACTAAGAAAATTAGGCCAGTGCCGGACTTCCGAGAATTAAACAAGTATGTGGCCTGCCGCACTGGAGATGGAATTGATGTACGTGAAGAAGTCATGAGGGAATGGAAGAGAATGGAGTGAGCAACCAAAATCGTGGACTTAAAGTCGGCCTACCTTCAAATTCATGTGGACTAGAAACTATGGTGGTATCAACTGGTCGAGTATAAAGGTCATATTTATTGCTTGACCAGATTAGGATTAGGACCGAGTTCTGGACCAAAAATTATGACAGCAGTGCTTAAAGCGGTGTTGACTAAAGATGATGCGGTGAAAAGAGCCTCAAGCTCTTATATCAAAGATGTACTGATGGGAGAGGCAGAGGTGACTGCAGAAAAGGTAAGAGATCATGTCAAAACATGGACTGACTGTTAAACCATCAGAGTTGTTGGAAAACAGAATGGCACTCGGATTGAAGTAACGGTGGAATAAGGCAGAAAAGTTGATATTTGGAAGAGGAAACGAGATCCTTGAAGTCACAGATGGCCTGACCAAGCGAGAACTTTTCTTGATGTGCAGGAAGTTGGTTGGTCATTATCCTACAGTCAGGTGGCTGAGGGCTGTGTGCAGTTTTATTAAAAGGCAGACTGGTATGGACCGATGGGAGGATAAAATTGATCAAGAGGTGCTGTTTATGATACAAGAAGTTATGGCGGAAGTGAGGAAGGAGGACCCTGTAAAGAAAGAATGGAACATAACAAGGAGCCAGGAAAGAGGAATATGGTGCGATGCTAACAGCCTGGCACCGGGGACCTTGTTAGAGATGGGAAGAGTAACTGCAGAAGATGCTGCTTGGATACAGAAAAAGGATAATAGTGCCCACATCAAAGTGAATCCAAACATCACAATGGAAGCTGTTAAGGAGGCAATGAAGCAATGCAGGGAGTGTCAATCCATTGACCCTGCGCATTCCAGGCATGAAAAAGGAGAGCTGCATATGGCAGAAAATTGGAAGCAGCTGGTCATTGATAACACGCGTTATTGCCATGAACTGTACCTATCCATGATTGACTGTGGACCTAGGAGAGTAGTGATATGGCGAAGAATCAGAACAGAGACAGCGAAAGAGATAGAGAGAGTTGTTGAGGAGGTGTTTCTGGATGAGGGGCCAGTAAAAGAGGAGCTGATAAATAACAATGTAGGTTTCTGTTTGGAAGTTTTTAGAGAGCTGTGTAAGAAGTGGGGTGTTAGGCGATATTTTAGATTTGCGTACTGCCTGAGCTGCAATGGGATCATAGAGAGGCACCATCAACCCATAAAAGCTGTGGCCAAAAAAAGCCAAATCTCACCCCAAGAAGCAGTCTTCTGGTATAACATGGTACCACAGACTGGCCAGGATGAAGCGTCGCTGCCACATTGATCCATTTTCACATACGCATGGTGACATCCATGGGTCATAACGGAAAGAGTGGAACAGGGGAAAGCGAAAATCACAGTGGGAGAGGAGGTATGGGTGAAACCACCTGATGCCCACTGTACTACCTGCTGGGGAAGAGGAACAGTGACCGAGGTGATATCTAAAAACAAAGTGACTGTCGACAGTGTGCTGCATCACATACTGGATATATGGAGAGTTTCCTTGCCATCAAATGAAGAGGTTGTTGATGAAGTCCCCCAAAAATAATCTGTACGAAGGTTGCAATGTGAGCAAAGATGCCTGGCTTGGATGAAGGATTATGAGACCAACTATTAATCTTGAAAATCAAGGGAGCGTGTGATAAAATGCTTTGTCACCACTTGTGGCGAGTAGCAAGAGGGTGAAATTAAAAATGAAATACGCATGTGCGGAACATGTCTGAAAGTGATTCTCCTCCTATGCAAATGACAGACCTCAAGAAGAAATAAATAGAGCTGCATTTCTTTGAGCAGCAGTCGAGCTAAGGACTACATATTATACATGTTGTAGATGGCTAAATTTTTTTAAAAATCTTTTTTGTTCCTGACTACAGTTACATAAAAAGCAAAAGATGTTAACAGTTTTATTGTTATACTCACTGTATAAAATGGAGCCAAGTTGAATTCTTTGAAAACATTATCAATTTCCGAGACATAATTCATGAGGATGTCAGTATTTGTGCTAATTTCCAGGATCAAAAAGGTGCTTCAAAAAAAGAAAAAAAAGAAAAACTCATGTTATTTCAGTTAATTTATAACCTTAAAATATTATTTCTCTCTAAAAACTTGTGGGTGTCTATCATAATGTCATAGATAATGATCTCATCTTGTAGACCCTCAATGGGTATCCTAGTATTGTTCCGTTGTGCTCGATTTTGTTAAATTTAGCAAATATAAATGCACCTTGCCATAAAACAAGTTCATTGTATCCATTATTAGTGCTGGATAATCACATTATAACTGTGACCTCACCTCCTTTTTTCAAATCTGAGAACTTTGTTTTTGAAGTAGATGGTCAAAGCTGGTTGTAAATTGGAAAAAGAGACACAGGCTGTTCAAAAGCAACAGATAGTGAAATCAAGTAACGGTTTTAAGTAATTAGTTGATTTTTGTAACTTTGTACAACAATTGAAATATATATGACATATATGGAGCAATTGTCAATAAAACAGCACAAATCTGTATTGGAACTTTTAGAAACAAGTTTACAACTCTCTGATAGAATTAAACAAATGAATCATTTCATTATTAAATACTTCAAAATTATTTTTTGAAGAGAAATGAATTGGAATTGATTGTTGATGTGATTAAACAAGGAGAGAATAATTATACAACCATTCTTTCATGTTTTTCTATAAGTGTTCCTATAATATTTTGAGGGGTTTGCATTCAAGCTCACCATGAAAATGGTCAAATTCTGTTTATCTAAATGGCTGACCAAGGGACATAACTCGAAGTGTAGAGTTTTTTTAATCTGAAATTCCAACTTCAGCAGCTATTTTTAGAAAACAAAGTTTTCTAAAAGTTTTACAAGTTTAAAACCTAATAATTTAATGCTTGAAAGGAAGTGTATAACATACTGAATAAAGTAATTGTTAGGGATTAGACCAAATAATAAAAATATCAAAGTTATTCCTTCTGAAGGATAGAAAGGCTGTTGCCTCTTGTGGACAGCGCATTGTGGGATTCTAGGTTGCAGAAAAATGGATACCCATGTGAGACAATGAGCTCAGACTTGAAATAGGCCAGGATACACATGACAGTTGCACACAAAATTAAAACAGATTCTTTTCCAGGTCAATAGACGCATGTCTCTGCTTGTGGTTAAATAAACCTAAAACCTGTTTTCTTGTACACCTAAAAGTCCAGCTTTGCCTTGAGCACATCTTTCATTGTGGCAAATGCCTTTCACTCTGATCTTATTCTCAACAAGATTTCTGCACATATTCACAATTTGTCCTAAGTAGATATACCTTTACTCCTCAATTTTATTGCTTCTCACCACTATATGGTCCAGTAGCACATCTCCAGAATGCATCTAGTTTCCATATGGTTTATCTTGAAGTTGATGACCAAACTTCAGTTGTTCAGCTTAGTCAGTATCGCTAGCAAGTGATTTGTGGCTTCAGTGATGAGCATGATATCACCTGTCAATTGGAGGCGAGTTAATCCCTTGTCACTGATGTTAATACTGCCTTTCCAGTTAAGGTTTTGAGATATGTGGTGAAGAGCTTCAGAGAAATTGTCCCTTTGACAATGAAGACATTAATGTAGTGTTAATTTCTCTAGAAATCTAAGGAATTGAGGCATAATACACTAGCAGTGCTTATTGGAAGATTTCTGCATCCATGTCTCAGTGCATATTCTCCATCTGTCCGAAGGATTGTTCCATTAAAAGTAATAAAATCTTGCTACGTTTGGTTTAGAATTGAATTATCTTTTAGAAAATATTGGTAGAGGTACACTTATCTATGAACAACACTGTGTATATATATATACATATATATACGTAAAAAGATTGATGTTGGTCCAATGAGAGAAGAGTAAATATTCTAAAATGAATCGGTCAACAAATGAATCTGAATTTGGTATTTAGGTTTTTATTATTTCATATATTTGTGCTCTACACGTGGTTCAAATTTTATGGTCTTCTTCAGGAGATTGATAATGGCTAGAGTCATCATTGATTCTAGTTTTTATAGTGAAGATTGTTTTAATAGGAATGTGATTCTCTTTGATTCCAGGATTTGTGTCTGAGAATGTTGGAAAAAAATAACACCATAAGACACAGAGGAACAGAAAACATAAAAATGAAATTAAAAGCTCAGATAGAAATATTAGAAGATAGAGATCTACATTATACAACAAAAAAACTGGAAGTCAACCTGGAACTTGTGACAGAAACAGGGAATTTTGCCCCACAAAGACAACGATTCCTACCAACACTATGGGAAAGAAATTACAAAAAGGAAGAAGAAAATTTTAAAAATCCTAAACAAAAAACTACATGACTGAAAAATCTATCCCTCCAAAGAAAGAGAAAGAAAAAAAAGTTTGAGAGAAAAGGATGAAAAACCCAAACAAAAACCAAAAAAATCTTACCCCCCACCGCCAAAATACAAACTACAGCACACATATATAACTCAACACAACAAATTAAACCAACACACACACAAACAATACCATACAGAGAAAAAGTTAATTCCCTACATAATATCAAATGCAAGAGAATTGGCCCAAACACACTAAAAATGGTAGACACTAAGAAGAAATCTACTTTTTAGGAAAAAATAGAAATAAAATTTATCCTTATATATACTATTACACACAAAAAAATTGGCCCAACCACCACACATACCCACAAATGCACAAAGAGTTCAATGACACCCAATACAGTACACTCCAAAACTGAAGAAGAAATTACATAGACTACTCTAGGGATAACTTTTTCTTAGGCAACACAAATTATCCTTGGAATAATGTGTAAGAAATACGCTTGTGTGATTAAAAAAAAGTGCTGTGTGGCGTCATTAGTTATGTCTTTTTGCTGGGTGATTGAGAGATTTCAGGTCTTTCAACATAATACCTTTCTTGCCAGCTGGACCGTACTTGGGATGATCAATCCTGTTTTGCAACCCAAAAATTAAAATGCTACAAACCAATTTGGCTTTTTAAAGATTTGCCAACGTAAACCTTGGTTTCCACATGTTTGATTGGCTATTGCTTTAGCCAACCAGTTTGCCAGAAAGTTGATTAAAACCAGGTCTACATGGCGGTGACCTTTTTCCTTCTCCCCACTCCAGCATGATTCAGATCTAGCAGTGAGTTTCTTATTCATTTAAAAATTTTTCATTAAATATTTACAATTCTAAGTGGACCATAATAAGATTCAGATCCAGTGGTGGGTTTCAAATTCATTTTCAGAATTTTCCCATTAAATATTTACTATTTTAAGTGGACTGTAATAAAAACACCATTCACACATACGCACACAGACTACCCCCCCCACCTGTATTTGAATTACCTGTGTTCTCGGCATTTTAAAAAAAAAACATATACATCAGTATCCAGATGAAATTTTAAGGAGCTTGTAAGAGAAATGTACTCTTCCAAAATAAAAATACATTCCAAAAATATAATCTAAATAAATTGTTTAACAAGTCTATAAAAATAACAATCCACAAAAAAAAAAAAAGGAAAGTTAAAAATACTGATTTTATAGAACAGATGAATAAAGAAAATCCAAAAAAATATTAAAATATAAATAAATCCTAATTTGAATAAATCTGGCAGAGTGTATGAAAATACATATATCTAAAATAAAATTAATCAGTTCAATTATGGCAAATACCCACCCAAATCAAATCAAGCCAAATACAACAAAAAACCATATATAAAAATCAGAATTTGGATAAACTATAAAGATAACAACAAGGTAAGAAACTATTTCTTAGGCAACCCAAATTATCCTGGGGATAAAAACAAACTAAGAAACCTTTTCTTATGTCGTATACCCACATACATATACAAGTGGAAACATAATCAAACATAATTTACGAACTTCAATGAACGAACGAACACACTTCTTTACAAAAATATGTATCTCGCACTTTATTCTTGAAAGGGTTGATGATTCTGTGGTGTGTGAGAGATGGGTGGAGAGACATATACTAAGAGAGAGGACTTCTTCCCATATCTTCTTCCAGGAACCAGGGGGTGCCAATGCTTGCACCCCCTTGCAAGCTCGTCAGAGACCCCTCTGATCAGCTGCGTGTCTCTCGCTCGACTGCAATTCTCTGCACTCTGTCTAAATCTGACCGCGTGGTTCTCATCATGTGATCCCCTTCCAGTTACACACCTGTTCGAGCTGAGTGCCCTGACACGCCGTCATCTTCCTGTTTACTAATCAAAATGTGACAGCTTACAAAAGCACATGGGGTCACTAGGAATGAACCGATAATCCATGTCATATGTTATATAACAGTTAGGCAACCAAAATTATATGCACTGTTTCTTCATAATTTCTTAAACATACTTTAAATTCAGAAAAAGTCAAGGTTTTCTTCTTCTGAGTTATAACCGTTGTAAAATGTTTAAAATTGAGTGTCATTGCGATCAGAAGTCCATCCCTTATAACTTCCCCAGCTTCTTTCAGAACGTTAGAAATATTCTCTATCCTTATTATATAGTCTGTAACAGACTCTGATTCCAGTCTTTTCAAAGATGTTAGCTCTGTATAGAAGGAAATAACTTTTGGCATTACTTTTGACAAATAATGTTCCCTTAATATTGATAAGGCTTTTCTTCCATTGTCTCATGCATCTCTTATCACTAATGACAGAGTTTTATCGTCCAAATACTGAATAAGCTTGGCGAAGACGGTGGCATTCTTTTCTATGAAGTCAATATAATCACTTTGATCTGTTGGTGACAGTATAATTTGATGTCAATGTTGAATTCTAAGATATCCAAGGAACTTTACTTTCAACAACTCATACTTGGATTCATCACCATCAAAAAAAGTTTTGCTGCTCTAGGCCCATAACCTATTGGAATTCAAGTAGCCATCTTGTTTTTAGTTGTACGATATAAAAAGTATGCCTTCTAAGTAACAAAGCTTGTAGGTTGCCGTTGGTCATATGTTTTAATCGTGTCTGATTGGTTAATCTACAACTGCTGCTGATGGGCAAGTCTATAAATATTTGTTAGTAATTTGTAGATGACTGATACCCTTTCAGGTTCCCTCCCAAAACAATCCAACAACTAAAAGATGAAACTAACAATAAATCAATTGATACAAACATAGACAATAATATCATATCAAAAATTACAAACTTCTGCAAAATACATAATAAAACATTAACAAAAGAAAAAGTCTTTTGTACTAACTACATTCCAGAAATAAACAATTTTTACAAATTACCAAAAATTTACAATTCAGAGAAAATGATAAAAGCTGTAGAAACATAAAAATCTGAATACATAGAAATTCCAAACCCTAGTGACGTTAAATTTAGACCCATAGCAAAAAAAGAAAAAATCATTAAAAGATCTACGAACCCCCAAAAAAACATAACAATGAAGAACCCTTAGGATATGTCTCAACATAGAACAAAAATAACCCAGAACTATTCACAGAATTAACAAAGAATCCAGAACAACTTAAAAAACAATGATAGAATTAATAACACATTAGACACAACAAAACCCATTAAAAGTAAATAACAATCAAAAAAACGGAAAACACACACACACACACACCTCATCTAAATTTGAGGAACACAGAACATATGGAGTCCCAAATGCAAAAATATCTGGAGTATGTCATATAGTCATAGAGGGAAAATCCTACACCTTTGAAAACCTAACAACAACATTCATAATAAAAATCTGAGCTACAATCAAAAGACATAGTCTACATAATCGAATGTTGCAACTATAAAAAGTATACATAGGATTGACTCAGGCTCTGAACAATAGAGTCTTTTTGCATAAAGACAACATTAAATTACCAGAAAATAGAAAACTCAATGTATCAAAACACCTTTAAGCAATGGAACTTTAAAATAATGACAATATACTAGACTGATGACTATTCGTTATGCCAAATAAAAGAAAAAAAATTCATTTATAAATTTAAACTTAAAACAATTAGCCTAACTTCATACACACACATACACACACAAACACACACACATATATATATATATATATATATGCAAACAATCAAACTTCATGCAGACAATCACAAATGCAAACATATACACACAGAGATTATCTTAAATATATCTGTGGCATAGAATATGTTCACACATACATTCAACTCCGAGAGGAAGAGAAAAAAAAAAGAAAATCTTTATACATACACATAAGTACATCCTTATAAATACATTCATAAAAAGAAATTAAAAAACCCAACAATAACATCTGCAGAGGCCAAAGGTTTTTACAGACAATTAACTTCAATCACAGGCACAAGAATTAAAGAGAATCACATCCCTATTAAAACAATCTTCATTATAAAAACTAGAAACAAAGATGACTCAAGCCATTATCAATCTCCTGAAGAAGACCATAAAATCTGAACCACGTGTAGAGCACAAATATATGAAATAATAAAAACCTAAATACCAAATTCAGATTCATTTGTAGACCGATTCATGTAAAAATATATATATCTATCAACTTGATATTGAAATTAAGAGCTGCTTTTGAAGACCTTTAATAAATGATTGTTAACCCAACAACAGTCAAAATGTAATGTTTAGTAACAAGAAGAAAAAGAAATAAAATTTGTGATATATATCAAAACAGATTTTATTCCATGAAAAGAAGAGTAAAAAGTAAAGTTGGTGACCTGATGGCTCCTTTTTCATTAGCTAATACACTAAAGTGCAGGGAAGGGCATTACTCTTTTCTCTGGATTGCTCTACTTTACCCTTGATACGTATCTTTTAATACTAAGTGTTAAGCAAGGAAGTATCAAGTACCATTTTTTGAGTCTTTGGTATGACTCGACCTGAGATTGAACCCTGGTCTAAAAGAAGAAAAAGAATCAAAATAGAAACATACAAATTTAAATTTGAAAATACTTACCGAGTTTTTTCTTCATTGCAGAAAAATTTCACCGAATGGAAAGTGCAGAATGTTCTAGAGAAAAAAAGGGGCAAAAACATTAAAATGGAAATTCTAGTTTTTATCTTTTTCTGTAAAGATTTTTGTAGTCTTAATTCTCTGACTGAAGGAAAAAGAAAACTGTCACAATTATTTGGGAAGATAACTCTAATAAATTCAACACAAGACTCTAGTCCAATTGTTAGCGTAAGAGAAAGAAAGAGTCCTATCACCATTTTATTGACAAATAACAAATGGCAGAACCAGTATTTCCATACACAATACCAGAACTGGTACTTCCAGTTATTTTGCAAAACTCAAGAATCAAATTACAGCAAAAGTTTTCATTAACTTGGAGGTTAGTTTATCATCTATCTTATTTTTCATTGTGGTTTTAAAGTTATTTTAGATTTTACAAATGTTAAGCAAGCAATATGAATAGGAAACTAAAGATTTGAACTTCGATCTTGTAGCTTTTTTGATATGGACAACACTTTATTACTTTGATCTTGGAAACCGATTAACAGGTGAATTTTCAATACACAAAACTTTTTAACCGTTGTAAAAAAATAAGAATAACCTGAGTGTTATGACAAAAATCAACAAGCCCAGTCAGTTGGGGCTGTAAAATATACTGATTGCACCTCTGCAGAGGGAGTAAGACCCCCCCCTACCAACAAGTGTCTTGGATATGGCACAAAACAAATCTCCAGTAATGAGGCTCCAGTAATGCTGGGGCTTTGGAGAAAGTAGAGTACCCCTTTATTGCCATTGCCCCCAGGTCCACTCTGACCTGGAGTGGTAGCACCTGATAGGGTGATTTGTGAGTCAAATAGAACTGTTTGAACGTTTAAACTCTGAGCAAGCAAATGACTTTTGCTAGATTGAATTGTTAGAAATAGAACTGATGTTTAATTGAATTATTAGTGATACATCGCAATACTTGAAATCCTTTAATTGTGCAAAAGAAAAAAAAAAAGCTTAGGTTTGTTTAAAAATATTATAAAAAAAATCTGTTTACAAATCATATATATTTCATAGGTATGTATAAAGAGGATGTGACATTAAATAACCCACAAGAGTTGATATGCCATAAAACCCAACCAAAAATCAACAAGATAAATGATAAACTCATCAAAAACAAAATTTTTCAATTTTAGAAAACTTTTGATAGTTACAACTACAATGATGGAATAAACAAACAATATTAAGAAAATTGATATGTTTAAAGGCACATCAACTCCTTATGTGTTTTTTAAAGCTGAAATTGAATTCATTTCTAAATAACTTCAATGTTCTACCGTAATTTTTGCTAAATTGCACTTTTATTTGTTTATAATCATTTGTTTGCTCACAGTTTGATGGTTTCAAGTATTCTTATCTAATACTGATAATTTTTACATGACTTTATGGTTTCAAGTAACTATTCCCATTTAATAAGAATCATTTTTTTTTTGCTCACAGTTATATCATCATCATCATCATATCGTGCTGGCAGCACGGATATCCCTGACCCTCTCTCGCCACTCCTCCCTGTCGTTCATCGCCCTAGGTAGGTCTTCAGGACAACAACCTGTATCCTCACATAGCTGCTGAATGTACGTTCGTGCTGGTCGTCCTGCTTTTGCGCGGCCGTGTGTGGGGATCCATAAGAGTACATCTCTTCTCCAGCAATGTCCTGCATGTCTGGTTCGCCTAACTTGAATAGTTTTCGTGATAGGGGGCAGGTGGCCGTACAGTTGGTGTCTTGTGGGGTGTTGCTGCCAGGACTTGTTCAGGATTGCACGCAGCATTCTTGTGTAATTGCCATCTAGTTTCTTCTCCAGCCGTTTTGTTAGCGTCCATGTAGTGCATCCATATAGCAGTATCGATGTGACCGCTGCCTGGAAGAAACTGCGTTTCATTTTATCGGTTAGGTCTGATTTCCATATAGTCGATAGCCTATTGATAGCTGTCCATGCTTTCGTTAACCTCGTTTCGATGTCCTTTTCGGTTGATTCGACGCTGCTTCCTAGGTACGTGAATTTGTCTACTAGTTTAAGAGGGGTTCCTTCTAGAGTGGAGATGTCCCCCGTTTGGTTATAGCACATATATTCCGTTTTGTGTGCATTAACATGGAGGCCTATGCTTGCTGCTGCTCGTTCCAAACTATGCAGAAGTGTTTCGGCTTGGTCAGGTGTATTTGCCAGTATCGCTATGTCATCGGCGTAGTCGGCGTCGGTAATTGTTGTTGCGGGGTATCTTCTGCTTCTTTTCTTCGTCAGTTCGAAGCCATTCTCTTTGATTTTGTCAATCGATGTTCTAAGTACGTAGTCTAGACAAATGATAAAGAGATACGGGGCCAGCGTGTCCCCTTGTAGTACTCCTGCTACAATGTCGAAGTATTCTGTGTCTCCATCTGGTGATCGTACTTTTACTTTAGTGTTTCTATAGAGAATCGTTATTGCCGCTACGGTTTCTTTAGGTATGCCGTACGCTAGTAGGATTTGTTCCATCTTTCCTCTGTGAATGGAGTCGAAAGCCTTGGTAAAGTCGACAAATATTAATGTCGCTTGTAGGTTCTTTGCCCGTACACCTTCAAGGATTCTGCGGATGGTTAATATTTGTGAGGTCGTAGATCTATTTCTTCGGAAGCCATTTTGGTTTTTTCTAAGTATGTTGTCGATTTTGGGTTCTATTCGGTTTCGTAGTAGGGCATTGTAGATTTTGGCAGCTATGGATGTAAGTGTTATGCCTCGGTAGTTTTTGGCTAATCCGAGGTCCCCCTTTTTAGGGAAGGGGAGTATGCATCCCTTCGTCCATCTATCTATCGGATTTTGATTGTATACTGCGTTGCAGTGTCGGAGCAGTATGTCGTCGAATTGTCTGGTCTTCCATACTTCCGGGGGAATTTCGTCCAGTCCTGCAGCTTTCCTATTTTTAATTTTTCTGAGAACCGAGTCGAGTTCTTCTTGTGTGAACGGTCCAAGTTTAATGTCTAATTGTTTGCTAATTATTCTGGTGATTGGTTCATGCGTTATTTTTGGTGGGTTTCCAAGTAAGTTTTCGAAGTGCTGTTTCCACAGTTTTATTCTTTCTTGTTGGTTTGCTGCTTTAAGTTTTGCTTTGGCTGTGTTCTTTCTTCTGCTCACTTCGTTTATTGTTTGCCAGGCAATTCTAGATTGTCTATCTTCCACCGAGTCTCTAATCTTATCTATCTGATTTTGAATGTATTCTGTCTGTTTCTTTATATATATGCCTGCTAATTGATATTGTGCCGTTCTTAGTTTTAAGGCATTTGTGTTTGTTGGGTTTTTTCGATAGTTTTTGGAGGCTGTTTTCACTAGTGCACGTTTTTCTCTCACCACTAAAGTTTCCCATGGGACTCTATATTTAGTTTTAATTTTTGTTGGAATGTATTTTGCTGCTGCCTCAAGGTGTGCATTGACGAAATTTTCGTATTCGTCGTTTGGTGTACTTTTTTCCGTCTTTTCTTGTAGTGTTTTGAATCTGTTTCTTAATTCTAATACGTATTTATCTCTTACATCTTTGTTGTTTAATAGGGCCCAGTTATAGTGTTTGGTGGTCGCTGTTCGTTTGTCGTTTTTTCGTAGGCTTAACCGTATTTTCGCTGTGACTATTCGGTGATCGGTGGACACACCCTCAAAAGAGGAGTATGCCTCGCAATTCAATGCACTATTCTTCCATTTCTTGTTTATAAGGACGTAGTCTATCTGAGCTTTAGTATTGTTTGCGTACGTGTATGTCCATAGTTTGCCCTCTCTTTTTTGGTAGTTTGTATTGAGGCATGCTAATCTATTTTCTATCATGAAATCTGTTAGATGTTGCCCATTTCTATTTGACGTGTTGTGGAGGCTGTATTTGTTGTTTCCGTTTTTCCCGATTTGTGCATTCATGTCTCCGCCAATGACTAACATGTTGTGTTTCGGGATGCTACGCACTAATGAGGATAACTCATCGTAGAAGGTGACTATTTCATTTTCTTCACTAACATTGGTGGGGCTGTAGCATGAGACGATTGTTGCTCTGGGGTTTCCGTTAAATGTAGCTACCATCATTCTAGGTTGTATTTTCTCTATGCTATTAAGCGTTTTTAGTGCTCTAGGTCCTATAAGCAATCCTACACCTCCTACTGCGGTGTTGACAGAGTTTTTCAATGCGGATACAGTGGCGAGCGACCATCCATTGCCAGTTTCGTGATATTTGATATCTTCTGTGTGCGTGTATCTGTGTTCTTGTATGCATATTATGTCTATTTTATGTTCTTCGGCCGATGCGATTAGCTCTGGGAGTTGTCCTATTCTATTTAAGGTTCTTACGTTAAATGTGGCTATTTGTAGTGTTTGCTTGCATTTTAGTAGTTTTGATTGTTTGAGCTCAGTTATATGGTTTCAGGTATTCCTATCTAACACCAATAATTTGCAAGCAAATATATTATTTTGACTAAATAATAATAATCTTTAGTAAACAATTATAGATTCAAGCAATTATTCTTCATACAAATAATTCACACACAGTTATATGTTATCAAGTATTCCTACCAAATACAATTAATTTTTAGACAGATCTATTTGACATATTAGTAAGATCCTGACAGATACTCTTAACAATATAACCACGTGCAAATAAAGGCTGTAACACTAAACGGCACAAATACAAGTTCGTAATGCTATGGCTCTCAAATAGACATTTGTAATACTACTACACCACATAGACACTTGCACCACCACGATTCTAACAGGTCTGTAAATGTCAGTTGGACCCCGTGGTAACTTCTACTGCAATGAAAAGAAGAAATAATGAACACACCAAAACATCATCTTGGTTCACTAATATAAAAGTTTATTCACTACTACACCCCTAAGTAGTTATTAAGAAGAGAGAAACAGCGTATGAAAAAAGAGTCGACTACTTTAGCAAGACAAAGAGAAATAAAACGCTGTGAGGGGAGAGAGTAGACACACAGACGTTGATATTATCTTCATAGTTTTCTGTCTCACACGTACTTGCTTACTGGTCACATCTTTGAAACTGATGTGAAACCCCTTTCCATAGCTCACCCAAAAATGAATGCCGTAATTTTCAGCTGTTTCCACATTGTCACGTCTAGTGTCCAACTGACTTTCTTTTCTTGTTTTCTATCCTGCATCCATTGCTGTTAACGGCGATTTGATTTGATTTGATTTCTTTGGTTTAATGGCATATCAACCTTCATGGGTTATTTATGTCAAAGTCGTCCTTACAGAAAAACAGTCATGGTACTATTTCACCCATACCTTGGAGAATAAAGAGGTTCATGCCTTTTCCATGCATATTAGTCTGAAAGTGAACGTAATAACGTGACTGGATTTCAAACTCAGTTACTGCGAGGCCGAAGTCCAGTATGTTAGTGACTAAGCCACAACAACTCCCCAATGGCTTTTTGAATTTTTCAAGTCAATCAGAACTCGTCACTGATTTGCTACTGATACATTTCTATTTTCAATCCAGGCATCTGCTGCTATCCCCACCTAGACCTTCGCATTCATTTCATTTTTATAGCCTTTCTCTCTCTCTCTCTCTCTCTCTCTCTTAGCTTGCCTCAATTCTCTTTCTCATATATGTTCCTTTCTTTTCCACTATCCCATGTTGGACCAGTAAATCACGCAAAGAAACAACTCACTATTAAAACAATCAACAGCAGAACCTAATTATTTTACAAGGGTAAACATGTCATAAAACCAATCAACCAAACTTTTCCTTTAATAAACACCGATTCATATAATATACAGTTAATTAAAGAAAAATGGATTATCCCTAAATCTTTTAATTTTTGATTCAGAATTCTAAAGAGGCCAAAGAAAATCATTAAAATTTACTCAAAAGGAATGTCTTTGGATTCTCACCGATAAAATTCTTGGAATGCCTGTGATAGTCCGTCAGTGAGGGGCTGAATCCAGTGGTGACGTATGGCAACTGTTTTTGAGAGACTAATATGGTAATGGTCCATCGGTTTTAGTTCAATGTAAGGTTTCAGCCGAAAGAAAACCAGTTGTTGCAATTCAGATAGATGAGTATTTAAATCAACTGAAAAAAAAATATACATAAGATTAAATTTTATAGAAGAAGGAATTCTTTTAAAGACAATCAAAGCGAGAAAAGAAGGAAGAATCATTTGGCAAATAGGCATTAAATAAATATATTAGATAAATAGATTTTGTAGTGACACTGGCAATTTAATCAGCCTAATTTATATAAATATAGGAAAGAGAAAATATAAGTCACTCAGTGAGAATAACTAGGAAGCTTGATCAGCCACTAATTAGAGCTAACCTTGCTCATTACTACAATGGCATCACCGATAGGATACCAATTGTATCTTGAGAATCCTGATTTCGTCGATACGTGGCTATGATGTTTTGCTGTGAGTGCAAGAATTAAAAAAACTAAAAGACAACAAGGAAAAGGAGGAAAAAATTGAATTTACGGATCTCTTTTTGGCTACAGCTGGATGCGAGATGATAATGAAAGTCTCCACCGTGGCGTATCCCACAAACCTGGAAGACCTGATTTTTGAAAATATGTCAGATCATAGGAAGAAATATGAAACCCAAGAAAAGGTTGGTCGTAGTAGAAAGAACAAAATTCATGTTGATGAAACAAGAAATTGATGAACCAATCATGAAATATCTACACAGTCTACGAAATGTGAGTAGATATTGCGAGTTTAAAAAACTTGGACTAGAAGAACACACGATTGAAGAGGACTTAATTCAGTTTAAGATTAATTGAAGGCATGTACAATGCATCACACCAATATAAAATAATAGAACAACTACAAATAGGAAATATGTCTTTAAATACCCACATTGACTTTATATAGCAACAAGAATTAATACAGAAATATTACCATGATAAAAGTCAACCCAGCGAACAAATATTCGCTGATACTTACATGTTGGGAATTCATTGGAAAGCCCACTTATGAAAAAGCAGTTTACTACTCTGCCAATTTGATGGGTGGGTCATAAAAACTTTTGGGTACTTTGAAGGTTCCTTGGAGTTAGAAGATAATTTGAAGTAATACCTATAATTGTCACCACTTGTAAAACGAACCACAGACTTCTTGGAAATGATGAACTGAATGATAAATTCTATCCAATTAATTAATGAGATAAAAATGGAAAAAACAGAAAGTTAAAAAACAATAAAGCAAATTTAAAACTAAAAGAACATGTTACCCCATCTTATTATGAGGCATGAAAATTACCAGTACATTTGTTGCCATTAGCAGTAGCAAAACTATGAAAATCTTGAACATGTTCCCCCTGGGGGTAGCAAGTGGGCATCACCCTTTGAAGTTTTAAGAAAGTCAGATGGAAAGATATGTATTATATGTGGAGATAATAAGATAAGCGTAAATCACAAAGTTTGTTTGGATTCATATCCTTTACATAAAGTTGAAGTTGTATTTCATGCACTGGCAGGCATGAGTGTTTTTAGAAAAATAGATTTGAAAATGTCATACCACCAAATACCAGTAGACAATAACTTCAAAGACGTAACGACTATAAATATGCCAATGGGGTTACTGAAATGGAAAAGGATGCCACATGGAATAAAAACAGTAAGTGCCATATCTTACAGGGCCATCGAACAGGTTCAAGAAGATATAAAAAATATGGTTTGTTACCAAGACGATATATGCATAGGAGCTACTAATCAAAATGAATTAAAAAAGAAAACCGACATAATTTTGAATAGATTAAGAAACACTGGAATAACAATAAATGAAAAAAAATATGTAAATGATAGTAGTAAAATATCATTTTTAGGTTATACCATTTCAAAAGAAGGTATATCACCAGACAAAGCCTTGATAGAAAAAGTACTAAAAATAGCTACTCCTACAAATAAAAAAGAACTTGAATCTTTTTTGGGATTGGTGAATTTCTACAGGCGATATGTACCAAAATATACGGACTTGACTGAGCTGTATGTAAATTTAAGAAAAAAGAATGTTGAATTTATCTGGTCTGAGAAACAACAAAAAGCTTTAGATAGATTAAAAGTAATTATGACAAAGAAACCATTAGTGAAAGTTTTTGAGCCGAAAAAGGACATTACCTTAACCACAGATGCAAGCAAACATTCCCTATCTGAAATATTATCACAAGAAGGACATCCAATAATGTATCTATTAAGAAGACTAATGAATACTGAATTTAATTAACCAAATATAGAGAAAGAAGCATTGGCCATCGTATGGACAACCACTAGAGCCCGACAATTTTTAATTGAAAAAAAAAATTTCTTTTGAGAAGTGATCATAGACCATTAGAGTTTATAGTCAATCCAAGAAAAGAATTACCCAAAGTCACAACAACGAGAATACTAAGATGGACAATAAGATTAATGGCATTTGACTTTGATATAGAATATGTCAAAGGAAATTCAATTCCACATGTAGATGCACTATCAAGATTGCGATTTTACAAAGAGTCAAAAGATAAAACAGAAGAAAAATTTGAAGATACATTTTTACATTGAGTAGAGACTGATGTTTTGTTTTTAGATAGAATGATCCAGTACTAAGTAGGATATAATCAAGAAAAAACACAAGGAAATTGTTCCAGAAATAAGACAAATTAATGATAGAACATGGAGTGATTTGTAATGGGGATCTGATAAACAGAAAACACAAAGAAAATTGGTGATAAAAAGTGTACATGATGATATACACTGTGGAGTAGCGGTCACACAAAAACAGATAAAATTAGAAGCATGGTGGCTGGGATATTCACGAGATGTCAAAGAATATATAAAAAAATGTAAAAAATTAAAAATTTTTACACAGAATACTTTACATTCATGGCCCAAAGAAGTGGAGCCATGGAGTCGTGTGCATATGGATCATGCATACATTACTGGAGTGGGACTTCAGGTGGGCCAGAATAAGTTTGAAAACTCGGATGATGATCAAATAATGCAAGCAAACGACCTTGATTACAGTCAGTGTGGGACAGATCTAGATCTCCCAGAGAAAGAAATACGGGAGAGAGACAAAGAGAGAAAAGTAA
Source organism: Sepioteuthis lessoniana (assembly GCA_963585895.1). Taxonomy (NCBI): domain Eukaryota; kingdom Metazoa; phylum Mollusca; class Cephalopoda; order Myopsida; family Loliginidae; genus Sepioteuthis; species Sepioteuthis lessoniana. The sequence continues at coordinate 827,277 of OY757917.1, forward strand.
TCCCTAAAATGAAACAATCACTAGAAGTAGTACAAGACCTACAAAGGGCATAAAACCCATACATTTCAGGGAGATGTAGAGATACTGGCAAGTTAATCTGCCTAATTAGTATGAGTGTAAGAGAGAGAGAGTCTATATAAGTCTCTCACTGAGAATAACGGGCAAGCGTGACTAGCCACTAACTACTACTAACCCTTGCACATCACAACAAATTTATTCATTACAGAAGCCTTTTTCATTTTGGCCAAATTTTTATCAATTGCATCATTAAGGAATTTAGATATTATCATAATGCATTATTTTAGGGAAAGTACTTGGGTGAGACAAAAGTTTTGCAACATTTTCCTCTGTACTAGTTTAGTGTTATTGAAGCAATTCAAACCATGGGAAGAACTCACTGCAGTTGATAGCATCATGGTAGCAAGTGTGCTAACATGTGCTGCATTACTTCACTCTGTAATTTGAAACCTTTACAGATGATACAATTCAGTTTCATTTGGGGAATTTATAGTTTAGGAATTTGAACTGGACCATAACGCCATGAAAACCAACAAACAAACATTTGTTGTGCAAAAGTTAAAAATGCACTTAATCCCCAAATGGAAAATGCACCTAATCTTAATACAGTAACCAGATGGTTTGAGAAAAATTGCTTGGGTTGCAAGAACTTTAACAAAAAGGCAACATCAGATCAGCCTAAAACCATGGATTCTGAGAGCCGTGCTCCAAACCAGTTTGGTTGGGTTTTATGGCATATCAACCATTGTAGGTTATTTAATGCCAAATCCTTTTTATATTAAATATGATTTGTAAACATATTTTATTGATAATACTTTTAAACAAGCCTGAACTTCTTTACAAACAGTTAAACGGTTTCAAGTATTCCTATGTAACAGTAACAATTTAACATTAGTCATTTGTTAGCACACATCTAAATGAATATACTTATGATTTCCAAGTGAATAGTTTGTACATCATTTTTAAATGAGAACTAATTTGATTGCACACAAGTATTGCTATTGTTTCTACACAATTAAATGGTTTCAATTATTGCTATCTAACACTTATAATTCTTTTCAATATTAATCATTTGTTTGCACACAGTGAAATGGTTACAAGTATTGCTATTTAACACTAATTATTCTATTTCAACTCTATTCATTTATTTGCAAAGAGTTAATGGTTGTAAGTATTGCTATGTATTATCAATAATTCAATTTAGGCACACAGTTAAAGAGTTTCCATGATTGCTATTTAACAGTAATTATCCTGTTCATCATTACTCATTTGTTTGCACACAGTCAAATGGTTCCAAGTATTTCGATGTATCACAAACAATTCAATTATTAAACATCAGTCATTTGTTTACACACTGTTAAATGATCAAACAGTGCTATTTCTAATAACTCAATTTAGGATTACTCATTTGTTTGCATACAGTTAAATGGTTCCAAGTAGTGCTATTATCACTAACTATTCAATTAAACATCAGTGATTTGTTAGCACACAGTTTAAATGCTCAAACAATTCTATTTGACCCGTAGATAGGACCCTATCAGGCACTACCACATCAGGGAGCGATGACAATGAAGGGGTATTCCATATTCCTCAAACCTCCAGCATCACTGGAGCCTAACCATCAGATTGTTTTGTATCATATCTAAAACACTGGTTGTGGTGGGGGTCTTACCCCTCTGCAGAGAACCAGTTGGCATATTCTACAGCACCTCCCCATTGAGCCATGCACCAAACCATAGAGACAAATCCAGTGAGTAGCACACTGAGAGTATCAAGGCATCTCATGATGCCAAAATATTCCAAGACTTTTGACTCACCTTAGTCATTTGAAGGAATGGCATGATCAAAGTAATGTCATTTGAGGATGTCTCGGAATTACATGACTAAGTACACATCATGTTGATGTGGCTTTGACTATGGAATAAATAGAAAGCAATGAATAAGTATTCCAAAATAGAAAAGGAAAAAGAGAATTTTGAACGTTCATGCAAGGTATTTTTTCCTCCTCTTTTGGATACAACAAGCCTCACTGTTCAAAGTTCACAGATGATTTGAAACAAGGAAACCGTTTACCTTGATCAAGTTCTTTCTCTTTAATCTAAATCTAAAAATGTAATACTTGTGTTTACTATCCAAATAAAAGTAAGTTGCAGTCACTTGTTTCATTTTTTTATGGGACAGTTACATTTTAGTCTTCAAAGTTATATATTGGCAATAGGTTGTAAGTCGTCATCTTTTTAATGGCCGGAAAGGAAAAGACTGAAGAAATATGGACGATAGTGAAATTACCTGTGAATTGATGATGTAATTTGTAAATGTAACCATTCAGTAAAAAAAAATAAAAATAAAACAAATAACTGAAATTTACTTTTATCTAAATGGTGAATGTAAGTATTACATTTTATATGATTCTTGTTGTACATCACACAGACATTTTCTCTGCAGACTATTCTAGACAAGCTCCAGAAATTCTACTAAATCATATTTACCTTCAATGAAGACATGTGTTGCCCAGTTGCCTTCCAAATGAGGAAAACTGCGAATACGTCCATCATGTTGGGTTGGATCATCAACAACGAGATTTTCTTTTTCTTTATATAAATTCTTGATATCATCTGGCAAAGGAAGTAGTTCTCTGATCAAAGAAAAAAGTTTTTAAAATTTCACAACAGAATAAAAAGTGACAAGAGATTAATTCTATAAAGCAGGGAATTCCTACTGGATTGAGATTGATTTTCACTGAGCGTCTTCACATTGTGCCAAATAAAGATTATCAATAAAAAGAGTATATAAAAGAGATTTCTTCATTAACAGAGTTAAATGACCAACAAGTATATATTTACTCCACTGCTATTGTTCTTAAGTTCTTTAAAATTGTTCCAGGTTCTCCAATTATGACTTGTATCACTGTTTTATCTATAATTCATGTCAGCATTAAACTTTTTTCAGTTGCTAAAAAGATTCCTCCACTACAATATTATTCAACATTTTGTTACAATAACTTGTTATGCTAAATTGCTATTCCCTCTTCCCTTGTAATAGAACAATTAATATTATTATGATAAAATTTCTAGAAGTTCTTATTACAATGAATAATAGCTTAAGAGGTTCTTCTGTAATAAAAAAAAATACTTACAAAAATTGTATTATTTATTGTTTTTTTTAATTACTCAACTACTTTTGGTTCTTATATAGAATAGCCCACCCATGAAAATTTATATTTTGTTTAAATGTAAAAAAAAAAAAATTACATAAAAATGTAATACTTACATTCAATATCCAATTTCAAGCTTTTTTATTCATTTTTTAATGTAAAATTACAGTTAAATCCAAAAGTTATATAATTTGATTTTGGGACCTAACTGTTCAGTAAAAAAAAAAGCCAATGATTTAAAGTCATCTGGATGTTAAATGTAATTATTACATTGCAGTGTAATTTTTGTTCGTTAAAATAGCGACTGATTTTAACGGCATGTCGTCCCGTCTTGGGTTATTTTATGCCTAGTAGGTTAAGAAATTATGTACATTGTACATTTATATTTTTGTGTAGTCGTTTCTAACTAATTTTCCACAGTTATGATAACAAGTATTTCAATCTAATACAAATAATTTGCACACACACATACTTGTATGGTTTCATGTATGCCTAACAAGGAAAATTATGTCGTTACAATTATTTCTATTTAATAATAATTATTTGTTTGCACACAGTTATATGGTTTCAAGTAATTAATAATCCTTATCAAACAAGTATAGCTTCACGTAAGTATTCTTAATACAAATAATTTACAGTCATATGGCATCAAGTATTCCAAGAAGTTCCCGTGGCATAATGGCTAAATTGATGGACACGAAGTAAACAGGTTTGAATTTCAGTTGTGTAATAATATTCACTTTCGGACTAGTACCCTTGGGAAAAGTATGAACCCCCTTATCCCCATTCCATTAGCTATGGGTTAAATAGTCTCTTGAAGTCAACTGTTAATATTGTTATGTGCCTCTGGGGAACCTTTGGTGGTGTAATGGTTAGCAAGCTTGACTAGCAAACTTACACGAGTGAGTTCGAGTCTCATTGGGTGCCCCATTCATTCGGCCTTGTGCCACATCGAAGCAAAGAGCTTCGTAAATTACTCTTCTGTGCCTCTGAAGCCGAAAGGCCGAGAAGCGAAAGATTAAATCCAAGAAAAGAAAAAAAGAACACTATATAAATTGAATATCTAAGAATTAACATTTTTGCATTCGGTTATTTAAAAAAATTCTTTTTCTTTTAAAATTCATCATTCCATTATTTCAATATTAACTAAACTAATTTCGTGGTTTTTATTGACAAACTTTCGAGGAATTGAGATATTTAATGTATAATTTTAAAGCAAAATCTAATCCGCTTCAGAATCTTTTGAAAGTTCTTATTTTTTACTTTAAAACAATAACACTTCCACAAATTAAAAAAAAAGACAAAAAATCATATTAATGATTTTAAATCCCAAAAAATAAGAATTTTGAAGAAAAATAAAAATCTAAGGGAGAAAACTCATAAGTTTTGATTAATTTTTTTTCTTTTACATACTTGACAGGACTTTTCTTTCGAATCTTCTTAACATCAATTTGTTGTTGAGATTCCTTATCAAGATTCTTTCTTTTGTCTGTCACTTTTTTGAGCGGTTTTGTTTCATCTTCTTCAGATTCTGAACTTCCCGAATATTCAACAAGCCGTGTACTACTGGCCATGTTTAGTCACCGGTCGGTGTTACTTGTTAGATAGAAGCCATGAAAATATTTCCGCGTAGCTCAATTTTTATTTGAAAATAAATAAATAAATAACCTTAACAACATAATCTTAATAAAGCGACAATCCAAAAATATCTTAAATAGGTCACCTAAATTTTTCCATTAGCTTTTCTTTGTTTATTTATTTAAAATAATCGCACCATTTGTAACTTGTGTGGGGGTTGTATGTAATTTGGTTATTTCAGTAGATGTGCGTCCGTAATTTACGGGTATTGCTCTCTAAATTATTTCCACCACAAATACAACACAAAACTTTACATTCGCGTAAAAGAAATGGAATAGAACACAAGGAACATTAAACAACAAACAATTTAATATGCATATAACAGAATATGAAAACAAATAAAATACATGATGTGTAAATGGCCTTTTGGAAAATAAAGTTTGGCAAGAAGAAGATAAATTTGTTTAAAATGTGTGTATGTTCATGTTAACGGAGTCCGTAAATAAGTCGTTCTTACTTACATTAAGTTCATTGGCTTGTTTTATGATTGTGGCGACAGCGTGTCGCGTTGATGAAAGAAAGTTTGTCGGATTTTTCTTTTGAATGTGATTCTCGGTCATCTGAAGAGAGGTCATGAGAATTTGGTTGAGGAAGGAAAGGAATTTGCCGGACACAGTATCGGCTACTGCTTTACTGGTTTAGTGGCTTGTGGTGTTGTCTTAGTCTTCGTGTAAGTCTTCGTCTTCGTTTGTGTGTTAGTCTGTGTGTAAGTTAATGGCTCCCTAACTCTGTGTTATTTATATCCTACAGGTGGATCAATGTGTAGAGAAGAGGAAAATCTCGTATTTTGTTTTGGCGCGCTATTTAATTCAACACTGAATTTCACCCAATCAGGATGACTTATCCCATTCAGCCCGGACCTTCATTTCCGGCTAGCAAAACGGGTGAGCGGCCAAACACACTCTCTTCGGCTTGAGACGGTGACCAGAACGGACGTGTCTCTGGTCGCCCCTGCTTAGCGATGCCCTTTAGCTAAACAAGCCACCCAGTGAGGACAACTCACTCTGGCTTTAACCCTAGCAGCAGCAACATGGACACTCAGCGAGGGAACCTTCTAATTTATGGATTCTTTGCGTCTAATATATTTTAGACCAAGGAATCCCAGTTGAATATGTATTAGATACGTTCAGCATGCCTTCCACAAGCACCACAAAAATTTACTATGTCGATCCGAGCGCCACTCCGCTCTCGACACAAAACTACACTGTGACCTTGAATACTTCCCTCACACGTCCAACGACACGCTGCCATTTCCAGCATCCCGCTAAGCCATTTCGTCTCAAACATCCAGCAAGCCTAAACACCACGAGTCTTGCAGCACCAAGAACAAACCTCCTCAAAGCTGCAAATAAAAACTTTCGCTGTTGTGTGTTGTTAAAGAAAAGTCTCGTAATTCATTTCTGTTGCCATAAAATATATAGTGTTAGGGAAATTAATTAATTCCCTCACCTAACCGCTATAAATGAATCGTCCTAAAATTTTGGCGCGTAGACATTTATTGACCAATCAGATTTGTATTTTACTATTTTATTTTCGAGCCTAAACATTTTCTGTTAGTTCACTTCCGATCCTATTTTTCTAGAATGTTCTATTCTATGCTTTTAGCTGATTGGTTAAAAAATATAAAAATGTAATTTAGATGCTAATGCAGTTTTGATCCTAAATTTCTAGAATGTTCTTAAGTATGTTTTTATTGCTTATTTTAAGACTAGAAAAATGTGTATCCCATACTTGAAACTTCCTTCTTTTTAAATTTCCTTATTTTATTTGAATATACAAATTACGTTGTTTAAAATGGTAGAAATTTATTTGGCTCCCCACGAGACCAAAATATGTCACAAGATCGGTCCAAAGTAAGAATACCCCACTGGAAGTGAAACCACCACGAGACAGTTTTGAAATTGGCATAGTTCGATCGACATTACCTTTTCAAGGCGCCTCAGGCACCGGCCAATAAACACAGCCCTTACCTCTTTTAGACAAAGGAGTATGTGCTGATTGGTAAAGCTAGAACTTAGCTGTTATTATATATCCTTCCCACATCACGAATGACAGGTGAGTTTGTGGTTTCAAAGTGTAAGACCAATTATAACGAGTACTTTTTAAAAGAGATGGTACAACCTGGCGTGTTGTGACGTATGATGATGACCAAGCTGTTTTTAAATTATTTTATTTCATTTAAAAAAAGGAAATTTAAAATTCAAAATTGTAATGGTTCATAAATATTATATATATATGTATATATATATTACCAAGGACGACTTTGGGAAACAAAGAAAAGAATCGTATTCTAAGAATATGTAGCAGAAATAAGTTCGTATTTTTGTTTAGCGCGTAAATTAATTTGACCGTTATGGTCGTCGCTTATTTTCACCCAATGAGGATGACTTATCCAATTCAGCCTGGACCATTTTCCCGGGCAACATAAAAATGGTGAAAGCCCGCCAAACAATCTCTTCCTCAAAACCTTTCGAGCAGGACGGATGTACTTTCTGTCCGCTCCCTTCATAGCAGCAGAATCACAACACCATGAGGAAATCCGTCTAATTTGTGGGCCTTTGAGTCTACTCTCTTAGACCAAGGGTTCCCAGCTGAATATGAATTAGATTCATTTAATCGCCCACTTACAGGAACACTTTTATGTCGCCTCTAACTTTTACTATGTCAACACCGACGCGTAAATGCGCTTAGACATCCAGCTACTTCATTCCTGGACAACCTTTTCTGGAGACCTTCATGCGTCTTTTCTACAGCAACCAGGACCACACATTTATGGGTGACTACATCATTCCTGTCCTTAAACAGCAAACACGACTTTAGCTACGTCTACAGCGAAACATATTTCGCGCAGACAATCAGCCACTTCAATTCTATTTTGGAGACCTTTATTCCTCACTCCAAAATCTACAGGACTACCAACTGCTGGCAACGCGCCAAATGCCTGCTCAACCCTTTTATACCTGTTTTCCTATTCACTACGACGACCAGCACAAAAGGCTAACTCTCTACTCAAGCTTTTATTAAACTTCTAAAATCGAAAACCTTACGGCATCTTCGTTCTTTTCCCTTTATTTTCCTTCTAATATAACGAGGAGGTGACATAACCTCTTACCGTTATAAATAGACCAAACCAAACTGACCGACGACAATTCCCCACTCAAAAAAACAAAAAACAAAAAACAAACTTTGAGTAACGAACATTTTGAAGGACAAGAAGTAAGGAGAGAGAATTAGAGAATTAAAAGGAAAAATAGTTAAAGGGAAGGGAGATTTTTAGAAAATGATCCTGCGTGCTAGAGAGGTGGTCAGTAGCAGAGGTGAAGGCCAGGCCATGACCACCGAAATATAGAAGGCCTGTTCGATTGTGACGTGCCGTCACAAAAGTTGTCAACGAGGTTAGTGAAACAGTCAGTTATCATAATGTAATGAATTATTGTAAGAAAAAATTGTTTTAGAAAACTTTTTAAAAATACATTTGAAAAAGAAAGTGTTGGATTGTATACAAAACTTTTTTTTTAAATAATTGATACAAAAAAATGTTATTGCTGAATGCTACGTTTAAGTAAACTAAACATTATGTTACATTTCTGTAAATTTTCAAGACTAAAATTCGTTCATTTTATTTTTTACAAATTTGAAAACATTTTTTTAAGATCATAACCAGCATTGTTTGAATTTGCATGTTTTTTATTTTCATTTCAAGGATTATTCTGTAAAGTTACAATATGGTAATTATCAAGTGATTACTATTCTTATATTCGTGCTAGAGAACTAACAAACAATAATTGAATAAATAAGCAAACAAATTGTTATGTTTTGACCTTTTGACCCGGCCAAAAATGCCATTCAAGGTGATGCACCAGAAGGAAGTGACACATTCCAATGGCAGTTATGAGAGGAAATCGCGTGGGCGGAAATTAGCTGATGAAATGGGACGAGGTAAAAAATTCCCATGGTACACTCATAGACTGACGCACCGGAAGAGAGTGACCTGTGAACTGCATGACAATTATTTCCGCTCGATGACGATCACACAGGCCATTCCAAAGATAGCGGAAGTGACACATCCCGATCGCCTGATATCGGAAGAAATTGCGGAGGCGTGGAGGCGTTTCCATATCACCGCGTGGGAGTTTGAAGGTAATATAAGGCCGACGAATTGAACAGAGTGGAGTTCGAGTGCCAGTTGGAGACAAGTTGTGGTAGGGAAAGCCACACCCGACCGAAGGGGCACTCGGGAGCCCTGATTGAATTGGGGTCCAGAGGAGAACGAGAAAGACACAACATTGCCGACCATAACTTTGGGGTCAAAATATTTTAGTTATGTTCGGTCTCCAGCTCCCCTCTCACATGCAAACCTTGAGTAACCCTTTTCGAACCCTTACAATAAAGTGAGAGGTACAAATATTTTTAGAAAGAAGTCAATTCCTGCGTCTGTCTTTGTCACTGCATCTTAATGATTGTGTCGTTGTGATGCTGTAGATGAGCATATAACAAAAATACAAGTAAATAAAATATAAATGAGAAACTATAAAATTAAATACAAACAAGCAAATAAATTTGATACAAACAAAAAACTGATTCAAAATTGAAATATAATACTTAGAGATAAATAAGTTACAGATAGAAATTCGTTCATAATTTTGATTGTTTCAAATTTGTAAACAATTTTTAATGACTCATAATCAGCATTGTTTTAATTTGCATGTTTTTATTTTAATTTTAATAATTATTCTGTAAAGTTACAATTTTATAATCATTAAGTGATTATTACTCAAATACAACAACAACAACTGAATCATGAATGGGAAACAAACAATAATTAAATAAACAAACAAATTACAAGTAAACGATGAATTGATAAAACAATTAAATATAAATAAGAAACAAATAAATTAAATACAAACTAGCAAATAATTTAGATACAAACAATAAAGAGGTTTGAAAATCAAATAATAGGTTACAGATACAAAATTTAGCTGAATGTTTGAAGTTTTTTTTTTTGTTTTTGTTTTTTTGCTTAACTTGTTATTTTTAATACACATTTTTAATATGTGTAGAGGAAGGGAAAATTTCGCATTATGGTTTGGCGTGCAATTTAATTCGACTCTTAATTTCACCCAATCAGGATGACCTATCCTATTCATCCCGGACCTTTCATTTCCGGCCAACAAATTGAGTAAGCTGCCAAACACACTCTCTTTGGCTGGAGAACGTCGTCCAGTGCAGACGTCACACTGGCCGTTCTTCAATAGCGATGCTTTTTAGCTGGACAATGCCGTCCAGTGCAGACGTCTCACTGCGACTCTAGAACAGCAGCAGCAACAGCATGGACTCACGAGGGAACCCATCTAATTTATGGATTCCTTGCAAGGAATCCCAGTTGAATATAAATTAGATACATTCAACAAGCCTCGCACAGGCACAACTTTATGTCACCCCAAAATTGGCTATGTCAACGCGACGCTTTTATTCCGCAAACGACAACGAGCTCTCAATTCACCTCTGGGCCACTTTAATGGAGACCAACGTACGCCTTCTACCCAAGTTACCAGACACACAAAACTATACGGTGACTCTAAAGTTCAATCCCTCACACGTCCGATGACACACGCTGCCATCTCAACCTTCTCAACTTCTCATAACTCAATTTCCTCTCAATACTCACAACCTTTCACAAGTCTTACAGCACCAAAAGCAAACCCAATATTCCATGCTGCAAAATAAAACTATCCATAAAAACACCTTTCGACTATCGCCATCTTACTTCTTCATCCTTCTTTTATACACTCTTAAAAATTAGCGAGAGCCTCTCACAACTTGGCGAGGAAACAACTCAACGTAAACACACATACGTTACACCATCTTCCTCGCTAAACACAAACAACAAACTTCCCCCCTCGCTAAACAACAAACTTTCCCTCGCTACTAACAAACCAACTTCTCCGGCCAAAATCTCTGGCTAAAAAAATTCTCGCTAAATATGTATTATTTTCTTTAGAACAAAAATTATTCAAAGGAGCATTTGTAGTGCTCCATACAAACATTCTTTGCATTTTTTTTTGTATACTGTGACCCTCATCACAAGTGTCAACATTAAAAAGAATTTCATAATCTGTCAAAACATTCATTGTTATAAATGGGAATGTCCTCGCGGTGTAATGGTTAAAGCGATGGACTACGGAATCGTAATAAGCGAGTTCTTACTCCAGTCGCGCTACTACGTTCACTTTCGGGCAAATACCCTTGGGAACCCCCTTATTCTCCCAGCTATGGGTTAAATAGTACCACTACTGTTCTTCTGTTCTTTGGCATTAAAATAACCTACAAAGAAACCAACTGTTATAAGTAAAATTGTCAACCTTAGTGACCCGAAGGCTCCCTTTTCAATAACTACTACACTGAGGTGTGGGGGAGGGTGTTACTCCATTCCCTAGATTGCTCTACTTGCTTCTACTACCCTTGACCCTTACCTTATAATGCCGAGTGTTAAGCAAGGCGGTATCAAGCACCATTTTTTTGAGTCTCTGGTATGACTCGAGATTGAACCTTGGTATCTCGGACCATTGGCGAACACTCTAATGCCCCCCCCCCGGTGTTCACTGTTATATGCATGGCTAATTTCCTTTCATTTACTGAATGAAGAAAAGTGTTGTGGGAACATGTAATTGGTTAGTGGAAATGTTACTCGTCCATTTGGAGTGAGTGAGTGTGAGTGAGTTCCCGTCCATATTTTACGGGTATTACTTTCAAGTTCAGTTCCACCACAAATCCAACACAAATTTTTCAAACACGTAAAACAAATGGAAAATGACAGCAATGAACATTAAAAAACAACCAATTTAATAATCATAATAAACAGGATAAAAATAATTAGAAATACAATATGTTCACGTTATGTATGAGCGGCCTTTGTAGAAAATACAGTTGTGGCCAGTTGAATGAAAATAGGATGGTTCACCCGTGTGTGTTTACATGTTAGTAAAGTCTATTAAATAAATGGGTCCATGGTTGGCATAAAAATTTTGGCTTTACTTACATACATGTGTGTAAGTGATGGACCGTAAGTATGGGTCTTTGTTTTCTTAAGTCCGCACATGCATTTTCTTATGATCTTTGGCGACAAAGTGTCGCATTGGTAAAAGGAGGTCGCATGTTTCTTCGCCGTGTCCTGTGTTTGATGGGTAGTCGAGGGATGAACTTTTGGCAGTGGAATTAATGGCCTTTTGGTAGTCGAATGTCTTAGTTAATTAAATTCTTCGTTATTTATACTTTTTGGGGTCACTAAAGTGGATCAAAAATAGTTTCATTGTGGGTCCTAAAATTCAACCCCCATAGACATTTCTTGACCAATCAGATTCGTATATTTACTTATTTGTTTTAGAGTCTAAAAATTTTCAGTTCATTAGTTTCTGAGCCGGATTTTCTAGAATGTTCTTATTTTGTGTTTTTAGTTGATTGGTTGAAGAATATAAAAAACGTAACTTCAATGTTAATGCAATTTTGATCCGAAATTTCTAGAATGTTCTTATGTATGTTTTTGGGGTTGTTTATTTTAAGGCTAAAAAATGTGTATTCTATAAAAGAATGATATTTTATCAGTTTATCAATGACTATATAATTATGTATCACAAAACTCTATTAAACCACCGAAAATAGCTGTTTATTTCAGATATTTTTTCCGCATTATCTCTTCCAGATATTAAATCTTTGCAACTATTGCATACAATTTTCTTAAAAGCCACATAACACCAATAAACTGCTAAGTATAGTATTACAGGAAGAACTTCTCTACATTTAGTAATGCCATCATCTTAACATCAATTCTAAATTTATACCCATCTAACTTTTGCTCCTCTGTCACTTCATCCTAGTTCGGTTCTTGTAAATTTTTGAAATCATTTTTAATTCATTTCTGATTAAAACTTTAAAACTGATAGCATTGTAATTTTTTTCACACTTTTAGCCGGAAATTTTAGCGTGGTGAAATTGTTATTATTAGGGCGATAAATTTGTTTTTGTTAGCGAGAAGGAAAGTTTGTTGTTGTTTTTCCGCTAAGTGTTGTTAGTCCCCTCGCTAAGTTTTAAGAGTAAATAAAGGAAGGATGAGGTAGTAAGATGCCAATAGTCGAAATGTGATTTTAGGAATAGTTTTTATTTGCAGCATGAAAAATGTAGTTTGTTGTTGTGCTGCAAGACTCGTGGAAAGGTTGTAAGTATGGAGACGAAATGGAGTTATGACAAGGTTGAGAAGGTTGAGATGGCAGCGTGTGTCGTCGGACGTGAGAGGGATTGTGTTCGCTGTAGTTTAGCGAAAGCTACGTTGCCATTGGAGGAATTGAACTTTGGAGTCACCGTGGTTTTTGTGTGTCTGGTAACTTGGGGAGAAAGCGTGCGTTGGTCTCCATTAAAGTGGCCCAGAGGTGAATTGAGAGCTAGGTGCCGAGAGCTTAATTGTGCGTCGAATCGACATAACCAATTTTGGGGGTAACAAAGTTGTGCCTGTGCGAGGCATGTTGAATGTATCTAATTTATATTCAACTGGGATTCCTTGCAAGGAATCCATAAATTAGATAGGTTCCCTCGTGAGTCCATGCTGCTGCTGCTGCTATTTAAGAGCCCCCAATGAGACATCTGCACTGGGCGGCGTTGTCCAGCTAAAGAGGCTGTGTTTGGCAGCTTACCCAATTTGCTGCTGCCCGTAAAGGAGGCCCCGGGATGAATAGGATAGGTCATCCTGATTGGGTGAAATTATGCGTCGTATTAAATTGCGCGCCAAACCAAAATACTAAATTTCCCTTCCACTACACACTCAAACACTTGCTTTATCGAAATATAATACTGATCCCCACTAAGTTGCCGGTATTGACCAAACCTGGCCTCAAGGTGATCAGTTTGAAATTTGCCAGGTAACATGTATTGCATTTTCAATTCTTCTATGCAATACTTGGTCAGTTCTAGAAATGTATAGGTTATATAATGCAAAGCAGTAAAGGTTTCCTTTGTTAATTTGCTACTTCTTCCAGAAATGTTATTCCAACATTCTAACCAGTCACAGAATACAGAGAAAAATCTAAAATTTTCTTCATTCAAGTTTACGAAATGGGGCATTTTGGATACTATCTAATTCATGATTTCCATTATGATAAAATTTTGGGAATAGCTGGCATTCATTTGCATCTTTTTGACCATTCCAATTGATTCCAATGCAATTTGATATATGGACTGAGTCGAAAAGGAAGAAGAGAAGTGGAGACTTTATAACTGGGTGTGGATATAAAATGAAAAACTTTGGAGAATTGCAAAAGAAAGATATAGCTTTTTTATTTATAGAATTATTATCCGTTATGATTGATAATACTTGAAAGTTTTTGCCTTCTCTCTTTTTCTTAGATTAAAGTTCTGAGGCAGTAAATATACCTGTAAAAAGGTTTCACAGAAATGAATCCTAAGGATTTTTTTTCGTTCTCAGAGACATGGTATTCGTCCGCTTGACTTACTTGTTTAATTTATAGAGAAGCCAGCGTTTCCTTTTTTACAACTGGCTAGATATTTAAAATTTGGCTGACTTGTTTTACTAAGTGCAAAGTAGAAAGGCTTTGAGAAATTTTTATTTGTTTTTGGTCTCAATACCTTATATGTTTTAGGTTGACAACTATTAAATCAGTTGCCTTCCTTTTCCTCTTAGAACGGTGCATTTTGGGAGCTGCTAGAGAGGTCAGAATATTGAAAGTGTCGTAGATGACATCCATAACCTTTTCCTTGGGAGGTCTGCTATCAGCCTAGTCAGTTAGGCGTTTCCTAAATTGGTTGAGATATCTTTTATGAGTAAATTGTAGACCCTTTATAATATATATCATGTTCCAAACTCTTTTTTTCGATTGTTCCCATCTCCCAAAAAGATTTGTTGTCTTTGAAGATTCTGAAAAAGACTTAATCTCCGGAATTATATCGTTTTGGGGGTACGATACACGTTCTTCCAGGCTTCGTCTGTTTCATGAGTAGTTTGTCGTAAATTGACCATATCCGACGTGCGAACATCACCTCAGCTGGAGATTGAGAGGCTGGTGTTTTATTATTAGGTGTAATCCTGTATACTTGAAGAAATTGTTGGAGGGCTTTTCCAGTTGGTGTAACCCTTGCTTTTTTCAAATCTCTCTTCAAAGTATCCACAAATCTTTCAGCCTGTCCATTAGACCTTGGATGGTCCGGAGGGATCGTGATGTGTTTGATCCGGTATGTTTCACAGAAGTCTCTAAATTCTCCAGACGTAAAACTGACTTCCATTATTGGACACTAAGGTGTCCACTACTCCCGAATCTGGCGAACAGTTCATGTAGAAATTTCATAGTAATTTCTGTAGTTGGGTTTTTGCATTTGTGTACTTTGGGCCACTTCGAAAAACTTTGGACTACAATGAGGTAGTAATATCCTTCAAGAGGGCCGGCGAAGTCAATGTGAATTCTAGAGTATGGTAGGTCCGTTTTTGGTCAGGGATTGAATTTAATAGGAGGTGTCTCGGCTGCCAGGGCACAGCATTTAAATGATTTTTTTATATCTTTGTCCATGTTTGGCCAATGGACATTGCTATGCATTAAACTTTTCATTCTTGTACTCCTTGGATGGTCAGCGGGGAAATCTTTCAAGATACGCGTCTGGAGTGTTGATGGAATCACATTGTATTTACTTTACTATACATCTCGTTGCATATAGAGAAGAGGTCCGTAGTTCGCTGGTCCTTTTCAAAAATGTTCGCTTTTATTTGGTCTATATGCTCATCGTGGGAGCCTTTTGTTTTATTTGTTCAAGTGTCACTGGAAGTTCCCTTGCTGTATTACAAAGAATAGTTTTTACTTCTCCTTCAGATTGAAGGGAGGCGATCACTGCATCTTCCAGGGTTCTTTGTACTTGGGAATTAGTCTTGACAATCCGTCCGCATTTCTGAATTTTTTCGATGGTAGATACTCCACTTTGAAGTTGTAATTTAACAGGATTGTACCCAATCTTTCCAGTCTGTTGGCTGTCTGCGTAGGAAGAGTCAAAAATGGTGAGTAGTGGCTTGTGGTCTGTTTGTAGAGTGTCGACCGAAAAATATAGCGGTGAAACTTTGAGACTGCGAATATAATCCCAAGAGCCACTTTTTCAATCTGCGAATAATTTTTTTTTCCGCAGAAAGCAAAGCTATCAACGCATGGGCTATTGGTTTTAATGTCCCATCAGTCATTGTGTGGAGAATGCATGCCCCTACATCATATGAGCTAGCATCACTGGCTACAATGATTTCCAAGTCCAAATTGTAATGTATGAGAAATAAGTCTGACATCAGTGTTTTCTTTATTTTTTCAAATGCCTCTTGGCATTCTACTGTCCAATCTCAGGGATTGTCCTTCTTTAATAGTTCATTTAGGGGGCATGAAAATCATGCTTGTTTTGTATGAATAGCTGGTAATAATTTGCAAGTCTAAAGAAGCTCTGCAACAAAGTGATGTTATCAGGTGCCGGCATGTCTTTAATCGCGGCGACTCATTCAAGATCTGGTCTCCTGCCATCCTTGTCAATTATGTCCTAGGTATTTGATTTTTTTTTTTTGGAGGGGGGGGTCACATTTGGGTCTCTTTAATTTTGAAACCGTAGTCTTGTAGCTTAGCAAAAACTTTGTGGATGTGATTCCTTGTGTTCGACTACACTTTTACTATTGATCATAATGTCATCTAAATAAGCAAATGAGAAGTCAAGGCCATTCAGCATAATATCCATCACTTGCTGAAAAATTGCTGGCATGGCCTTGACCCCAAATGGAAAACATTTGAATTTATATAATCTGCGGTGCGTATTTATACACAATAGCTTTAAACTCCTCTTCAAGCAGAATTTGCAAATAAGCATCGCTAAGGTCAATTTTCAAGAAAAATTTCTCACCATTTAGCTTCGCAAATATGTCTTCTGGACAAAGAAGAGGGTAATGACAGAATTTCAGAGCAGCATTTAATCCTGCAAAAAATATAAGCGCAAACGCGTATCTTTTTAGATTTCTTTTTTACTTAGGCCGTTGGTGCGGCCCATTCGCTGTACTCTAACTTTGATAGAACTTCAGTTTTTACTAATCTGTCAAGTTCCTTGTTGATTTGTTCCAACAAGGGAAAGGGCACATTTTGAAGGAAATAAATAATAATAATTAAACTCCTGTATTTTAAAATGGCTGTGATTCCACTTGTTCCCGAAACAAAGATGTCGGACGTCGGTAAACTAATCAGTCTCGGAAACCTATTGGTCAGGAAAGTCACGTGGTTAGTGCTCACAATTACGTCTACAACTTTGATTTTGTCCCGCGCATTTGGAGCCGACTGCATGACAAGGATTGCCTATATATAATCTCGTCTTTCAAGAACTCATTCTTCCCATTGTGACTTGCAGAGACAGCACTCTCACTCTCTTACATTTTGACTTCCAGCAGTCAACCCCACGAAAATGCATATATTCTGCAACCTTTTTCTTTCTTGTCCGGCTTTTCGGTTAGACTTGCTCTAGCCTCGAACATAACCACAGAAATTTCGTTAAACCCCGAAAGAGACAAACAACCAACATGGGAGAAGACACATACCTTCTAGCGCATGTTGCTATATTTCTATATATCGATATGTTGTATGAAATATTTAGTCCACATGCATTTTATAGTCTTCAGTACACTTTCAATATTTAGTCTTTTTTTTTTCATAATATCCGTGTTAGTACACACATACACACACGCACACACAAAGGAATATTCAACAAACTATGTTAGAATATTTGTAATGTTTCTTTTTTCATGTATATCTTGATATATAAATTTAATTTGTTTGTACTGCTTTGTTTTAAATGTTCTTTTTCTCCGCGTCATTTCACTTCTTTACTTCATTTGTCTTTTCAAATATAAACCAACATTAAATATGGTTGGGGACCAAAATAATTACCAAATAATACCCCCCACCACCACCACAATTTCACTTCTTTTTGAACACTGGCTGATCGTCCTCTTGTAGTTCCAATTTTCCCATCATCTTGGTACCCCTTCCTAACCCACCGGAAAAAATTTTTCTGGATAGGCTTCCTTCAGTTCTTATTTTAGTTTTTCAGCTTCAGCATCCAAATTTTCAATTTTTTGGCAGTATGAATTTACCGGCAAGTCCCAAAGCTGGAATTGCATCATAGAGTCAGTATCAAATAGATTGTTAGTATTTTTCAGGACGAACAATTTCAATTTAAGAGAGTTTCCCCATTGAACGTTGTATTAATAATCAATTCTCCCTCAAATTTAATCCCCCCCTCCCTGTTACTGATCTTGCTATCTAGCTAGATTTTATCGTGGTTGGCTTACCCAATCTTTTCCATGTCTGTAAGTTTATTATTGTCAGATTTGAACCCGAGTCTAGTTGACATTTTACACTTTTGTTAAACATTTTTAAGTGCACGAATTTCTTTGTATAAGCACGGTCTTGTTCGTCTGACTTTGTATTTTTATGTGGCTTTTGGTTTTATTTTTTAGATCGGCAATGCGAGCTTTTGTGTCCGACTCGGTTACATATGAAGCACTTCTTGTTCCGGAAAATACAATCTTTGTATTAATGTAGGGCTCCATATCCGGAAAATAGGTTAGGGGCAAATTATTTTGCTTTTCCTTTGTTTCATTATTTTTAGTGGGAGACTTTGTTTCTTTTTGTAGCGTATTTACACAAAGCAAGAATGACGCATGCCTAAAGAAAGGGTGCACGGAAGAGAAATTCACTCACGTCAGCTTTACCTTTGATACTGGACGGACCTTTTTTCCATCGGCGGCTAGCAGGTAGCGCACATGTTCACCCAGTCTCTGATTGAGGGGTGGGGGCAGGTTGCGTCTCTTCTAGCACCAGTCTCTATTGAAGACATCTAGTGAACATATCACAAATCCTCTCAGTCCCATAGGCTTTATAAGAACGCGTGTTCGCCGCATCCAGGCCAGCGTCATGAGAGTAGATCTTTACGGTCGAGCGACTGTCGATTGCTGGTCAATCAGGAGTTGTCAGTTGTTCCGATCGATGGAGGCAGAAAAACACTTACAAGTTTATACGACTGCTTTTTAAGTCTATGAATTATAGGCTGTGTAAAATATCAACTATATATCCACAAAACCTTAGAACTTTGGGCTAAGAGTTTAAAAAACAACTCTTTTATACTAGAACTCAGCAAAGATATCTTCACTCCCTTCAAGAAAACAGGACTTTGCCATCATCTATTCACTCAACTACGACAATTTTCTTTTGAACTCGGAACATCGCCCAGTCAGCTGGGGCTGTGAAATACACTGACGACTTCTCTGCAGAAGTGTTAGCTTTAAAATAATCAACAAAAACATACATAAGAACATTCGAGAAATTTTGGATCAAAACCGCATTAGCATTGAAGTTACATTTTTATATTTTTCAATCAATCAGCTAAAAACATAGAATAAGAACATTCTAGAAAAACAGGTTCAGAAACTAATTAACAGAAAATTTTTAGGCTCTAAAATAAACAAGAAAAAATACGAATCTGATTGGTCAAGAAATGTCGACGCGCTTAAATTTTAGGACTGGCAATAAAACTATTTTTTATCCAAAATTTCTAGAAAGTTCTTATGTCTGTTTTTGTTGATTATTTTAAGGCTAAAAAATGTGTATTCTATAAAACAACTTGCAAATAGCTGTATGGAGTTAGATAACTAATAATAAAGACCCTTGCAAAAGATTGAACAGTTCTATTTGACCCTGATAGATAAATTTTTGGTTGGTTGTTTGATTGGGTTTTATGGCATATCAACCTTTGTAGGTTATTTAACGCCAAGTCCATTTTTATACAAATAAACAGTTCTATTTCAAACAATTCAGTTTAACAGAGTGTCGGGGATATTGCGAGATGTGTCACCAGTATGAAATAAAGTTTGGAGGCAGTGCGTGTTCCTCGCAAGTAATTTCCCTAACAAAACAAAAACAAAATCTGCTCTTCGGCTTTTAACTTTTTGCGAGGCCCCGGGGCCTGTTCTGGACTTCGGTCCGGAGCGTGGCCCTGGTAAAGGAACAATGGCAGACTTGGGGCCTTTAATTATGCACCTAGTTTCGACTAGGCTACCTTCGGGTGGGCGAGCTGCATTTTTGTCTCCTTTGTCCCCCATGCACGGCACTAGACCATGCGTCTAGTTTAAGCCGCAAACTGGCATACGTGCCCGGACCCACATTTGGGTTCGTGAAACTGCTTGCCTCATTAGGCTCACATTGCACTAAGTGAGCCGATGAGCAGCACAGACAAGCAGGGTTCGAGTCTCGGCTCGTTCCCGACCTTCCCCATCCCCTTTATCCCCACTTTAATCGGCCTTCGAGTTTTTGACCTTGTGTCAAGTCGTGTCTGGTGGGAGGCAGCGACAAATACTTAACTATAAAATAAAGGTTTATTATTCAGCTGGAAAATCGTACCAAAGAACTCACAATGTTGTTGTTGTCGTTGTTGTGGTCGATTTCGCCTTTAGTTTAAGTGGAAATGGCAATGTCTTTGCTAGACAGCGTGGCGTCTCTCGTGTTTTGGTGGGTGAGGGAGCAGTCCAGTAGCGTAACGTAGGTTCCTTGTTGTTAGCGGCGAGACCTCTGTTGAATTGGTCAATCGCTTTCTTTTTATAACTCCTAAGAGGATCAAAACGGGTATGAATGTTTTTTTGGGGGGAAAGTACTTGATTGGTTAAAAAATCTATGGGTGCGAATTTTGTATATTGTAGTTTGGATCCTTTTTTTCTAGAATGTTCTAATGTTTGTTGATTGGTTTAAAAATGTGAGTGCGATGTTTGTGTATGTATATGAAATTTACGCTACAAGAGTATAAAGAGTTCGCACCCTGATATAATTAAAATGATTACGAAGAAATCTGTAAATTTATACTGAATCTCGTAAGCTTACGTGTTAATGATTTGATACTGACAACTGCAATGTTTTATTTTAACAGAGAAGTAGAAGGGAAGAAGAAAAAAAAAGGAAAGGGAACGTGTGTGCAGACATTTTGTTGCATGGACACTGAAGGTCAACTGTGTCAGAATAAGTTGACAATTTTGTAATAAGAAAACTTCGAGTGAGTAAGACGCAACAATTTTTAACTTTTTATGAATGGACTTTGATAGTAAATAGGAAACGCGTGTTTTCACATAGTAAGTTGGGGTTTTTATGAATGAAATGTGAGAGTCGATATTACAAACGCGTGGTCATTTGATTTGTAAGAGTTTTTTCTTTCTTATTGTATTCGTTTTCTGTGTTCGGAGTTTTTATGCCCCTGTGGTATATGGTTGGGGCGGGGCACGTACTTTTTGGCCACATTGGTGAGTGAGATGAGGTTTATGACGATGTGTCCATGGATGAATAAAAAAAATAATTGTTTCAGAAAGGTTATAGAAATCGGACGTATTATCGATTATCTCCCGGGGAGGGAATAGAATCCTTTTGGGTGTTGGTAATAGTTCAGACTACTGTTTTAGCTGAAGACAGAATGTTTCGTACCCATGAATTGGAAGTAGTGCTTATTGGAAAATGTGCGTGTGCCAAATCTTTACCTGTCCCGCTGTATGCGTTGAGGTTTCGAGCTCAGGTTAGAATCGCCCTTGAAAGAGAAATGTAAGTAGATAGATAGATCGACAAGAATCAATGCTTGTTAACTGTGTAGTAGGGAGGACAGATAGGCCGATGGACGGTGGTAAAAGGTTGGGGGGACAAAAAGATTGACAAGGACGGGAACAGTTTGTGTTGTTTGGGAAAAGAATTCCCGGTAAATTTGATCTGACTTGTGGAAGCGATCAAGAAACTAGTGTTGTGCTGTCTTGGTCGGTGGGGAAAGGTAAAGAAAGAAAAGAGGAGGTGGAAATGACAATACTTTGATTACGAGCAATTATTTATTTGTGTAGAAACTCACTAGAAAATGAAAGGGGGGGGGTACGCGAACATATATTAGCTTCGGTTATCCAAAAGAAAAGGCTGAGAGTTAGAGACGGAGAAAAATTAGGTAGGGATTTACAGATGTAAAGACATCAAGAGAAAATAAAATAAAATAAGCAATTCAATAGTGAAAAACTGAAAAAAAATATACAGAGAGAGAGAGAGAGAGAGAGAGAGAGAGGGAGAGAAAGGGAGAGGGAGAGAGAGAATAAAAATACGTAATAATCAGTACAGTAAAATTAACATTGAGTCTTGAGACAAAGAAAGAGAGAGAGACAGAATGAAACTACATAATCATCAGCAATGTAGAACGGACATTACGAACAAAGAGAAAAGAGAGAGAGAGAGACAGACAGACAGAGAATAAACACATAATAATCAGTACAGTAGAACGAACATGGAGTCATAAGGCAAAGAGAAAAGAAAGAGAGAAAGGAAGGAAGAGAGACAGAGAGAGAATAAAAATACATAATACTCAGTGCAGTAGAACATACATTACGTCATAGGACAAAGGGAAACGAAACAGAGAGAGAGAGAGAGAGAGAGAGAGAGAGAGAGAGAGAGAATTAGGATAGTGATTGATTATATTATTTTGTTGACAATTGATTATATTAATTATTCATTATTTAGTTTCATGAGATTTTAGACTGGTTACAAATCTTTGAGTGTTAGTGTTGTTCCTGGCAAAACTCAAACGCGTGCACTGATGGTGACCAGGTTAAACACCTCACGTCAAAATAAAGTTGGGGAAGACAGGATATGGATAATAAACAAATCAAGGCTTGTCGACCGGTCTAGGGAAATGACACGTGTTTTAATAGGACTTGCTGATGCAATAATTAAGAAGATATTATGTAAGAAAAGATAATTTTGGGTTCAAGTAGGAAGTTGAGATGTGAAATCCAAAGAGACAAGTTGGGTTAGACATTGGTGTGAATCGGTCAAGCCGGAAAGAGGTTGCCTCTTTGTAACTGCAAACGAGATATGTTCATAAGCCCTTGAGAAGGTCTTCCTCTCTCCTCGTGGTCGCATCGGACGACTAGAATTGTAGAGAGTCTAAATAAAAACTTTTTCGCATTACGAAGAGTGGCCTATTATTATTATTATTATTATTTTCGGGACACACTAGCATTGACGATCTTCACTGAAGATAACTGCTGTTACAGCTACACATGAAAGAAGATAACGACTGCTGCCAGACACCCCAAAGAACTTTTCTCACTCTGACACAAGTCTACTTTCTGTCATAAACCCTTCATTGTTGTTCTTCAAAAAAGTTTTGTTATTTCGTTCAGTGCTACATAAATAACTACAAATTAACTTATAGTGTATATGAACCAAACATATACAAAAAATTAATCCTAAAAACTGCATTTTCATCAAGGCATGCCCTGAAAATAAAAATTCGGTTGCTAATTAAGGGTCACTTTAAGGGATGAAGATAATGGGATTCTT
The DNA here is from genome assembly GCA_963585895.1 of Sepioteuthis lessoniana. NCBI lineage: Eukaryota > Metazoa > Mollusca > Cephalopoda > Myopsida > Loliginidae > Sepioteuthis > Sepioteuthis lessoniana. Next base: position 850,500 of record OY757917.1, read on the forward strand.
TCAAATTTTAAATGTGTTTGGGTCTCAAAAATATTTCATTTTGGCAGGATCTCTTCTTGGGACAACGGTTAAACGAACCTAAATTTGAATTCCATTTTTCACTTGGATCATGTCACTTGGATCATGTCACACTGATAGAAATTTGTCAATGTCTATTAATCAACTATAGAAATTTAGTTATTTTTGCACTTTTATTTTTATTAGAAGAAAAAAGTGAAATAAACCGAAACTTTTGCACAGTTTGCTATGACTGAGCCATATAAATTATAGAAGTAATTTGTTGACTAAATTTAATCTTTAGATTATTTCTAACTCTGTCCGCTTTTCGAGAAGAAAGTACATTCGAAGTATTTTATGTTTTGTTTTGTTTCTAGTTTAATGTAATTAAAATAAATAACCGAATAAAAAACAAATAAAAAAAAATAATCCCAAAACAGGTGCATACGTCTTTAAGTCAGTCTCGTGGTACTATTTAGCTGAAATTTGAAAAAGGTTTCAAAGTTTTGTAATATAAAATATTATCAACTAAATCAGTGTTCAGTCTAAGCTAAAACCGGAGTGATTCCGATTATATTATTCAACCTTTGTTAGTACGATGTTACATGGATCATGTTCGATTATCTTTCCTTGGCTATAAAGCTTGTCCCCAGTAAGAACCAGAACCCAAAAATCAGACACAGGATATTCGATTATCTTTCCTTGGCTATAAAGCTTGTCCCCAGTAAGAACCAGAACCCCAAAATCAGACACAGGATATTCGATTATCTTTCCTTGGCTATAAAGCTTGTCCCCAGTAAGAACCAGAACCCCAAAATCAGACACAGGATATTCGATTATCTTTCCTTGGCTATAAAGCTTGTCCCCAGTAAGAACCAGAACCCAAAAATCAGACACAGGATATTCGATTATCTTTCCTTGGCTATAAAGCTTGTCCCCAGTAAGAACCAGAACCCAAAAATCAGACACAGGATATTCGATTATCTTTCCTTGGCTATAAAGCTTGTCCCCAGTAAGAACCAGAACCCAAAAATCAGACACAGGATATTCGATTATCTTTCCTTGGCTATAAAGCTTGTCCCCAGTAAGAACCAGAACCCAAAAATCAGACACAGGATATTCGATTATCTTTCCTTGGCTATAAAGCTTGTCCCCAGTAAGAACCAGAACCCAAAAATCAGACACAGGATATTCGATTATCTTTCCTTTGCTATAAAGCTTGTCCCCAGTAAGAACCAGAACCCCAAAATCAGACACAGGATATTCGATTATCTTTCCTTGGCTATAAAGCTTGTCCCCAGTAAGAACCAGAACCCCAAAATCAGACACAGGATATTCGATTATCTTTCCTTGGCTATAAAGCTTGTCCCCAGTAAGAACCAGAACCCAAAAATCAGACACAGGATATTCGATTATCTTTCCTTGGCTATAAAGCTTGTCCCCAGTAAGAACCAGAACCCAAAAATCAGACACAGGATATTCGATTATCTTTCCTTGGCTATAAAGCTTGTCCCCAGTAAGAACCAGAACCCAAAAATCAGACACAGGATATTCGATTATCTTTCCTTGGCTATAAAGCTTGTCCCCAGTAAGAACCAGAACCCAAAAATCAGACACAGGATATTCGATTATCTTTCCTTGGCTATAAAGCTTGTCCCCAGTAAGAACCAGAACCCAAAAATCAGACACAGGATATTCGATTATCTTTCCTTGGCTATAAAGCTTGTCCCCAGTAAGAACCAGAACCCAAAAATCAGACACAGGATATTCGATTATCTTTCCTTGGCTATAAAGCTTGTCCCCAGTAAGAACCAGAACCCAAAAATCAGACACAGGATATTCGATTATCTTTCCTTGGCTATAAAGCTTGTCCCCAGTAAGAACCAGAACCCAAAAATCAGACACAGGATATTCGATTATCTTTCCTTGGCTATAAAGCTTGTCCCCAGTAAGAACCAGAACCCCAAAATCAGACACAGGATATTCGATTATCTTTCCTTGGCTATAAAGCTTGTCCCCAGTAAGAACCAGAACCCAAAAATCAGACACAGGATATTCGATTATCTTTCCTTGGCTATAAAGCTTGTCCCCAGTAAGAACCAGAACCCAAAAATCAGACACAGGATATTCGATTATCTTTCCTTGGCTATAAAGCTTGTCCCCAGTAAGAACCAGAACCCAAAAATCAGACACAGGATATTCGATTATCTTTCCTTGGCTATAAAGCTTGTCCCCAGTAAGAACCAGAACCCAAAAATCAGACACAGGATATTCGATTATCTTTCCTTGGCTATAAAGCTTGTCCCCAGTAAGAACCAGAACCCCAAAATCAGACACAGGATATTCGATTATCTTTCCTTGGCTATAAAGCTTGTCCCCAGTAAGAACCAGAACCCAAAAATCAGACACAGGATATTCGATTATCTTTCCTTGGCTATAAAGCTTGTCCCCAGTAAGAACCAGAACCCAAAAATCAGACACAGGATATTCGATTATCTTTCCTTGGCTATAAAGCTTGTCCCCAGTAAGAACCAGAACCCCAAAATCAGACACAGGATATTCGATTATCTTTCCTTGGCTATAAAGCTTGTCCCCAGTAAGAACCAGAACCCCAAAATCAGACACAGGATATTCGATTATCTTTCCTTGGCTATAAAGCTTGTCCCCAGTAAGAACCAGAACCCAAAAATCAGACACAGGATATTCGATTATCTTTCCTTGGCTATAAAGCTTGTCCCCAGTAAGAACCAGAACCCAAAAATCAGACACAGGATATTCGATTATCTTTCCTTGGCTATAAAGCTTGTCCCCAGTAAGAACCAGAACCCCAAAATCAGACACAGGATATTCGATTATCTTTCCTTGGCTATAAAGCTTGTCCCCAGTAAGAACCAGAACCCCAAAATCAGACACAGGATATTCGATTATCTTTCCTTGGCTATAAAGCTTGTCCCCAGTAAGAACCAGAACCCAAAAATCAGACACAGGATATTCGATTATCTTTCCTTGGCTATAAAGCTTGTCCCCAGTAAGAACCAGAACCCAAAAATCAGACACAGGATATTCGATTATCTTTCCTTGGCTATAAAGCTTGTCCCCAGTAAGAACCAGAACCCAAAAATCAGACACAGGATATTCGATTATCTTTCCTTGGCTATAAAGCTTGTCCCCAGTAAGAACCAGAACCCAAAAATCAGACACAGGATATTCGATTATCTTTCCTTGGCTATAAAGCTTGTCCCCAGTAAGAACCAGAACCCCAAAATCAGACACAGGATATTCGATTATCTTTCCTTGGCTATAAAGCTTGTCCCCAGTAAGAACCAGAACCCAAAAATCAGACACAGGATATTCGATTATCTTTCCTTGGCTATAAAGCTTGTCCCCAGTAAGAACCAGAACCCAAAAATCAGACACAGGATATTCGATTATCTTTCCTTGGCTATAAAGCTTGTCCCCAGTAAGAACCAGAACCCCAAAATCAGACACAGGATATTCGATTATCTTTCCTTGGCTATAAAGCTTGTCCCCAGTAAGAACCAGAACCCCAAAATCAGACACAGGATATTCGATTATCTTTCCTTGGCTATAAAGCTTGTCCCCAGTAAGAACCAGAACCCAAAAATCAGACACAGGATATTCGATTATCTTTCCTTGGCTATAAAGCTTGTCCCCAGTAAGAACCAGAACCCAAAAATCAGACACAGGATATTCGATTATCTTTCCTTGGCTATAAAGCTTGTCCCCAGTAAGAACCAGAACCCAAAAATCAGACACAGGATATTCGATTATCTTTCCTTGGCTATAAAGCTTGTCCCCAGTAAGAACCAGAACCCAAAAATCAGACACAGGATATTCGATTATCTTTCCTTGGCTATAAAGCTTGTCCCCAGTAAGAACCAGAACCCAAAAATCAGACAAAAGCAGGAAATGCCAAATATCAAGCTTCTTTACGAATAAAAGCAGCTGTAACGTCCAACGAACGGCGTTCGATTCTACAACCGAACGTTAGAGTTGTGGCTATATTTTGATCAAGTTGAAATATTTACACCTTTCACCGTTATCAAGCCATGCTGAAGCAGTTACTTAAGTCACCACGAGTAAGTTGTGATAATAATCTATATCTAAAAACTTTTGGTGAATACACTACGCTCAGAAAATTATATATTGATTTTTAACGAGAAAAGCTCTTCAGTGGTGTTGTCCGCCGCTTGCAGTTTGTTCGGCTAAATGACCTTAACTTTCCTTGTGTTTGTTATTAGAAAAAGATTAGTTGGTTATAGGTTTTGGTCAAAACCATATAAGCTACGGGTTAGTTCCACAATAAATAAATAAATTAAATATAAAAATAATAAAATGAATTAATAAATAAATAAGTGATCGTATATTTTCCACCACCCCCTGATTTGAAGGGCTGAAATCATAGATTAGAACTGATGGACTTTACTTCTTGCGACCCATTTACAATGGGAGCTTGGCAGGAGAGAGAGAGGAACTCCAGTGCAACAGTCAACTCATCCACCACTGATCTGTGTTGTCACGTATCTGTTCAACTCTATATTGCTCTTTTGAATAATATGAGGTATCGACTTCTGAATAAGAAAACCACCCTTCTCGTGTGGACCAACTGGAGATAAAGTTGGGTTATAGTTGTAATAACTAATAAGGATATTGATGCTTCGATTTCAAAAGGAATGAATAATTCTAAAGAGCATTTCATAGATATCTCTGTTAGTTCGAGAATTTCCATAACGAAAACAAATGATATTCAGTACGAATGCAAAATAATTGTTCAGTTGCCAATTGAACAGAAATCATTTTTTTTCTCTGGGAGTATTTTAAGTGTATTGCACTAAAAAATGTTGTTCTAATTTAAATGTGTTTGGATTCTGGTTACATAGATACACAATCAGAATTTTTAGTCATATATATTTATGTAGATTTGGATAAAATCGATATATAAAACTGTTCGTGAATAAAAATGGAATTGAGGCCAATGGAGATTAATGAATAGAGTTTAAAATAAAAGATACCCCACCCCCAATTTCACTTTCATCGAAAGTGAAACTGTTGGACACTTTCCAACCCACTGCGTTTGCAGTCTCTCGAAACGGACAGTTCATACTTTATAACAATTCATGGGCTTAAAACAATCCCACAATACAATGACCTGTGCGAAGTTCATATGACGTAATGGTTATTAACTATAGAAAGGGACTGGGAGAATCACATTCAAAATCAGATAGATAAGATTAGAGACTCGGTAGAAGATAGACAATCTAGAATTGCCTGGCAAACAATAAACGAAGTGAGCAGAAGAAAGAACACAGCCAAAGCAAAACTTAAAGCAGCAAACCAACAAGAAAGAATAAAACTGTGGAAACAGCACTTCGAAAACTTACTTGGAAACCCACCAAAAATAACGCATGAACCAATCACCAGAATAATTAGCAAACAATTAGACATTAAACTTGGACCGTTCACACAAGGAGAACTCGACTCGGTTCTCAGAAAAATTAAAAATAGGAAAGCTGCAGGACTGGACGAAATTCCCCCGGAAGTATGGAAGACCAGACAATTCGACGACATACTGCTCCGACACTGCAACGCAGTATACAATCAAAATCCGATAGATAGATGGACGAAGGGATGCATACTCCCCTTCCCTAAAAAGGGGGACCTCGGATTAGCCAAAAACTACCGAGGCATAACACTTACATCCATAGCTGCCAAAATCTACAATGCCCTACTACGAAACCGAATAGAACCCAAAATCGACAACATACTTAGAAAAAACCAAAATGGCTTCCGAAGAAATAGATCTACGACCTCACAAATACTAACCATCCGCAGAATCCTTGAAGGTGTACGGGCAAAGAACCTACAAGCGACATTAATATTTGTCGACTTTACCAAGGCTTTCGACTCCATTCACAGAGGAAAGATGGAACAAATCCTACTAGCGTACGGCATACCTAAAGAAACCGTAGCGGCAATAACGATTCTCTATAGAAACACTAAAGTAAAAGTACGATCACCAGATGGAGACACAGAATACTTCGACATTGTAGCAGGAGTACTACAAGGGGACACGCTGGCTCCGTATCTCTTTATCATTTGTCTAGACTACGTACTTAGAACATCGATTGACAAAATCAAAGAGAATGGCTTCGAACTGACGAAGAAAAGAAGCAGAAGATACCCCGCAACAACAATTACCGACGCCGACTACGCCGATGACATAGCGATACTGGCAAATACACCTGACCAAGCCGAAACACTTCTGCATAGTATGGAACGAGCAGCAGCAAGCATAGGCCTCCATGTTAATGCACACAAAACGGAATATATGTGCTATAACCAAACGGGGGACATCTCCACTCTAGAAGGAACCCCTCTTAAACTAGTAGACAAATTCACGTACCTAGGAAGCAGCGTCGAATCAACCGAAAAGGACATCGAAACGAGGTTAACGAAAGCATGGACAGCTATCAATAGGCTATCGACTATATGGAAATCAGACCTAACCGATAAAATGAAACGCAGTTTCTTCCAGGCAGCGGTCACATCGATACTGCTATATGGATGCACTACATGGACGCTAACAAAACGGCTGGAGAAGAAACTAGATGGCAATTACACAAGAATGCTGCGTGCAATCCTCAACAAGTCCTGGCAGCAACACCCCACAAGACACCAACTGTACGGCCACCTGCCCCCTATCACGAAAACTATTCAAGTTAGGCGAACCAGACATGCAGGACATTGCTGGAGAAGCAGAGATGAACTCATAAGAGATGTACTCTTATGGATCCCCACACACGGCCGCGCAAAAGCAGGACGACCAGCACGAACGTACATTCAGCAGCTATGTGAGGATACAGGTTGTTGTCCTGAAGACCTACCTAGGGCGATGAACGACAGGGAGGAGTGGCGAGAGAGGGTCAGGGATATCCGTGCTGCCAGCACGATATGATGATGATGATGATGACATTTAGGAAAAGCTTGAAAAAAAAAAAGGTTTCATTTATTGTTCATTGATGTCTTGGTGAATACTCTTCCAGTTTCCATGTTTTTTTAACACACGCTGTGTACGTAGCCCTGATAAAAACTTTGGAAATTAATGAACATCCTTTCAGTGTACTTAAGGGTTTTCTTTTAATTTATGCATTGACTGTTGATGTAGTGATTGCCATCTAAGGCCTTTATATGACATGCAACCCCACATTATCAATCATCTTTGTTTCATTTGAACAGCATCAGACAAAAGTTCCAGTATAATCCCTTTGGCTAATGCAGATTCTTGATTCATAACTGAATATCATTTTCATCCAATTTCTTTTCCGAATGCAATTTACTAAATAATTCCATCAATTTTTTCTATATTTTCTTCTGTAGGTCTTGGAAAAAAATTCTACCATTAATTTAAATAATTCAATCTAATTAGTTAAAGGAAGACTTTATGAAACCAGAATGTTCAACTCTTAAATTACTTGTAATTAGTTTATTTACTGATTTTATATATATATATATATATATATATATATATATATATATATATATATATATATATAACGTGAAGACCGTCTAAGTGTAGGAATTACAATTTTTGCCAGAGGTAGTATTAGATGGATCTAATAACCGTTACCTTTCTCAGTTTTTTTATTATTATCGTTCCTAAAATAATTTACCAAGTTTTTCCGAAGTTATTCTTATATATGGACACCTAGAACCTTGCTTGTGATTTTTAACGAAACACAATTAAAAAGGGAAAAAAAGCTGCCATAATATAGCTTTATATATGAAGGGTTCTAAAAACTTCTCAACCCAACTAATAAGGGAATGATGTTGACATATAAAAATTGTACATGCAATTTAACATAGATATATATCCTAGAGTTCAACACATTCGGCTTACTTGCCCAATTGGCTAGAGGTGTAGAATACAGCTGCAGAGGGGTAAGACTTCCTCACCGAGTGTCCTGCATATGACTCTAAACAATCTGATGGTGAGGTCCCAGTAATGCTGGAGCTTTGGGGAATGCAGAGTCCCCTTTCGTTGCCATCGCTCCCCGGTCCACTCTGGCCCGGAATGGTAGCAACTGATAGGGTCCTATCTATGGGTCAAATAGAACTAAACTGTGTATTTATGCTAAACTGAATTGTTTGAAATAGAAGTTTTTATATTCAACTCTGAATAAACAAAAAAACTATATTTATACTAAACTAAATTGTTTGAAATTTATCAAAATGACTTAATTCGGCATTAAATGATCTGAAAAGGATCGAGACGACGTAAAACAAGATAACCAACCAACACTTGACAAACAGCTTCTCAAGTTTATATATATATATATATATATATATATATATATATATATACACAAGTTTTTCAACTCTAAAATAGGCTTAAAACTTAACTGAGTTTCCCCGTTGCCAACCTTCATGTGAGCTCGTATGAAGGTCTCAGCTGAGGATCAGCAATTAATCTATTCTATGATTGAAAATATGACATTGCTCTGCATTTTACAGATTAAAAAGACTTTTAGCATTGAATTATATCGTGTGTTTATGTATGTGTGTATATATATATATATATATATATATATATACACCAATATTTATATTGTGTGTATGTATGTTTATATATATATATATATATATATATATATATATATATATATATATATATATACACATACATACATACACACCAATATTTATATATTACTAAAATTGCATGAATCTGTAAACCCCCCCCCCAAACAGCACGATAGTGAGATTTTTTTATTAGAGCAAAACATTTTAAATGTTTTGAGAGAATAAAACAATCTTCACTTCAATTTACAATTAAGTTATAATTTTAGGATTTCTGTATTAATGCTGAACATAATTTTTAATATCTAAAATAAACAGAAATTTACATTTAGTTTATTTTTTGTTTTCAATGTAACTAATCTTGTCATTGTAATTTTAATATTTCATTTATCAATATGCCAGCATAAGGAAGTATTCCTATCGAAGCACACGCTTGTAAATTGGTATCTTTATACTTGTATAGCTTTTTTGTATTTATTTGGAAATTGAGTGCTATATCTTGTCATTGTCTATTTATAGCAATCAATTTTAATTATTGTCATCGTTAGATAGTAAAAAGTAGAGTTGGTTTAGTTTTATGGCATATCAACCCTTGTGGGTTATTAAATACCAAATCCTCTTTATAAAGTTGGCGACCATAGTCGAGGGTAACCAGAAGGCTCCCTTTTCAATAGCTACTACACCGAGGTGTAGGGGGAGGGCGCCACTCCTTTCCCTGGATTGCTCCACTTCACTCTTGACACGTACCTTATATAGCTGCTGAGTGTTAAGCAAGGAGGTATAAAGTACCATTTTTAAAGTCTTTGGTATGACGCGACCTGGGATTGAACACAGGTCTCCCCGACCATTGGCGAACACTCTACCCACTAGCCAATGAGCTGGTAAATCCTCTTTATACATATATATTAAATATACATGATTTGTAAACACATTTTCTTGATAACTTTCCCAATTGACTGGGGCTGTAGAATATACCAACTTGATCTCTGCAGAGGGGTAAGACGCCCCCTCTCACCGAGTGTCCTGCATATGACACTAAACACTCTGATGGTGAGGTTCCAAGTAATGCAGAGTACCCTTTCGTTGCCATCACTCCCAGGTCCACTTTGGCCCGGAATGGTAGCACTTGATAGGGTCCTATCTATGGGTCAAATAGAACTGTTTTGGCATTTAACTGTGTGTAAACAAAAAAAAACTATACTTATACTAAGCTGAATTGTTTGAAATAGAACTGTTTATATGTATAAAAATGGATTTGGCATTTATAACGTACAATGGTTGATGTACCATAAAACCAATAAACTGAATAGCTTGAAATAGAAATGTTTCTGACATTTAAACTGCGTACTTATGCTAAACTGAATTGCTTGAAATGGAACTGTTTATATGTATAAAAATGGATTTGGCATTAAATAACCTACAATGGTTGATTAAACCAAACCAAATTTGTTGATATTTTTAAATGAGTCTGAGCTTTGTTTTTGTTTTTTTTAACACTACACACAGTTGAATAGTTCCAAATATCGCTATTGTGACGATGAAATACAACACCCTCATACATTCTCTATGGGTGTGAGGAGAATGCATGAAGACAGTAGTCGGCAAAGCAGAAAAAGACCGAAGCGTTATAAACGCTGTCGCTCGTTAACTTTTCTCTATTGACACTAGGAGAAACACCCATGCGAGAAACTCACTCGCCATTGACTGTGTGTCAGTGGAGAGGCGCCGACAACGACTGTAATTGGAGCGAGGAAATAAACCGGCAAAAAACGCTAACAGGTTGACTAATTTTGAAACAAGGGAAAATAGTTAGTTGCGGTTTATTCTTGGAAAGAAGATGGAAGCAGAGAGAAACGAAGGAAAAGGACTTCTCCTTGAATATATTCACACTCCGGGGTCAGGGAACCTCGTTAATTAAAATACCCAAAATTGATGTGTCCATCAAGAGATAAAAAGGAAACGTCGATACATTTTGATCTGAAATAAGACGTGTGTCTATCTATTAACGCGGTTATAATGAAAGAAATGAAAGTAAGAAAAGTTTACAAGTCAAACAAGCTAATTCTTTGAAATCCCAAGTAAGTGAAACTGGAATTGAAATACGTTTAAGTTTCTCTTGTTATATTCATGTTGATGTAAATAGATGGAGATAGAGAAGAGAAGAAGATCTCTGATTAAAGAACCTCTTTGAATGGTGCGATTGAACCAGAAAGTCGAGAATTAGAACTTTTATTGTCATCCTTTTGTTTAGAGTAATTTCCTCCTCAATATTGTTGCATAAACTGTATAATCGATAACTTGTTGATATCTGATAAGAAAAGGGAGAAGGGAAGAAGGAATACTCCCTAAATGATAAAGACTGAGAATTGATATTCCGTTACTCGGACCTGAACCCTGAGAAGGTGGACAGTATCTACTGTGTTGAGAAACTGGACTCTTTTTCTTTCTTTCTTGTAAATAACAGTTTTCTTCATTTCTATCTTTTGACTGAGTTGTTAGTTCAATAAAAGAATATCTATATTTTTGGATTTGATTCAATCAACACAGCATTCTGGGTTTATTCTTTCAATGTTCTATTTGTCGAAGGCCTTGTATTTGAGGAGGGAAAGCTAGCCAGTTAGCTGTGTTTAATTTCACTCTTCCACCTATAACTCGCTAGTGGCTTTAAAATGTGAATTAACTAGGAGTTGGTGATATCTGTCATTATTAGATAACGTTGGCAATCCACAGCCTACCTATATGTCCAGTTTTAACTGGTGGACTTGGCGGGAACAGATAGAACTTGCATGCCCTCTGGGCATATGGCGGCATAACACTATCTAATATGAATAATTCTATTTACTATTAATCATTTGTTTGCATACAATTAAATGGTTTCAAGTATTGCTATTTAACAATTCAATTAAACATCAGTCATTTGTTTACACACAGTTAAATGATCAAACAGTTCTATTTCAAATAATTCAATTTAGCATGTCATTTGTTCACACTCAGTTTAAATGTCAAACAGTTCTATTTGACCCATAGATAGGACCCTATCAGATGCTCCCACTCCAGGTCAAAGTGGGCCTGGGAATGATGGCAATGAAGGAGTACTTCACATTACTGGATCCTCACCATCAAATTGTTAAGTGTCATATCTAGGATACTTGCAGAGATACAGTTTGTGTATTCTACAGTCCCAGCCACCTGGGCTAAGTAGAGTTGGGTATCTCATGTAGTGTAATGGTTAGGAAGTTAGATTAGCAGACCATAACGAGTTTGATTCTCACTGAGTACTCTATTCTTCTGGCCTTGTGCCACAGCTAAGCTAAGCTTATTAAAATGCCATAAAAAGGTAGAGCTGTAGTGAAAGATATATATGAAAAAAAATGATCAAACTATCAGTGAAATATTGTGGCTAATTAAACCTGCATTTTATTTTTTGTTTTTTTTTCTTACTTTATTATTTAATAAAGACCCCCCCCCACCTAAAAAAAACAACAAAAAACAAACCAACAGCAAAAAAAAAAAAAAAACCAGCTACAGAAAGGAGGCCAAGGTTTGCTTTTTCGAAAGGAGAGAGATGATTAATTTAGTAATATTTTTCTTATCTATACTACTATGCTGAAGTTAGTGCATATGTGTGTGTGTGCGCGAACCAGGGAATCACAGCCAAAAGTATAAGAGACATGATTTTTTTTTGTATGGATATTTATTTGACCTCAACTTCTAACATTGACTGTGAGGGATTTTTCTCTAAGGTCACAAGAGGTTATTAGATAGCAAAATCTGCCATTACTGACTAGAGTGAGATAAAGACTTTAATAGAAATGATATTAAAAAAAAGAAAGAAAAAGTTTTGATTTCACTAAAATGAATAAGGATGAATAAAGTCTGATCCATATTTTTTACACGGCCAATTCTATGTTGGATGTTGATGAGTAAGAGAAGAATAAGGAATATTATACACAAGGACGATCATGTTGGGCACTAATCAGAATTTTATGTCATCTTCAGATTTCTGTATTTATCACATTTTGCTAAAATATAATATCCCAATTATTTCATCAAAACATTTTCTTTTTAGCAGAGCACTACTGGCTACCATTGCTTGTAAAAACAACAAAACACTAAACTAAACATCAGATTGCTGTCTGAATTAAATGTTGGAATTTCTTAGATGAAGTTGTGCTATTCATTTTTGACTATTTGCCACAAGTTTTTCATCAGATTTCTCTCTCATATTTTTGTTAAATTAAAACACAAGGGATTTTTTCCATTTATTCTACAACTTAAGCAACATGAGTCAGAAATTAAAGATGAAATTTGAATGTATCATTTAGGATCTGACATGATGCATTTTGGAGAGGGCAGAAGAGAAAAACAAAAAAAATCCATCATTTCCAACCAGCCTCTCTCTTCAGTGAGTGTGTCTATATGGACACATGCACACACTTTACACAATGACTGTTGTTAGATGTAGTTAAATTCAAAAAGCTTTCAATATAATCTTTTCTGAAATTCTTTTCCCTTAACTTTTTCTTCCCTAATTAGGAAAATAATACCAGATCCTAGTGATACAAATTAAAAGATATCAGATTTTTATCAAATTTTATATGTAGGGTTTATCATTATCCTATGTAGGGGTTTTATCAAATAGATAAAAAAATTTACATTCATGCTAATGTTTACATGGTTAGAAAGGCAACTAGTGGCCCAGCTTTTTTGAAAACTAGACACTCAAATATAATAAAATAGGCAATTTATATATAAAATCAAGCGAGGATTTAGAAAAGCAATACAACTGAATGAGAATTCACTGGGTGACTCACAAAAGACTGACACATTTTAAAAATATATATATATTTTTTTTTTTAGTTCAATTGTTTAAATATTATCTATTTTTCAGATAAGTAAACCCAAGTCAAATGAAAATGTCAAATTGTGAAAGAAATAATGGAATTTTACCATTCAACTAAGAGGTCTATAATTTCAATAAAAAAAAATAGTGTTTGTGCCCATTTTAATGTAAAGAATGCTCCAAATCCAAGCAGGACAAAGAGCTTAGTCTCCTGACTCGAGACTCATGGTAAAGGAAGACTTCTTATAAAGTGGTTGTTTCAGAAGCATTTGCAGAAAGGCAGCAGAGTGCGATTGAAAGTGTGTTCACTCAGCATTGATTAACTAAGTCAGCAATTTTTGGGACATCAATGCAGGGGATTGACCATAATGTGCATCCCTCCCCTACAAGATCCAACTGGTTTGGCTATTGAAACTACCTGATTATTATCAACAGCAACTAGTTTGTTTGTTTGGGTTTTATGTCATATTAACTTTAATAGCAACTATAGAGTATACACTTTGATTTGAACAGAATGTAAAAAGGTGGCAAATTTAGAGACCAACTCATAATCAGTGATGAAACCTATTTTCATCCAATGGATTTGAGAAGAAATAAAATAGCTGATTTTGAGGCACAAAAAAATTTACCAAAAATGCGTCAACCCTCATTACATCTAGTTAATAATAGAGTAATGGCCAGCAAAGTAATTGCTCCTTATTTTTTGGAGGATTAAGAAGGATAAATTGTGACCATGAATAGTATCCTGTGTAAAACCACAAGATTTGAAAATAACTTACACATTTGTTTACAACTAGAGGATGAAATAGACAACTTTTATTGGTGGGGTGGGGTGGGGTGAGTCTCAGTGGGGGTAAACATGTCAAATTGTAACACATCTTAATAAACAAATTCAAACTCCAATCATGCTGTTATGCTCACTTTTGGTCTAATACCCTTTGCGAAAGATATGACCCCCCCTATCTCTACCAATTATAGAGTAGAGCGTACTGCTATTTGTCTTCTACAAGAATAGCTTTGGCATTAAATAGTCCATGAAGGATGCTCTATCATTAAAACAAAGTAACCAAACCAAAGCATACTACCAGGAAAACTGATCTTTCATGCTGAATTTTCAGTGCCAGAATAATTTCAAGAATTCAAATAACCTGCCTGATTTGTCCGTATGTGGCGATATTTGAAAAAGCATGTAAATGGGAATAAGTCAAAGATAATACAATAACTTAAGAAAAAGATTCATGTTGAAATGAAAGGATTAACCCCAGAAATTCTAAGCAAAGTCATGCAAAATATTTGAATTAGTGCAACTTTGTGTACATTAAAATGGCGGGTTGGGGCAATCTGCTTTTTATTGTCAGTTTTTTATGGGACACCTTGAACATATAAACAAAAAACAAAAACAAACCATTAACCAATGAAATCTCTGCTCACTTATTTTTTTACTATTGATTCCAGGTTTTAAGAAATGTTAAATGTGAACCTGAAATCTTAAAATAGTTAAAAAAAGATAACAAGATTTCTCAAGTTATTCGTATCCCAACAGATTGAATTTAGTTGCTACAAAAATTCTTTAAAAATCTTCTTACTCGAAAATTTGCGTTCAATTATCCACTGAAAAAGAAAACTGGGGTCAAGTTACAAATAAATTTTATATATATATATATACACACACACACACACACACACACATATATACCAAAGGACAGAATTGATATGGCCTAAGACAACTTCCACAAGTGTTTGTTTTTATTTAGTTGACAGGATCAAGTTGTAAAAATAATTCTTTGTATTTTATTTGGTAGATGTTGGTGGTGGAGTTGTGAAATATTTCATTTTTTTCAAAGCCTCATTAATTGCCACAGCAGCAGATAGTTTTATTTCTTTGGGTTTTTTTTCTCTCAATCATTTTTAAGGGATTTAAAGTGTCTTTCTTGGGTTTTGTCCTTTTTAACAGTCTGTCTCCAGTAAAGTCATAACAGGAACCAAATTGTTTTTTGTTTTCAACATGAAGAAAAGCAGCAATAGTGGGTGGGTAGGTTGGGGGACAAAAAATAAACAAAACAAACAAAATCATAGATTTGAAATGCATTGACATCAGCAAAATATGAAAACATCTTTTGTCTCTGGCAAATTGAAGATTTCAGAAATGAGTACTTTTCTCCTTATGGCGGAAAGACAAAAGCCTCCAATTTTAGTTTCAGGTAAAAAATTATTTTTATTGCTGGCATGAGGGTAAAGAAATGTATGTAGGGGTTGGAGAGAGTGAGTGAGAAAGAAATCTTTTTAGTTGTTAGTCCACCATGATTTAAAAAAAAGTCCTTTTCTTTCGTTTGTTTAGAGGTGATAGATACTTGATCAACCATTTGATATTTACAGTCACAGAAAGTCGAGTTGAGAATTTTGTTTTGTAAACAGATTTACTTAATAATATTAGTAATAACATTTTTTCTTAAAAAAAAAAAAAAAAAGACTTGAATTTCAGTCCCCAAATAATCTTGTGATGAGTCATTATTTCAACAATTGTCTGGATTATTCAACTCATATTTCATGTTGCTTTTGTTGTTACCACAATAAATTTTGGCTGATCCATTCAATAGCTGTCTTCAAGCATATAATACATAAAAAGTAGGAAGGTCTCTTTTCCACAGAAAAAGGTGGTTAATAATTCCATATTTAGATGGCTAAGAGATGTTCTCTTCCTTCTTGCTAAGTAAAGGAATCTTCATTAGCCTAACTTACATATCCATCTGACACGCTGTATCCTTTCAATTACTTCACTCTCCAGTGATATAGTACTGAAGAAGACTGAGTAATGAATCGAAACAAAATGTTGTGCTTACAAGAAAAACAACGCAAACAACAAATTCACTAGATGGAGAATACTTAGATTGGTGGCCGTAGATATTTGTGTTGAGTGAGAATTGGGAGGCATTGAAAAGATCCGACCTACCATTATGCATTGATGCACATTTGACTGCATTTGTTACAGTGTAGACACAGAAAAAGAAAGAAAAATGCATACTTAGCTGCTCCTGTGTTATTTTCGTACTACAAATATAAACAAAAAAAAAAGAAGCATCTTGACACTATTTAGCAAAGCCCAAAGAAATGAAAGAGAAAAAAATGTAGCAATATCCACCAAAAACGCAGCCATTTTGATTTGATTCTATGACTAGTGAACTTCCTTTAGGCTTGAAAGCAAAATGAACTTTATGATGAGATTAAAAAAAAAAGTCTTTTTTTTTCTTTTGTACAATACAATGGCCCTGTTACAATCAGTCTTTAAAAAGTTAACAAACTATTTTTTTTTTCTTGGAAAAAAGAAAAAAAAATCAGAATACTGATGGAATTATTTCTCTGCAGAATTTGATCCTCATTAGGTGCTCTCTCACTCTCTCTCTCTCTATATATATATGTATAGATAGATAGAGAGAGAGAGAGAGAGAGAGAGAGAACCAGAGCCTTGTGTCCAAACTAAGCTCACTAAGCTTAGTAAAATAATAATTTCTCTGCAGAGTTTGAGGCTCCTCACAGCCAACTTTTTATAGTCTGCAACTCACACAACAGAATTGAATGTTTCTTTGAATATTTTTTTGGCTTTTAATTGTTTCTTTTTAAATGTATTTACAGTTACTTTTATGTAAAATCATCGCCCCCATTCCCTTAAAAAAAATGCATGCACCAACTTTTTCCAAGATCTGAAATTAAAAAAAAGTTTATAAACCCTGTTTAGTTGTAATCACATCAAAAAGGGAGGAACACAAAAGTTTCTCTAAGATGATCACTAAAGTGATACATTCAGTGTAAGTAATCAGCATTTATAATAATAATAATAATGATGATCAGAATAAAAGGTAGCAGAAAATCTGTTTGTGGGAATTTTCTCTTCAGAATCGGTCAGTCCAATGGCTGGAGGGCGAAAAAAAAAAAAAAAATCTGTGTCCTCCAAGTCATCAATAGAAAAGACTTAGGATTCCATCCTTGACACAAGATGTTTCTTTTTAACATTGAAAATGACTCTTATTGTATAGATGAGTGAGTGGAAATAATTTCTACCATGAGGGTAGTTTAAGTTTTGCAAGTATGAGACTGTGTTAATCAAAAAGGGGCTACATTATGCCCTGATTTGATGTTGAAAGTTTTACTTCTCTTGGATGAATGTGTTGGTAATGAGCTTGACAAACCCACTACCAGAGATTGAACCTTGGACTTTGTGATCTTCAGTTCAATGATGTTACCATTAACAAAAATTTTTTTTTCAAGTTTAAGGGTTTGAATAATCTGGCAGGGTTGAAAAAATGATTTTTTTTTTTTAAATGTGGATCATTCACAGACTGAAAAATGAAAAGTAAAAAATATGAAAAAAAAGTTAGAAAGTCCTATATATATATATATATATATATATATATATATATATAAAATCTTCCTTTTTTCTTTGTTCAAATTCTTTTTAATTCTCTCTGTTGATTAGTTTTTCACAGTTGGGTTTGTTTTGGTTTGTTATTTTTTTCTCCTGTTTCTCTTGAAATACAAAACAGCCCAGAAAATTGTGAAGGTGGGTGGTGGTGGGAGTTTGCAGAACAGCAATGTAGGGTAGGGGGGGGAAGTAGGGGTTGTTGAGTGATTGGATAGAATGCTATTAAAAGTTAAACATTCAAGAGAAAAGAGATAAAAATGGGTGGGTGGTTAACAATTGTGAACAAAACTGGAATTTGAAGTTTTCATCTAATAATAATAATCCCTAAATGATTTTGGTACAAATCAGATGGAAGCTCCCAAAATTGAAATGTACATCTATGCATATTCAACACCGAGGAGGAGGAGGAGGTGATAGAATGTATACAAAGGAATAAATTTTTGGAGTTAGCACTGTTTTATGTGGATTTCTTTCTTTCTAGGTTTTTCTCGCTCTTCTTGTGAAAATACAAGAAAATTAGCTCTAAATAGCCAAACTCAAAAGGATTCTTTTCCAAATTTGGGACAAATGCTTAGTTTAATGAAACAAAAAGTAAAAATGATGGAATTAAAGTCCAATAGATGTGATTTATTGAATTCATTCATTCATTTTTTTTTCCCCTCCTCTTTGTTGTCCCACTTGCTTTTCAAGATGAACAGGGAACTTCTTTAGCCAAGAGAGGCTCTTTCCTTAAACAAGTGTCATGGCCCTGTTTGAATAATTGGATGCTTAACTTGCACAAATCACTGTCAATGATTTGATTAGGGTAGATACTTGTCTGCTCAATACTCTGCAAAGAACAAACAAAAATAAAATTAATCATATAAAACAAAAAACAAAAATCAATTTCTAATTGTTTTCTAATGGCTAAATTATTTTAATAAGTATAAAGACAGACTGTTTTAAGGTTGACAACAAGAGTAACAGATTTTTTTCTTCTTCTTCTACTACTATTACTCCTCCTCCTCCTCCTCTTGGGCAGATAAAATATATACTTAAACCCCTTCACCAAGGGCTGAATGTGACAGAAGGTCAATTTTTAAGTGGCGCAAGGCTGGTCTGAATTGAGAGTCTTCTTTCTCCTAGACTGGTTGCCATACTACTTACTCATAGCAGAGAAAACAGAAAGATTAAGGTTCTTTCCAAGAGCACTGGCATGAAGTGAAATGCTAACAACCTTGTCTAGGACTAGAACTCGGGTCACCAAATTCACTTTCAGTGATGCTAAGCACACCTTTCCACAAGATTCTATTAGATGTGTTTATTCATCCCTCTTCTCATCAGCCATTGTGGCATGCCAGTAATAAGATATATTTTGTAAATATATTTGGCAATAAGATAGAATGTAAAGAGAAGTGAATTTTATGCTTTTTCTAAGGCTTTAAAAGCAGAGGGAACCTCAGCTAGAATTTAAACAGTTTGATAATTTTGTTTATTGTACAATAATTTATCCATGTAAATACAATTATTTTGTATCAATTTTTCTCTTTAATTGAATAAAAAATATTTTCAAAAATGCCAAGCTGTCCAAATCTAAATCAATAGATGGTAATCTTGTGAAAAACTTCAAGTACTAAAGTGAGTCAAAAATTTTGCAATATTTTGGTATATGCAAGTTTGTGGCATGTATATTACATGACCAAAGCAGTTCAAGCTGTGGGATATACCTGTTGTGGTTGTTGTAACATGGAAGTTGGTGTGCTGACACACTTGAAATCATGGGTTTTGAGGCTAAGGCAAATCTAGTGAGTAGCACTCTGAGAGTATCAGGCGAGCATGGCATCTCAGTCTAGTATAGCTTGTCACCTATATGACCTGGACAAAAAACACCTGGAGCTGTTGAAGTGTGCCTCATGTTAGCAATATATTTAACTCACCCCAGTATTTAGAGTAATTTAAGTTATTTAATCCAAGTTAAATATAAGAAATCATTTGATTTATATTTAAGCAATTTAATATCTCGTGATGAAAGTAGAAGTGCAACTCGATGAAATAATAAAAGATAAATAAATTGATAAAAGTAATAAACATATCCACACCTTGTCTACCTGACAGAGTTGACGGCGAATTTCCAGATCTCGTCGAGAACACAAAGCTCTACGATGAGAACCAACATCGTGTAGTAAATTGGCTCGTTCTTTGGCCTTCTTTACCATGGCCATATGAAGTGCTGCAATATCATTTTTGAATTGAAATTTATTTTCAGGTGCATTGATTGTTTCTTTTGTCACTACCTCTTCTTCCCCTTCATTGCTTGCCTCTTCACCTTCAGTGGCTAAAAAAAAAAAAAGGAATACAAATAAATAAAAAATAAAAATATGTTCAAGGCAATGTTGAACAAAAGTGTGTTCAAGGTTCAAATGTAATAATCATAATAGATACCTCATAATCATTTTCATAGCAATAGTTGTTTAAAATTACCTCTACCTCTCCAAATGAAATTAAGCCTGAAAAAGGAGTTAAGACACACATAACTAAAAAAAAAATGAAAACAATATGAATCTCTCACACTTTTAGGATTTGAAGATTCTGATAAAATACCCCACCCCCGAGATTTTAATGTACTGGGCAACCCACAAAATATTGTTGTTCAGATATTATAAGTAACCCAAATAAATTGAAAATGTCAAGTTACAACGTGAAAATAATAGAATTTTACTATTCAACTAATAGGTCTTTAATTTCAATAAAAATAAATTTACCAACGCAATTGAATTTTCCTACTTGTTTTTTTTTCTCTTTTTTTTAAACTTTCAATTTTATATCTTTTTGTTTCTTCCCTTAGAACATTTAAAAGTATAAATTGTGTATAAATGTCATAAAATTGTACATATATATCACAAAATACAGTCTGTTACAACATCAATACAAATATTTTCAAGAAAAAAAATTCTTCTAGTAGAAACATTTTTGGTTGAACAATGGGAACAAGAAATAATTTTATTCTATTAAAAAGTTGAAAAAACAAGATTGTCTTTGTTGGTAAACAGCATGAAAAATAATCTGTATTCATATGGTTGATTGCTTAGGAACACTAGGTATTCAAAGCAAATTGCTCGTCTCGTACCAGACATAAACAAAGCTTTGAATATACCAATATTTGACAATCAAGGTCCATATAAGATTTTTTTTGGTCCACAATAGTATTTTAGTGGTCAATGAAAAAATTTTGCTTTTAACATATTCATTGTAAGAAATAATTGACAATTCTTTGGTTTGGAATTGATTAGCAATGATTTGCACCAGGATGACCTTCGATTTTATGCTGAACATTTGTAAAACTTTCATGATGACATGCAAGCTTGGTTGAGCAATATAAATATATCACATTGGGTATTTCACTTCCTCACAAAATTAATGTTGCTTATGTAAATATCACATTGGGTATTTCGCTTCCTCACAAAATTAATGTTGCTTATGTAAATATCACATTGGATATTTCGCTTCCTCACAAAATTAATGTTGCTTATGTAAATATCACATTGGATATTTCGCTTCCTCACAAAATTAATGTTGCTTATGTAAATATCACAGGAGAATTGCAGAGATGCAAGATTTAAAGAGGGGAAGCACAGTGTTTGAAAAAGTAATGGCATTGCTATAGAAAAAAAATCCACTACTCCTGGAGAAAATGCAGTTGTATGTAACTGCTTTTCTTTCATTTACTTTGTAAAATCTGGTTTCAGCCACGTTTCTAACTTACAATTAATAATTACTATTGAATAAAGTAGTATTAAAGTAGTATTTTTTAAAAAATGAATATGTCCTTGTATATTTATGACTTTTTTTTATGAGTGAACATTCATTTTCTATAAAGTTTAGTTAGTTGTTAAATAATTGATTGATATTAATGGCACGTCAACTGATCTAAAGTGACTTAATCTTATTCCAGCTCCCATAAGAGGAAAGAGGAAGGGAGAGAGAGCAGTAAAATAATAATTGGGGAGATGAAATATAAAAGGAAAAGTAAATAACTCACCTGTTTGTTCTTTTTGTTGCTCTTCATTTGATGGCTTGTTGCAAAGATCCTGCAACTTTTGGTAAAGTTCTTCACCAGCAAACTGGCGTGACACTCCGATCTTGCTGAATATCTGCTCAGGCCAATATCGTTGCAAAGCAGATCCAGATTTCTCAGAGTGCTTCGGTCGGTTGGTCTGCATCACATGTGACCAGTCAATGTTCAGCACATCAACAATACCTGCAGCAGTAGATCAAACAAACATTTATTAAAACATAAAAACAATATATAGAAAAAAATGAAGATGGGAATAATTTTTTGAAAATTTATAAAATGAAGTATAAAAGCAAAAAACAATTTTTTAAACCTCGTCTTGCATTATGGCGATTTAAAATATTTGTTTTTTTAAGAAAGTAACTTTTCATAATGAATTTTTTTGAAGGTAGCAGAAGGAAAGGATTAAACATTTTTTTCTCCAAAATGTTGCTTTATCTTAAGTTTTCAGAAAAGTTATTATTACAACTAGAAATTTTTATCTTTACTTATTTTGGTTGGTTTTTATCAAAAGATGTTTTTTAGGGAGCTGAGTAGGAACATTTCCTGTCAGCAATCACTTCTGGTTATTAAACGCAGTGAACCTAGGGATGTAGCACCCAATTCTTTTTTTTTTTTATTATGAGCAAATAGTGGGGTAAACTGGGCTCTCAAGCTTTAGTAAAGGCAACTGATTGAGGAGAAGGAAAACGCTGAAGTCAAAGTTCCTACAAACATAGCAGGGTAACTTGCCGTAGTGGAGTTAATAAAAAAAAAAGAAAAAAGGTTGCAGCTTGATATTATATCCAACGTCTTTCAAGCAGCTTCTCTGGTGATATTAATGCCAAGGTGTAGAGTAGTACCTTGCCCTTTCTACGGAGAGCTTATAAAATTATCTCAAAGTAATCACAAAAATATTTTTAGCTTATCAATTCTTTACTCATTCAAATGGGAAACTTGAAACAAGACTTAACACTTAGTCTATCATGGACAATGTCTTTGACTAACTAAAGAAGTGGTCTTCTAAATATAGGTTGAGATAAAAAGTAACAAAAGTATATGAAAGAAGGCTTATCAATCATTTGTAATTGTAAGATTAATCTCAAAGAGAACTTTGTTTTATAATTATTATAATAACAAGTCAGTATTGACTGAAGTGGGGAGAAAAAGATTGGTTTCCATACCCCAATAGGTCATCCATGTAAGTTCTTCAGGTTATAGAAGTAATTTTTCTTTTACAGTTTAATAGTTAAAGAAATGATTGGTTGGAAAAAAATCTGTTACAAAGTCAAATAGGAGAAATGATCTTTCAAATCTGAATGCATCTGTGTATTGAGAAATGGATAGCAAGCAAGAAAAAAAAAATCTACATCTTCAGCCTCACTGTATTAAGTAACCAGCAGTGAATGTTAGCAGGAGATATTTCATTAAAATAACAAAGAAACCAAGAAAAACAATATTTTTTGATAAACAATATTACTTGGCATTTTCAAATAGTTACCCATCTAGTATTGAACAAGCAAAATGTAGCTTAACAGCAATTCTTAAAAACAAATAAGATGATGGAAATAACAGAAGGAATTATTGTAACAGTTTATGAAAAGGAACCACATTATACAAAAATATTACATTAGGAAAATGAAGTATCGAACTTAATTTACAATTGACAAAAATAATCAAACAAGGTTTCATAGTTTGTTTTTTTTTAAATTATAAACTGTAAACATTAAGTCACTGTTGAAATGTTATAGTGTGTAACATTTAAATTAATATCTTGGAAAACAAAACCAAATTCAATAACAAATAAAAAAGCAGAATTGATAAATGCATTTTCAGTTGATAGAGTGGTTATATCACATGACAAATCTAAGTCTAAGAGACTGTATAAAATACGAAACCATTCAATCATTAAAAGCAGATTTTATTAATTTATGATCAAAAATTGAATGAAAGAAAAAATTGAATGAAAGAAAAAATTGTTCCGATTGTTATTAATGACATTTGTGGAAGAAGTATCATTAAATGAAACTTTTCATAGAATAAACTACTTAATTATTGTTAAAAAAATGATCATTAATGCTGTGTTTACAGTTAATAGATTTTTGATTTCAAGACATCATTTTCAAATAAACTTCTTCCTTAGCATGTTTAAAGAATCTTTCTATATCTTAAAATTACAACAATTATATAACACATTTCAAATGTTACTAGTGTTAAATTTTTTTTTTTTTAAAAGAAATATCCCATCAAATATTTCCCCTGAAGAACACTACCCAAAAATTCCAATAAAAATACAAATATGTTTTTTAAACAGAAAGGAAAAAAACAAATATAACAATTTTTTATTGTAATATGTTCCTGGGTTAAAAGTTACATATTTCTTTCTAATGACAGAGGTTAGTGTTCAATCTCAATTATAGGTCATGATTTTAAATGCTGAGTTCCTAAGCAGGCAAGCTCTTCCAAATTTGTTACCATATATTATACTCACCTTTTGGTTTTGTGCCCAAACAAAGAAAAACTAAGTAAAAACATCAATACTTTCTATAATCGATGATATGTAAGCAAACCTCATGTTTATCATTGACACCATGCAAAAACAACACACACACACAAATTTGAAATAAAGTTTTCTTGAAAAAAAAAAAAAAAAAATTAAGCTGCTAGAACAGTGAATTTTTTAATAAAGAAATTGGCATGAGAGAGAAAGTCAGGATTTCAGATCTGTGCAACTATAAAAATGTAATCAAGCAGTTAGAAGGACGTTTTTAAAATACATTTTCACTTTCTTTTATTAGCAAAATTTATCTTATTGAAGTTACAAGAAAAATTGAAAAGATGCTTTCAAAAGTTTTAAATAAGGTATTTTTGGAATTTGGAATATAATGACAGTTATTATTAACCTTTTTGCTCCCTTGCCTGCCCCCCCCCCAAATCATTAAACTAAAGAATAAAGATGAATCATTTGTAGCCCAATAATTAGTTAACACAGAACAAATTTGTCTGGTGGGAGAAGGAAAAAAAAAATACATTTAAACACTTGTTTTTTTTTTGTATAACTATTTTGTATGCACTTGGAACCAGAAAAAAAAAAAGAATTTCAATCCAAAATTCAACATAAACGTGTTGCCACTGATCAGTAGTTGATAGATTCTTGTAAAATCATTTATTTTGATATTGCCTAATGTTCATCTCACTTCGTGAGGCATCCAAATTTGTTACCCTCATGAAATTTTATATATATATATATATTACACATGCACCATCATACACAAGGAGAAACTATTAAATTTACTAATTCTTAATACAGTCATAACTATAAATTTTGAAAATTAATTGATTTAAGATTAGCAAAACATCAATTTTTATACTTGATTGTTACATATAAAACTTTAAAGTTAAAAATGATATTTTTACATTTACCTGAAATTGATTTTGCTAATACAAAGAAAATGAAAATGTTATTTAATTTTCATTCTTGCAATCAACAGTAAAAAGGGACCCCCCTCCAAAAAAACAAAACAAAAAAACCTATTAAAAAACCCCACCAAAGCAACACTGAATATTTGTCAATCATGATAATCTATGCTTATTCATGGAGGAGGAGGGGGGGTGTTTCATAAGCCTTATTATAGTTTACAATCAGAACAAGGGGAGATAATTTACACCTCATAAAATTGTTATCATTTACAATTGTACATAGTTGGGAAGGAGAGGTCACACCGCAAACAATACTTTAGAATTATACCAATAGAAAGGGATTTTTCACACCATAGAATGGCTGGGGGTTTCATATCATTAACATTTACTGTTTAAGATAAAAAGAAAAAAAGTAAATAGTAAAAAATAAAACTTATATTTTTGGCATAATCTCCAGGATATTTAAATAACAGTTTTCATAGAGAAAGAAAAAAAGATCAAAGCAACTGAAAAGATGAACAACTTGAAAGAACATTTAGATTAGAATTAAAGTTGTTTTTAAATGCATTAAAATTAGACAATGTTTAGGATAAGTTTTTCTTATGCTAACCAATGTTAAATTAAATCCACTATTTAGCTCTAATTTATTAAGATATTTTCAAATTATTTAAATCATGGTTTAAATAAAATTTGGAAGAACAATTTCAAACATTTTTTGTCAGCTAATGACAACCTGGTAGACAGTTTTAGTGCTTCCTAGTATTTTTTCCTAAAATCATTATCTGATAAGCCCATCAAGGTTGAAATGTTATGAATACTCCACCCAATTTTGGTTTTAATCTCATATTTTTCTTCCATGACTAAATGTTAATATTTTAACACATCACTCAATAAGTCCCGGGCCTAACTAATAAAACAACTTTTTGACTAAATTCAACTGTATTCATCAACATCGTCTTCTTTTTAGGGTGATACACTGATTCAAATGCTTTTCTAACAATTTGATGCCTTTTTTGTAGAACGATTTGTCGTTAGCCTCAAAATACACCTCAGTTTCTGATATCACTTCTTCACTGGAGCCAAATCTCTTTCCCGGAAGCATTCTTTAGAGGTCTGCAAACAGCCAGTAATCACTGGAGTTCAGATCTGGAGCATAGAGTGGATGAAGAAGAAATTTGAAGTGCAATTCATGGAGTTTTGCTATTGTTGCAACTAACTTGTGACACTTGGTGAAAGAGCACTTTTTCCTTCTTCATTTGTGGCCATTTTTTTTTGCAATTTCTCCCTTCAAATGCACCAATAATGCTATATAATA
This sequence comes from Sepioteuthis lessoniana, assembly GCA_963585895.1. NCBI lineage: Eukaryota > Metazoa > Mollusca > Cephalopoda > Myopsida > Loliginidae > Sepioteuthis > Sepioteuthis lessoniana. The sequence continues at coordinate 877,120 of OY757917.1, forward strand.
TTTGCTATTGATGGTTCTTCCTTTTTCAAGGTAATCGATTAACAAAATACCTTGCGCATCCCAAAATACAGAGGCCAAAACCTTGCCTACTGATGTTTGTGTTTTTGGTCATTTTGGATGGCTTTCACCTGCTGCTTTTCACCCAGCTGACTGCTGATTTGACTATGAAGTGAAGTGGTGGATCCATGTCTCATCCATTGTCACATATTTATGCAAAAATTCCTTTTAGTTGTGTTGAAAAAAGTTGCAAACAATGCTCTGAATCATCAATGCATTTCTGTTTTTGATTGACTGTAAGCAAACGCAGCAACCACTTTGAACAGCTTTCTCATTAACAAATGTTCATCCAAAATGGTGAATACACTGCCTTCTAATATCTTCAACTCCTCGTCTATCTCACGCAACTTCAATTTATAATTGGTCAAAACAAATTTGTGGAGTTTTTGCTGTTTTCTGGGACTGCTGTTTTCTGACCCTCTCTCGCCACCCATCTCTATCATCCATTGCTCCTGGGAGGGGTCTTCAAGGCTATATCCTGTATTAACACAGAGCTGTTGTATATAGGTTCTAGCTGGTCGTCCTGCCTTTGCTCGTCCATGTGAAGGGGTCCACTGGAGTATATTGCTTATGAGTTCATCCTTACTTCTCGAGCAGTTTCCCACATGTCTGGTTCGTCTAACTTTGATAGTTTTTGTGATGGGTGGTAGGTGGCCATATAGCTGCTGTTTTGTGGGGTATTGCCTCCAGGACTTGTCCAATATTCCTTGTAGCATTCTTGTGTAACTGCCGTCAAGCTTTTTCTCCATATCTCTCAATTCTCTCTTTTTTTTTTGTGACTCATCATAATCTTTTGATGGCTGCGTTTTTATTCTCCTCTATAGAAGACACCCTAATAGATAAGCAGCAGTAGTTTCCCGATCAAACTATTTGATCCTGGCCGTTGTCCTATAGGATTCGTATGCTCAGAACTTGGTTAGGCATGGTGTTGACCCGTCATAGGGCTTGTTTGCCTTTACATCCACCATACTGCTTCCCATGGTTTAAAAAAAAAAAATCCCTCCTCCTCTTGCCTGTATTAAGTTTTAACTTTGTAAAAGTCCCCAATTACGTTTTTTTTTTAAAAGTCATCAGAGTCCTTATTTATGGTTCATTGCATCCTGATAGGCATTCTATTTTTATGCTAACTTAGGTTTCCAAACTACAATAAATTCCAAAAGTATTAGCATCTTTTATCTCCTTTTTCATGGTTCAACTGCAACTTGGAATTACAGTATTTATCTTTTTATATTTAAAGCACAGATAATAGACAGCATGGATTTTACAAAAAAAAATCTTTCATGCATTTTAAAATGACAATATAGTAAAAGACAAAAAATATCTAACCGTCAGTTTGTAAACTAATAATCTGATTGGGTTCAAATTTTGACTCATGCCATTTGAAGGTTACTACTTTATTAAAACCATATGGATTTTTATTAGCGGTGCCATCTATATGTCAGGCCCAGGACATATTGAGTGATGTATCATAGCCCAGGATAAAATCTTAGAAAAAATTGTATTAGTTAATTGACCATGTATTTTAATTAATAAAATTGATCTGTATCACTATTTTTTTTTTCTTCTGTACATTGACACAACATGTGATTTGTATTGATCTATAAGCACACAAAAAACAAATTTTGATCAATCTTGAATGATCGAATCTCTTAAATCCATTTTAGAATATACAATTTTGCAAACATCTTTTCAATTTGTAAATCTTATGCGTATTGATATCATTATTATCATTATTTAGTTAGAAATACAGATTTCAAGTGCTGCTGGGGGTTAGCAGCCAAGTAAATCAAATTCAAAATTGTAGATGAGACTGGATTTTAATTTTGCACTAATGCCCTTGAGAAAAGCTTGAATACATCTCTTCTTCCCTTCCAGCGCTATAGGTAAAGAGTTAACTCAGCTTTTAAGCATTGGTAAAGGCAACTGGTGAAGAAAAAAGAAAATTGTATTCAAAGTTGCTACCAGTCATGATGGAGTCAAAAAACACAACTTGATGATATGTTCAACCTTTTTTAGGCCAAACTCTTGAAGTGAAACTAATACTTAGTTGTATAGCAGCTCTTTGATCTTTCTTTGGACAATACTGGGGTGTCACAAAAAAAGGGAGACTTGCAAGATGGGCAACTGGTAATCTTCCATATAACCATGTTCATGTCCAGAGTCTTGCAAAATCAACAGATGCCAGGAAACTTCAGGAAATATAAAGGTTCTGTCTGTCTTTTTAGACAATGAAAGGCAATAATAAAATTGTGGATCAGATCCCTCCCCTCTTTATATTGGAATGGTTAATCATTTTTTTGCCATTTCAATAAAACTACTAATATAAAAACTTGAATGAAAGACAATATTTTTGAAGGATTAATCAATAATTGCAATAAATGTCTTTCAGTAAACACATCAAAAGCAGTTTTGAACTAAAATTAAATAAAAATTATATATATGAAAAGCACAACTATTTTAAACAAGGTGAAAGAATGAATCTAATCGACATTGATGTTGGATTACACATTTCCAATAACAAGAACAGGATTGTTTTTTCTTAAGTTCCACAAGTGAATCAGATTAACATTAGTAGATTACAAATGACTCAATTAGGCTTTTTACCTATTAAAATTGTATTAATCAAACTTGTTGCTAGACAACTGTTCAACTAAACACAAAACAAAACAAAACAAAACAATCACCAAAGCATAACATGCAGCAGATGAAACAAGATTATCTGCTATTCCAACAATAAAACGCATTGAATTTAACAGCATTGTAACCGCGCGCGTTGGAAGCAAGAGATAGCATAGTACATGCAACTGGCATAATAGAATACATTTGTAATCATAGGCAAAAGAAGAAGCTATTTTCAATTGAAAAAAATAAAAAAGCCCATAGGTGGAACTGGCACACGCAGACAATGGTCTCACAGCAACAGCAGTCCAAAGCAGAGTACTGCTGCTAATTAAGAAAACTGATCCAAGTAAGAATTTTGTAAGGATTCAACTCACTCTTCTTTTTCTTCTTGTCTCCTCCCACTCCAAGGAGTTCGAGATCCAACTCTCCCTCCATGCTTTCTTCTTCAGAACTGATCTCCTCATACTGCATACCTGCACTGTCAAGGTCAAGCCCATCTGAAGCAAGAATACACAACCCACTTTTAACTAGACATGCAGAAATCACAAAAAACTGTTTTTGGATACATTCTTGAGGAGTGTATGAAGAAGAAGAAGAGGACAATGGATCTCGATCCAGAGTCCCACTCTTTAGGGGTGGGGTGGGGGACTTTTCTTTTTGCTTTTTTATCTCAATAACTTTATGTTGAATATTCTTGACACAACTTTTTCTTTTTTTCTCTATTCATTTTTGTTCTTAACAAGCTGACAAAATGAGCAAAGATAGCTCCAAGAAAATGGTTTATAAAGAAAATTAAATATATAAATAACAAAATCAGGTAATGGTTACAAGAATCTTTTCTAGTAACCAATACAAAATATTAAAATTGGAATACACTAAGATTAATACATATAAAAAGCAGATGTATTGTGCATATAAAATAGTGTTGTTCTGTCCGTGATCTTTACAAATTGAATAGAAGCAGTAAAAATATTCACATAAAAATGTTCAACTGTCATTGTTATCACAGAAGAAAAATTTTAATAATCAATTGACCATAACATCAAGAATTTATTTAGGGTCATTTTGAATAGATTAGGGTTGAGTATGAAAACAATTCCATGATTCCTTGAACAAGAAAACAGGAAAGTTTTTTCCTTTTTGTATTACTAAGAAAAAAATGTTTGAATTCAATATTGATATTATCTGTTTGGTGAGATCGGCCATGTTTTTTTTAAATTTCTATCCAGACTGTTATAGAACAGCAAAAAAAATCCCCAAATATTTATAAGGGTAACATTTTTTATAAAAAAAAAAAAAAAAAAAAAAAGAGAAAAATTTTTTTTATCTGCTTAAAAAAAAAAAAAGACACTAATCTTGCCTTTTTTATTAAATAAATAATAAAAAAGAAGTTCAGTTTTATTGATTTGTGAGTGTGAAAGAGAGAAAAAATTAAAGGAAACCTCATTTTTTAAAGTTTGTATGAGGGAATTTTGCCAGAGAAAATAAGAGAGTAAATAACTGTATGAATGAAAACATAGCAATAATTGTGGTGATTGATGTTGACTGTTGAATTTTAAAAATGCAGCACCAGGTAAAAATTATTCTGATCAAATTTGAATGGATCAAAAGATTTTGTGTCTGATGACATAAAAGAATCTTCTAAAAAAGAAGTTCTTATATATAAATATATATATTTACACACACACACACACACACACACACACTGCACCCCCAGCTCCACAAAAAAAAAAACAAAAAAAAAAAACATTTTTATCCCGTGGTTTCAAAGTTGGTATATTTGTGATTTGTAATGAAAGATACTCCTTATTTTGATCCATCAATTTTTCTTTTGATTTTGAAGTTTTTGCTTTGAAGTAAAAAGAGTCTCTCATCAATGAAGCATCAAAATGAAAAGTTTGATGCTTATGTTATATAGTCATATGCAGAAAGAATCACAATGACACAATGATAAAAGACGAGTGAAGACTTCTTCAGAAAAATATGTACTTCTCACTTTATTGTAAGGGTTCGAAAAGGGTTACTCAGGGTTTTACTGTGATAGGGAGTTGGAGACCGAACAGAACTGCAATATATTGACCCCCACTCTTATGGCCATCAGCGTTGTGTCTTTCTTGTTCTCCAGGGCTGCTCAACTGGAGGAAATGATGGCTTTCTTTACTGCATCTTATCACCAACTGGTCTCCAAAATTCCATCAGGGGTCCCAAGGGCCCCTTCGGCCGGGTGTGGCTTTCCCTACCACCTCACTCCGACGTCTCTGATCCCCAACTCACTGACTTCCTGTCTTCACAGAGTTATATAATAGTTCAACGCCCACTCATTCACCCACTCAATCTTTGGAATGGCATGTTTGATCGTCATCAAGCGCAAATAACTGTCATGCAGTTCAGAGGTCACTCTCTGTCGGTGCATCAGTCTATGAGTGTACCATGGGAATTTTACCTTGTCCCATTTCATCAGCCAAATCCGCCCATGCAATCTCTTTCGATTACTGGCTATTGGAATGTGTCACTTCCTTCCGGTGCATCACTTTGGAATGGGATGTTTGGCTGGGTCAAAGGTCAAAATACAACACTTTTCACTAGACAAACAATTTGCCCATTGACCTATGAATTTATAAACTCATTCATAAACAATAGAATGAGATCAGTTTTGATTCAAAAGATTTAATATTTAAAGAAAAAAGATTTCCTTCAAAGTAAGAAAGATATCAAGAAAAAATGCTATGATTCACTACAAAAACTTTTCAGTTGATCATTTCAAATTTGTCAGCGTCAAAAAAAAAACAAACTTTCTATTTGAAAAAGTGTTAAGTCACATCACAAGGTTCTCAGATTTGGGGATTTTTTAAAAAAGAAAAGAAAATTTAACAAATACCCAAAATATATTTCAAAGGGATAAATATTTACAAACTTATTTAAAAAGCAACACATTTTTTGTCAGTGACAATAACAAAGTCAAAATTACCCCTCCCCTCATCTTTACCATATAATACAAAACAGGTCAATATTGTTATTTCTGACAATGTCTTTTTATTATTGTGTACACACTGAATTTATGTAATTTGCATAAAGAGAAAAAATCTGATTTAACATCAAATGATGATAACAGTTGTTTTTTTTTTTCAGCATCTCTTGTAAACAAAGAAATTTCTGTATCACATCAGACGATTGAATAAATCTAACATAATAAAAATAATGGTTTCTATGAGAAACAGATTCAGGAATAGCCAAAATCAAATGTTCTTTGACTCTATGGCATATCAACATTTATATGAATTGCATAAAACCAATTCTTCAGATTTGTGCTGACAACTGCATAGCAGAAACAGTTCTTTTGTTATTTCTAGAAAACTAGCAAAGATAGACAAGACCATATTCTGTTTTTTTTTTGTTATGACCAAATGAAAAAAAGAAACCAACAGATATATGTCAAACATCATGAAATCAGCTACTGACCTCCCAATTTCAATGAGGAAAAGAATAAATACAAAAAAATTAAATAAATTTATAATTGTTCTTCTTAAGATAATTGGAAGCCTGAAAAGAATAATTGGACAGGTTTATTTATAACCAGTTAGATATAATAATAAAGTTCATTTCAAATTAGGCATCAATAACATGACAATTAAGATTTAACTAATGTGTTTATAATACAAAAATGTTTTTTAAGAAATGAATCAGAGTTGCTCTTCTTGCATCCATGAATGAAATTGCCTTAATGTATTCATTACATATTATCAGCATATTTAAGCCATTTTTGTCTAAAGTTTTTTCCATTTAAGCTGCTTGTATAATAAAATGAAAGATAAAAAAACATATGAACCCTTAATGTATGGAAACAGCATATACTTGGTTTTGTACATGTGCATTTGGGACATGATAACTAATATTTTTGATAGTGAAGTACTTTCAGGAATTCTTCACATTTCATGACATAATACCAATATTTTATTCTTTATTAGCCAATAAAAAAAGGTTTCAAGAACTGATTTGCATATCATTACTGTGTTACATCATCATCTAAATTTAAAATGAGAGCAAAGCCTTAATTTCAATAACAAAGCAAAACGACGGAAAGTAATTTATTGGATTTGTTGTACTTTGGTAATTCTAATTCTGAAAGCAAATTCAAAGCATTTTGCTCTCTATTAAAGATGTTGCGTTCAGGGACCCATTTGTGCAATGGTACAAAAATCTTTGATTGGACATGAACCAAAGAATATCTGAATACAATAAATAGGGAATATGAATCAAAAAACATATTTTAGTTGTTATTTGTGTACATAACTTTAGAATGTCAATTTGAACAAATTCCCTATCTGCATATTAGTGCAGAAAAATTTAATTAGTTCAGTGAGTGTTAAACTAACATCAAAATAATTGATTGAAACATCAAATAAGAATTAGAAAACTTAAGAAACCAGGTAGAAAAAAAAAAAAAATACTGAATCAAGTCGACATTGCAAATAATCAACATAACTGAACATAGGAAATAGTGAGCTTTGAAATAGAAGACATTTATTATTCATTTTTAACTAATAGATGCACATGCAACTATAATAACAATAACTGTACTAGCAATATAACCTTCAATGGTCGATGATTCAAGTGATCAGACATGGTTTCAGGGATAATGTATTATTACCACTAACCCAAAGTGGCCCAGCAGTAGTATGTTAATATATCTCAAATATATTTAATATTTATTTGACTTTCATTTTATTTGCTTTTTGTGGCAATCACTGAGATTTGTCACTCCATGGTGTAAAACATTCTACTGATGTCTAATATTAATGGCCTAAATTTCATCAGCTCTGATGGAATGTAACTGAAATTAAGATGAAAGAAATAGGAGCCAGAAATGAATGCTGACAAACAATGCTTTATGATTCTATGTTCAGAATTTCTTAGGATAAAAATAATAAAGGGTATCTCACAATGTGTAATGGTTAACAAGCTATTACTAGCAGACTCTTGTTAGTGAATTTGATTTTTATTGGTTGCCCAGTACAGAGGGGCTACAATTAAGCTAAGCTTAATTTGTCTGGGTAAAATTTTGCATTAATCACTGTTATTAGTAATTAATATTTTATTGAGCTGGGTAGATTTTCAGCACCTAAAAATGTTTATGCAGCAAAACATCTGAGTGAAAAGTAATATAAATGTGGGCTTTGTTTTTTACTTCTTTTTTTTTTTTGTGGTTGATTACCAGGGAATTGGGTCTTTGTTAAATGTAAGACGCAAAAAAATTGAAAGAAAAAAAAAAAAAAACAGTTGTGAAAGAGCAAAAAGAATTTCATTGATATTGTCTGAAATGAAATAAAATGTTCCATTAATTATTTAGTCTAGTATCCTCTTTGTTGTTTTAATCCTTTTTTACTAGTGCCATCTCCAGTCATCATCAGGTTGCTGTAACCAGGAATTTTACAAGTATGAATCTGTCATCTATTAGAATTGTTCTAATTAAAATAACAGTAGAAATTGGAACACACACACATATACATATAAGAGAGAGGATTATGAACAAGAGAAATGATTCCGTTTAAAACTCCTTGAAGATTATAATTGATTGATTTTGATGACATCAACCCATCTAGGGTTATTTTATGCCTAGATGTTAAGGAATCGCATTCATATTTCCTTTTTTTTTGTGTAGTTGATTCTTAAGAGGTTTTTTTAACATGGTCCTTTTGAATATGAACAATTTTCAAATAGATCTATTTGACCTATAGATGAGACCCTAACAGATACAACAACTTTGGGTTAGAGTGGACCTGGGATTAATGGTAATCAAGAAATACTCTGCCCATCAAGTTCAAAATTCAGTTTAGTGTCCGACTCAGGACACTTTCCTTTCTTTGAGAGAGAGAAGGTCTTACCTACTCAGCAGGAGATAGAGTCAATATGTTCTAAGTCCTGTCAACAGGATTAACCTTGAAGATTACAAGTGATAACATCCATTAAGAAAAAAAAAGTGGACAAAATGAAACATAACTTGAATAATATGAGGATACAAGTTTAAATAATCAATGCAATAAAAAGATGATTGAATTCAACTTAAAATACTAAGCTTTAAGGCAGAGGTTCCTAACCTCTTCAGGCCAAGGGCCACAAAGCTTAACTTCGGAGGGCCTGTGATGCAATCTTAAAAGGACAAAAAAAAAAAAAAAAAAAAAAAATCCTATTAAATTCACAAAGTAACAACCACAATCTATTAATGAGACTTCTGATGTTTGCAATCTCCAAAAGATATAATATCAAAGTTAAATGAAGAGGTTGACAGATGGAGCAGATCAGATAATCAGATGATTTGACTGTTGTAAATGCAGTATATACTTGTCATGCTTCATTTTGGAGAACAACTGTTCATAGCAGTATGGAATGTTAAATATGTTCCCTACTTGCAGGGTGTGGGCGATAAGATTGTGGAAACATCCAGATAGAAGTTTATGGTTCTTATAAAAACTGGGGATGTAGCAATCAGGAAACTAGGACTTGAAATTTTCTGAATATGGAAGATCAATGAGTTCCACCTGCAATTGTAATGGTACTTCTTCAGAGTCAAAAGGTGAAGAGAAAATTTTTGAAAGTTGGGTGAAGGGCCATACAGATGGGCCTTGAGGGCTGCAATGGGTCTACAGGTCAGGAACCTCTACTTTAAGGGATCTTGGAACAATTTAAATACAAAATAATGCATACACAACTGAATAAAGTAGTGCAAAGCCTTCCATATTGACTACAAAAATGTATCATCTATGCCACAAAACCCAAACCCCTTTACATCGGATTTGAGAGTGGCATGTCACTACTTACACGCAAGTGCCAGAAATCATTTTCATGGAATTTTGATGTTGCAAGTAAAATTATTTTTGCTGTGAATATTGCAAACCAGAAGAATATATTCTATCTCACGTGTTCTGAGATATTTTAATTTAGATGTGAATTTAAGTGGCTAAAATGAGCAATTTATTATTATTAATTTAACATATGATGTTCACGAATGCAAGTAAAAGACACAATCTCAAAGAATTTTTAACTATTAACTTTTTCTAATAGAAAAAAAAAAAATAGTTACTTTTCTATAAGGAGGTAAATATCATTAACAGATAAGGAAAGACAAGAAAATTAAACAATAAAAAAAAAAAAAAAATGGAGGAATAGAGAAAATGTCATATATTGGAAACTCTGTCGAATGTACCAATTATAAAACTCTTGAGGTTAATGAAGATCAGAGCAATAATTGCTCAGAGAGAATTAAAAAAAAAACAAAAAAAAACCCAACAAAGTATGGTGATGGAAATAGACAAATCTATGCTTTAATTTTAATAAACTTGCTAATAAGATCTCAAAATGCTTTCTTGAACATATCCTTTACAAAGGAAAAAATGAATATCTAAAAACTTACAAAATTTTCATAAAAGCCAACACTAAAAGATGACCTCTCATTACTCTCAACAAATGTTGAAAATGAATAGCCAAGGATAAAATTTGATTTATAAATGTAATACTTAACTAAAAGAAGGGGGCTTAACAGATCAGACTAAAAATCCCAGAGTTTTATTAAAAGCATATTTACTGAGTAAAAATATTATTATTGTAAGAATAATAGATTCTATGAAGTCTTTTATAAAATCCATTTTAATTTTAAGATTAGAAACTTGTTTTATGCAATAAATGAATTCAATTAGCCTAGATATTAAATATTTTAAAGAAAAAACATTTTTGTCAAGAAAAAAAATTAGTCAAGTAATAATTGAGGATTATAAAGATATTTCATTTTTAGTTGGTTTAAATTCAAATTCTTTATTAAACTTACAAGTGTGAATAAAGGTGATTTTCTGATAAATTGATGTTCATATGAGATATATAGCCCTAACAACAATTTTCTTTAATGCTAACATAATTGTTGTAAAATTATACAATTTGTTTTTAAGATTGTTAATACTTGATATTTAAAAATAGAAGGTATTTTTTCAGCTGAGGTTTGTCTCAGTGATAGGATAGCAACAATATTACTGCTGACAACAGACAGTGAGACGTGTTGAATCAGCCACTCTACAGTTAATTATTAATTTTTAATTCTTACTTCCTTCACTATATTTGCTACTCTTTATTACAATTCTCAGATAAGAAATAAAGAATAAACCTCCAACAAGATCCAAACATTAAATTTTTATCCTAAAAAAACCCGCCTTTCTCTTACAGAAGATTCACCAATTCATGCATGAAAGTCAATTGTTCCCAGTTGTTAGATTGTTATACTGTCATTTTTTTTCTTCCTCCTCGCTGATATACCAATTTCTTTTTTGCTTACATTTTGTATCAACAGTAATAGTTGCATTATTTGAATTTTGTAGATGAAGCATTGTCAATTATTCATTTTAATTAAAACTGATTCTATCCAATTTTTGTTGCAAGATTTTTTAAACTCCCAAATTGTCTGTTCATAATTGTTATTAAGAAAATAAAGACTTAATTGTTTGGTAGACCATTTTAAAAGTGTAAACAAAATATTTCTCATTACTTTTTTTATTAAATTATACACAGGATGATGCACACATACACAAAGATAGCAGAGTGTCAGAAAATCCTTATAATTTTAATTTAGCTGTTGTTTTTAACTGGCACAGATTTTTGTAGTTTTCTTAAGTAAAGAGTTCCAATCAAGTTAATTTAAAGTCTAAGTCAAATGTAAAAATAAGTGACGTTTTTCTTTCTCAACAAATTAACATTTGAAATGAATTTCTTTTTCAAATTATGACAAAATAAAAACAAAGCCTTTTAAAAGTTTTTTCAAGTTTATAATGAAATAGAATAATAAAAAAAAGCAATTTAAAATTTGAAATGATGTAAACCTTTCCCTTATTGTGGAATTGCTGGATCTCAACGAAAGCTGGCAGAGATGATGATAAGTTCACATTAAAAAAGGAAATGTCAGACATGTGGTCACAGAAAAATATCGCTCACTTTATTAGATGGATCATAAAACTAGGAAGACGTAAAGTATTCTTGAGTCCCTGAAGAAAAGATTATAGCTCACCTCCAATAGAAGAAGTGCAGTTTTGGTAGCACCAACCTTTAGGTTTTTATTTGTTGCTCTGATAGAAGCTAACTGCCAGACCCTTTTCAAAGATATCCAACCTACCATGAAAATTCCTGTGATTGACCCTTGGTAGTTAGTCACATAGTTAGGCACCAGGTTCACTGGTGGTGGAAGGTGGCCATTTTATTACATCATCATCTTATGCTATAGCTTATGTAAAGTATGGTGTATAGAGGGAGACAGAATATTCTATGCCCTATTAATTATTCAATATAACTGAATTTAATTTCAATCAATATAATCCCTGAAAATTCACAGCTGAAGATAGAAATAATTATTGAGCTTAGGTTTAAAAAAAACTTTTAAAAACTTGGATATCATTTTCAAAAATATTTTACGCCAACAAAGAACAAATTAAAATATTAAATACTATTGCAATAAATGTGTTGTTAAAATGATTGGTTTTCTTTTTGTGTTTAGGCATGGAAAAACCAAAGAAGTTCTGAGAGAGGATGAGTTGAACAAGGGATAAGTTTTCCTTATTTCAAATGATCTAAGCACTTTCAACAATTTGATTCTTGTGTCCTTTTTGGCATACCTTAAACTTCTGGGCCATAGAAATGTAAAAGCAAAACAAATGCTCTGAGAATGCTTGCTGAACATGAACATTTCAACACACTTCTAACTGTGTGGTTACTATTTGCTTAATGTTTCATGATCACAATAGGTATTTTAGTCACATGACTAGTGTATTATTTTCATTATGTCACATGTTCAGTAAACATGTCATTCACAATTCTTATTTTTTCACAGTTATGTTGCTGAATATATTACAATATTCTCAGCTATGAAAAACTTGTTACACATGCAAGAAACACAAGATTATATGCGTTGTCAGCTTTACAAATAGGCAACTAAAATAGTTATATAAATAGATATTATACAATCGAACTTTTACAAATTAAAACTACCAGTTTTATAAGTGCAAAGATGAATAATACAAAATTTTAAAGGAGATCAATAAACAGTTTTAGAGTGAAAAATTAAACTGTAATAACATTGAACGAGAAGAAAGTTTTCGATCGTTAGAAAAAAATGGGAAGATTTTTTAACTTCATCATGAACATTGATTCTAAAAGTTTTCAATAACTTAGTTTTATAAAGGTTTTTAAAATGAACAAGAAATAGGATCTCTTGCCTCCACAAATATATCATTTCAAAGAATCTACACAACTCAAAAAATAAATTTTTGCAATCAACTCTTACTTAGAGTGTTCTAACTTTTTTAATCTATATATATATTTTTTTACATCAATCTTTATGATATTGAAATCAAACAAAAAACTTGACAGAATTTAAAGATATTTTTTCTTCAATTTGGCAGCATTTAGGTAATGACTTTCAGAAAACAAAATCAAAATTTTTTGCTCTTTAAGAACTTTTAAGTCGTCTCAAAGAGCATTTTTGCAAAGACAAAATATCAGGGAATGAATCAAAATATTTTTGTGTGAATAAAACTCCTACTTTTCTGTTGTCCCCATCATGAATCCCCAGAGTAATGCAGACAAAAGATTATTTTCTTTTATTCCAGAGGAAGGAAATTCATATAATATATAAAGCATTGAAAAGTTTATTAAAAAATAAATAAATAAAAAAAATTGTTAAATGGAAAAAAAAAAAAAAAAAAAAAAAAAAAAAAGATAAAAGAGGCAACATAAAAAAACAAAAAGAAAAAAGAAAAGAAAAAAAAAAAGATGAACTTACTGATATCTGAATTAGCACGGGTTGTTGGTGTGGCTACACTGGTTGGTGTTGGAGTTGCAGCTGTAGTGGTTGTAGTAGTTGTTGTTGTAGCTGAAGTGGTTGTCGTTGTATTGGAAGATACAGCTGCTGCAGCCACAGCAGCGGCGGCAGCAGCTGTGGCTGCAGCAAAAGTGGCTGGGTTCACTGGGGGAATGGGTGGGGCAAGGGTGTTCATAGGGATAGGGTGGCCCATGTTGTGAGGCATTGAGAGTAGGTTCTGTAACAACATGGGATTAATAGGTGGTGTGGGCATAGGCATGTTGGCCAGACTATGCAGAGGTACACAACCGGGGGCATCACCCAGCAGAGGTTGTTTTATTACAGGCATCATGTCGACGACATTGCCATGATTAGAAGAATCCATAGGAGGACGGAGATCAGACATCGGTTCTGGATCAGGAAGCAACCGAGGCAAATGGTCAGGCTTCATTCGGAAACTGGATGGGCAAAATGAAAAAGAAAAGAAGTATTACATTAATTTTGTTGAACTCAATAGAGTTGCACATTAAGGTAGATTTTCTTATGTCTTATCACTATGACCTTTTATACACTCTTCAAATTCAATTACTGCTCTTTCTACAAAGGCTCAGATACACCAACTGCATCCTCTACATAAAGGTGTCCTGGTGAAGCTTCTGTTCTAAAGAATATTGAGTACCTCTTTACTGACATTACTACCAGGTTACTACTCTGACCCAGAGGGGTAGTATCTGTCCAAGGTCCAACTAGGGGCCAAATAAATCTCTTTGAAAATTATTTGTATTGGATAGGAATGCTTGAAACTATATAACTATATGCACATTATTTGTATTAGATAGGAATACTTGATACTATATAACTGTATGCAAACAAATACTGATTATAGATAATAAAATAAACTGTGTTTAAAAATATGATTGCAATGGAATGTTAAAAATATAAATAGTTATGATTATAAATAAACATTTACAGATAAATACATTTTCAGCATTAAATAACCCATAAAGAATTGTTATGCCATAAAATAAACCAAATTCAATAATCACAATGTTGACACGATATACATAAAGAAAACTTATTCAATCAGATGGAAACTAATATGAAAACCATTCTTATTACAAGCAGTATTTATCTGTATTACATATGAGTTTTAAGATGGTCATTGATAGCTATTAAGTAGTTAGGGTTAAAATATCTTTTCTTTATGCTTAACAAGCATATCACTTTCAGAATAATGAAAGCATCTTTGAATAGACCCCATTGCTTGTGATGTATTTGTGTTGCCTTTTTTGTTTAACATCTTGCTGAAGGAGATTTGAAACATCTCGAGCCAGATGAGAAATCACTTTTTAAACAGACGACAATATTTTTGCAGTCATTCCAAGACAGACTCATACTGGAAACAGTCACTGTTGCATGTCAGAGAGAAAAAAAAAAATGTTGTCGTTGCAAAAATAATGGGAAGGCACAAAAAAGAGACCCTTTGACAGTGAGAGGAACAGTAAAAGATAGAAGATACAGTTAGAGGAACAGGTGTAAAAACCAGACCGAGCTGGATGTCTAAATATCATTCAAAAGCTTTTCCTCCCAGGGATGACGAACAATAGTCCCTGTAAGTTTGGTTGAAATTGATGGAGAGATGGACATTTAGATTATTACCAAGAACAATGTCTATTTTATGCCATGGAGGACTGGTCTTTTATGTAAAGAACATTTTCATTTGATAACTATTTACCAGTTTGAGAAGAGAACAGAATACTGTCTCCTCTCCCACTTTTTAAGGAAGGCTTCAGAGTAGAACAGTAAAAACCTTGTAATAAATACAAATGACCACAGAGAATCAAAGTGTAGTCGTCTTTGTAAACCGATATTGAGAAAACAAAAAATAAAAAAAACTGAATAAAAATAACCTAAAAATGTTTGTTTTTTCAGGTTAAGAAAATTTTTTTTTTTTAAATCCCATAAAAGCTTCTCTGAATGTTTTGAAAACAAAAACAAACAAATCAAAGTACTTAGTGAGAATTGAACTTACCACATATCAGAAACCATATCTTTGTGGTGCCGCTCTAGAAGAGTCCGTACCAATGGTAGACGGGGCTGTGTAGAAAGGTTAGGCTTCTCCCAATGGTAGCGGCTATTTCTCTCCTTGTGTGGCTGCCACATTCGATAATCTTCTTTTGGATTGTGTAACTGTCGAATGGGTTGATTCATGAAGCCTCCACGACCTGGACTGTGTTTGAACCGGTCCTCTTTGATATGTGGCTCAATAAGGGGCATGACAGGTTCCTGGAAAATCAAGACACAAACAAAATGAAGTAATATTTGGAGTATAATAAAATGAAAGCTGTCTGACAAGATGTTTTTTGTAATAAAGATACACTGTAGAAAGCAATTAAGAATGAGTAGGAAAATATTTTTATTAGACAATGTAAGAAACTGACCAATAGCATACTTAAAAGAATTGCTTTGTTCAAAAAAAAAATTTCATGGTAAAGCCGTTCTATATTAAAAAGAACTTAGTATGTCAGTATATTAAATGTCTTTTGTATTTTTTTTTTATCTCTTCTTCAATAAAACTAGAAATATGAGCCAGGCTCATTGTTTTTTTTGATCATCAGAGTATATTTGCTGGGCTAAAATATTAACTTATGATTGGCTACTTCAATAAAGCAGAAACCTCCATCTGTAGCCCACTTTTCAACAGTTAAAGATATCCAAATTCAGGTAATACACTGGCTTCTAAAATTCTCTTAAAAATGAGGATGTGTTGTAAAAACTGATTGTTTCACATTTTCCATGAATTAAAGGATTTCATTTTACATGAATATAAAATATAGTCATACTTTTTTTTTGTAAACATAAAAATGGAGAATTACATGGTTCACAAATAAATAGGTGAAGCTTAATATTTTTAAAAAATATTTTAAGAAATAGTCAATATTAATGTCTATGTTTCATCAGCCAGAATGGTTTCAGAGTTAGAATATTATTTCTGTATATGAATCACCAGGTGGCAATGAAGGGAGCAGCCCTATTGAATTGCAATGTTATGTAATGATTCCTACATCCCAACAAGATGTGGTTAGTGTTTGTATAGGACTGATTGGCAATTCAAAGTTCAAATTCCTGGCCACAAGAAACATGTCCCAGTGGTTAACTAGATGGTCACTAGCAAATTAAAAGAGTTAGATTCAACAAAGTTAAGGGTTAAGTTTAAGATACCAAGGAAAACAGATGTATAGTCTAAGGCTTAAGCAGACTATCAACCCACAATAGGAAGAAGGTGGACAATTTAGAAAAGAAGGAATCTTTCATCAATTGAACAACAAAACATCTTCTTCTTTACAAGACTGGCCCATAAAGAACTTTTAAAATCCAAAATAAAGATGGGTTTAGGTAACAATGTATTTGTTTTTTTATGTCAACAAGATCAAGTAACAACCTTTTTGAAACCACCCAAAACATTACAGAGATGAGAGTGTGTTCATTTGGGTTCAAAGGTGCCAAGTTTTGCAAAGTGGGTGGATAACAGACCATCACGTCTAAAACATACGGGTAATTTGGTGCCCTTCTCATGCAAATGTCTGTCTCGGAAAAGATATAAAACATGAGAAGCAAGCATTGGCAGGCAGTGCGATCTCGGCGATTTATGAAACTGCTATGTGCAAGTCAACAACGACAATGGAGACAGAGGAGAAGGAGAAGACGACAAAGAAGTAAAAGACGCAGGCAGAGAGAAACAGATATCTTCGTTTTGTTTCGCCTAAAAAAGTGACACCAGTGTTGGACTCTGATGCACTCAGATATCTTTGCTTTGTTTACAGAGAGACTATATTTAGCAGTCATCTATTAAACATTATATATAGAGAATGAAGGAACTATTCAACATACATATTAGGTTGGGAGTACCAAGAGTCAGATGGAGAGAAAATTAGAATCTTACTTGTGGTTCCTCAGGTCGGTTCAAAATATCATCTGCAGCCTCATCATCAGACCAATCACTGAAGGCCAGTTCCTGACTCTGCTGGGGGGGAGGTTGCAGCATTTTCTCTTTATCTTCATGAATTGATGATCCTTTTAAGAAAGAAACAGTTTTTAAATAGATTAAAAAAAAAAAAAAAAAGAAAAAAAGAAGACAACAACGAAAAAAACACACACAATAATACCAAACAGAAATGATAATCA
Source organism: Sepioteuthis lessoniana (assembly GCA_963585895.1). Taxonomy (NCBI): domain Eukaryota; kingdom Metazoa; phylum Mollusca; class Cephalopoda; order Myopsida; family Loliginidae; genus Sepioteuthis; species Sepioteuthis lessoniana. Next base: position 894,812 of record OY757917.1, read on the forward strand.
AATATAAAACAATATAAATGATTAATATGTTTTGTGCTAAAATCTAAAAGTCCTTTTTCACTGTATATGTTGGTCTTTTTTAAATATCATCATCATCATGTCGTGCTGGTAGCACGGATATCCCTGACCCTCTCTCGCCACTCCTCCCTATTGTTCATCGCCCTAGGCAGGTCTTCAGGACAATATCCCGTATCCTCACATAGCTGCTGAATGTATTTTCGTGCTGGTGGTCTTGCTTTTGCACGGCCATGTGTGGGGGTCCATAAGAGTACATCTCTTAGGAGTTCGTCCCTGCTTCTCCAGCAGTGTCCTGCATGTCTGGTTCGTCTAACTTGAATAGTTTTCGTGATAGGAGGCAGGTGGCCGTACAGTTGGTGTCTTGTGGGGTGTTGCCGCCAGGACTTGTTCAAGATTGCACGCAGCATTCTTGTGTAATTGCTGTCTAGCTTCTTCTCCAGCCATTTTGTTAGCGTCCATGTAGTGCACCCATATAGCAGTATCGATGTGACCGCTGCCTGGAAGAAACTGCGTTTCATTTTATCGGTTAGGTCTGATTTCCATATAATCAATAGCCTATTGATAGGTGTCCATGCTTTCGTTAACCTCGTTTCGATGTCCTTTTCGGTTGATTCGACGCTGCTTCCTAGGTAAGTGAATTTGTCTACTAGTTTAAGAGGGGTTCCTTCTAGAGTGGAGATGTCCCCCGTTTGATTATAGCACATATATTCCGTTTTGTGTGCATTAACATAGAGGCCTATGCCTGCGGCTGCTCGTTAGTGAAAACTACAAACTACTCTAAAATATACTGTAAAGAATAATTACCTTTGGGGGACATTCCCCGACAAATACGTTTTCTATCTTTGCCATCTAATGAAGGTGACTTGGAAAGAGAACGTTTTCTTTTATCTTTTTTCTTAGGACGATTTTTCCTGTTCATTAACATTTGACCATCAGGGTAGAGCAACTGAAAAATGGACCAAGAAAAGAAATTCATTAAAACAAAGAAAACTCTATAAATTAAATCATGGGAAAGGAATAGAAATAATAGGTTTAGATACGAATGCACAATGAAAAAAATTTCAAAGAACATTAATTGAAGTGCTGCAAGGTCCTATAATAACTTTTGGTTCTGAAAAACAGAATTGTGAATGAAATTAATATTTCAGCTCAGACAATATGTTCACTTAACACATCTTTGAGTGTACAATATTTTCAGCAAGTACAAAAATGGAAACAGATTTCTCTGTATAAAAATGATATATGCAAGTAAAATTTCATGTGTGTCAATAAGAAAATACATGATGAAGTTGCATAATGATGGCATTTCCTAACTGTGATGGAAAAATAAAGTCAAAGATAGAGAGCCTAGATTAGGGGTAATGATGCCTGACCCCATTATCTGATGAAAGGTTTGCAAGAGTTTTACAGCAGCAACAGCATGTGTATGACCTTATACTTTCCAATACTCACCTGATTATCAGATTCTAGTTGATCCTTGAGTTTGTCTCGATCTTTTCCTTTCAGTCGATCGGCATCTTTATCCACAAGTTCTTTCTCTCGAGCTGCTCGATTGTTCTCCCATTCCTTGTTTCGCTTTTTGTCTAACAAATGTTTCTGAAGTGGCGACCTTTGCCTAATTCCAGGCCACTGGCCTCCATCTCCACAACCTTCCTTGTCTCTTAACCCTAGAGGGTCAGACTGGGGTGGAGGCCAACGATTTTGCATCCATTCTCGACCAACACCATCCGCCCTATGGTCACTCATACTGCTGTGGCTATGAAAAGAGTCCACTGGAGAATTTTCTCGATGGTGTTTCAATGAAGGGGATCTTGAACGAGATTGTTCTGGATCTTGGTCACGTGGACGTTTCCTAGATGAAAATTAATGTTTTTTTTTAATAAGCTTTTAAAATACATAAACTAAACATGGTATTTCTTACAACAACTTTTAGTTTCATTTTACTTATAGCGGTTGCAATTATAATTCAAATAAAATTATGTTTCCCTTTGTTTGAAATAGTCTGAAAATTTGTAAATAAGGATTGATTTATTCTATTCTTTGACTTTCAAGAAGAAACAAAAAAAAGTAACTGCATTCTTAATATAGTGTAACTTTGTTAATTTTGAGTCAATAAATTTCAGTTGAATTTATCCTTGCACATTGATAACCTGTTCATTTCAAACTTGCAATAAATAGATAAAGTAATTTAAACATTTCAAATACATTTACAGACAATGACATAAACTACTTTCAAATATAATTTTGATGGAGAGTTGGAATCAAATTTGTGTTTTGCTCAATTTTTTAAGCCATTTTCTAATATAAAAATTTGATCATAACTAAATTTTTCTTTAAAACAAATATTTTACTTTGACAACTCTATGTGTGTGTGCAGTGATGTAATGTGAATGAAATGATTAAAGTGAAAACAGATTGAAATACAACAGAAATTGAAGATATGCATTCAAAAAAGTTGAGAGATAAATGAAACATTACTTTTCTTCAAAATATTTCCCTTAACATATAATTTTCCATTTTGGTCTGAGCACCTCTGAAAATCTTGTTTTGATGGGAAAATGCACCATTGGATTTTTTTAATGTCTTCAAATCTTTAGAGATGAATTTCAGTTAAGGAAATAAGAAAAAGTTGCATGAAGCTAAGTGTTTGCTAAGGGGTTGGACTTGCGCACAACACTGTGTTTTTTGCCTAGGATCATTACAACTTTATTTCTTATTTATATTCAAGTCTTCTCTTTGTAGCTTTCTTTAAACTAAATTTGTCCTGGGGCGCGCGTGCGCGGGGAAGTTTTAAATAATACCAATAGTGAACCTTATTTACACCCTCCACAAAACCCCCCCCCAAAAAAAACCAAACTTACCTGCGACTGTCTAACCGTTCTTTCTCACCAGGTGACAGGTTCCGTTTATCTATACGGTCATCATGCTTATTATCATTTTTATGCAGGTCTGGTCGGCGAGGCGCCTCAGCAGGTTGTCTATTCTCCCATCTCTCTGGTCGTATTTCCATTCGATCAGGAGTTATAAGTGGACCTGTATTCAACTCTGTTCTCCTCTCGTATAAATCTTCAGTGTCTCGGCGTCCATTTCTCCATTCGTCGCGGGAATCGGGCCGCCTTCCTCTTCGAAGTTCAGGAATGTCATGAAGTTCCTGTCGAGGGTCATCATGTGAGGGAGGAAGATTCCGCTCGTTGCGATGATCAGACCATTCCACATGATCTGAACCAAAGTATTCTTCCTGATGACGTTCCCACTCAGAACGACGACTTGGACGTTCTGCAACGCCAGAAAATTGATCTGAAAAACAATATAAAGTGATGAGGGGCAAGAAAAAGTTCAAATTCATCAATAACATTTAATTAATTTTCTACATAGTCATCAATTTATAATTGAATTAAAAGCCTTGTAAAAACACAAGCACAAGAGTCTGGTTAACAAGAAACATCTAGAGTTAATTCCCTTGGACTTTCACTCTAATCATGGACAAAACTTACTAAAACGTTAAGGGAAAACAACTGTCTAATTATCTAAAATAATTATTTATAATTTTCATTGATTTATTCAAACTATTGTCTTCATCTTGCTTATTTTATATTCACAAGATTTCATTTTCTGTATCTTCCAGCCTTCTTCAGTGAATATAAAAACAGCCAAGATGAGAACAATTCAAATGAATTTAATGGACAATAATGACTCATCTCAATTTAGACAAAATTATTTTCCCCATGACAAACAAAACAGATTTCAAATCCTTAATTTCAATAACATTGATTCGTTATTCCTGGTAGAGATATCTGGAGATTTTCTTTTAGGGAATTTTTTTTTAACTGTTGTTAAGTTTTCATCTGATTTGAAGTGCAGAATCATATCAGAACTACAAGAAAAAATGCCATCATCTATTGATGGTAAGATTCTAAAGAAATCAATGGAATCATTTTTCTAATAATGAATGGACCATGTGCAGAATCTTATTCTAGAACAGCATTTCTATGATAGCCATCTGCAGTAGTTCATAAAATTGCCTTATTCGATTAAATGTTGAAACTTAATTAAAATTTGTAGCATATTCGGAAAATGATATTCATTCATCATCTATATGAATTTCTAAATCTATAATCTTAATCGGTAGCTACTTATTCATTAAATTTAAATCCTTAAAAACTCAATAGGGAAAAGTTTTTATAAAACCATAAACGGTAAAAATGAATAAATAAATGAAATAAAGAATTAATAAACATTAAAGATATCTTTGGAGTAGATGAAGTGTTAGCTTGATTTTTCCTCTGCTGGCAGAAATATCTAATCTACTAGTGTCAAAAAATGGCTTATGGTGAAGTAGTTTTAAAGTCAGTGGTCAATAACTAAAAGCTAAAAATCTTGCCTTCATATAAAGTAGATTTAAATGCAGTCAAGTGAAAGTTTAATGCACATCTTTATCAACTACAATTTTTCACTCTATGCATGTTTTTCACATTAGTTTCAACTGGTAGCTTTTCATTGAAGTCTAAGTGGCAGCAAGCCTCTTCAGGTCTCTAAGACTCTTCTAAATATTCTAGATTATTTTAACTGCTGTGATCAGGACAGTCTCAATTCTTCTTCTGGTCTCCAGCTCCCACAGTCTCTATCCAGGCCTTTGGGGGCTATTCCAAGCGCATTAACTACAATTGGTATCATTGTCACCTTCAGGTTCCACAGCTTCTTCAGCTCTCTGGTAAGATCGAAATATTTGTCTATTTTTTTGCTTTCTTTTATTTTCCTTTTATGGTCTGCAGGAATTGTAAAAATCCACAAGATGACAAATTTTCTTCTTGTTAATTAACACTAAATTTGGTCTGCTGGCTGGGATTGGCTTATTATGATGGATTCCTAAAACCAATCTTGGTTCATCTTGCTAATGAACCTAAATATGAATTGATAAAAATATCAATGAATTAATGAAGTGTTAACATTTATTTCAACATAAAAGATTCTGTTGTAGATTTTGTAAATTAATGAAATGCAACAAAAACTTTTGACAGTCTCGCTAGCTTTCAAGTGCTTAGAAATTCACTTGTCACGTTTCTCTATATAAAAAAAAGTATTATAAACCGTTTGTAAATCCTATTAAGTTGTTTCATCATCATCATCATGTTGTGCCGCTAGCACAGATATCCCTGACCCTCTCTCGCCACTTCTCTCTATCATTCATCACTTCTGGCAGGTCTTCAGGGCTACATCCCGTATCCTCACATAGCTGCTGTATGTATGTTCAAGTTGGTCATCCTGCTTTTGCTTGGCCATATAGGAGTACATCGCTGATGAGTTCGTCCTTGCTTCTCTAGCAGTGTTCTGCGTGTCTGGTTCATCTAACTTGTATAGTTTTCATGATGGGAAGCAGGAGGCCGTATAGTTGGTGCATTGTGGGGTGTTGCCGCTAGGACTTGTTCAATATTGCTCACAACATTCTTGTGTAATTGCTGTCTAGCTTCTTCTTCAGCCATTTAGTTAGCATCCAAGTAGTGCATCCATATAGCAGTATCGATATGACCGCTGCCTGGAAGAAACTGCGTTTCATTTTATCGGTCAGGTCTGATTTCCATATGATCGAGAGCCTATCAATAGCTGTCCATGCTTTCGTTAGTCGTGTGTCGATGTCTTTTTCGGTTGATGAGATGCTGCTTCCTAGGTAGGTGAATTTGTCTACTAGTTTCAGAGAGATTCCGTCTAGTGTGAAAATGTCACCTGTTTGGTTATAACACATATATTCAGTTTTGTGTGCATTGACATGGAGGCCAATGCCTGCGCCGGCTCATTCCAAACGATGCAGTAGTGTTTTGGCTTGGTTAGGTGTATTCGCCAGTAATGCTATGTAGTCGGCATTGGTAAATGTTTTTGCAGAGTACCTTCTGCTTCTTTTCTTTGTCAGCTCGAAGCCATTTTCTCTGATTTTGTTGATCAAAGTTCTAAGCACGTATTCTAGACAGATGATAAAGAGGTATGGGGCTAGCGTGTCCCCTTGTAGTACTCCTGCTACAATGTCGAAGTATTCTGTTTCTCCGTCCGGTGAACGTACTTTCACGAGTGCACGCTTTTCTCTAACCGCTAATGTTTCCCATTCAATTTGAACAAAGTGATTGTATCTGTTGGGTTAACATACAAAAATACTAATTTCTTAAACACAGTGCTTCAATAAATTACATAAATAATTTTTACTTTTAATAAGAAAAATATTTTTGCAGCCATAATAATGAGGATGATAATGATGAAATATAAATGGATCACTCAATGCTGTTCAGAAGACCAGATCTGATATTAATTAACAAGAACTTGTCATCAAGTGGATTTTGCCGTTCCAGCAGAGCATAGAATGAAAAGAAAAGTGAAAAGACATAGAAATATTTTGCAAAGCTAAAAACGCATGGTTTCATGAAGGTAATATCAATTATAGTTGGTGGGCTTGTGAGAAGAAATTGGGGCAACTGGAGATTAGAAGAAAAATACCATTCAGACCAACAGTTAGGGTCAGCTAGGATACTTAGAAGACTTTTGGAGATCTTTAGAAGACTTGCCGTCACTCAATTCAATGAATATACAGTTAAAACAGGGAGGGGGAGAGAGGAGCATAGAGTAAAAAAAATAAAACCACAACAAATACATCTGTTGCAATGGAAACTGATTTGTTTATGACTTTGTTTCAGTTGACAAGTAAAATCCCAACTACTTCCAAATATTGCAGAGATTAATATCTTTTTATCTAATTAGTTCTGTTGACACTAAATAATATATTTGAGCACAGACTGATTGTATGAAATCCCAATCCCGTTTTTGCTCAACCATTTGATCAAATTTTTTTTTAGGATGTAAGTTGAACATGAAACAGATACTAAAACTAAATTCTTCTTTGTCTATCAAATTTCAAGAGAATTATATCAAGGCCAACCTCTAGCAATACCAGGCAATCTATCTTCAGGCGGTAGAGCATAACCACGTCCACGGTGGCCTGCAAATAGAAAAATTTATAATTAAATTACAACTGATCAGGTGGTATTGGAACACAAGTCAATTTAGTATCCCCCCCCACACACGTTACAAAGCATTTCAAGTTGGAATAAGTTGTGTCATAAGAATGAAAATATAAACAATGTTACCTTGGTTTTCCTCACATATTAATTTTAGTGGGGAGGGTAAATCAAGACAATTTCAATTAATTCATTTCCTACCTGTACAGTAAAAGAAAAATCATGATTTATGATAAAATTTCTTAAAACTATTTTTCATCAAGTTAATGTAAACATAACAGTTTAGAATATCATTTGGAAGTCTTAGATGAAGCAGTGTCAGTTATATGAGATTTGGACTTGGTCTTAAAAAAAAAAAAAGAAAAAAAAAAAAAAAAAAAACTTTATTGTATGTATTTTCCCAACTTCTCTCCCAAGGGCAAAAAAAGGAAGAAAAGATCAATTTTTAAACAGAGTACAGCTGATTTGGATTCAGAATCTTACTTCTTCTAGACTGGTTGCCTAACAAAGATTAATGAATTCACTTTGCCCATCTATTTATTTTTAATTGTGGGGAGGGGACAACAGATAGATTAATGCTTTTCTGACAGACATTAGTGTGGATTGAAACACAAACAGTCTCATCCAGGATTTGAACTCAGCTTGCTCATTTCATTTCTTATAAGAACTGTAAGGCTAACAATCCTCCCCTCCCTCCCTCAAAAGAAAATACAATATAGGTTTGAGTTTGGGTTTAAATTCCATGTAAGAAATATAAACAGATTTTCATGAATGAAAATATTTTAAAACAATTATATTTTTGTTACACTTTAAAGAACAACGAAAAATATGTAAACAAAATTGAAAAGAGACAGATTTGTGGGTGTACAACAAAACAATAAGGTTTATTAACCACCGGGCAGAAGACATGTGTCTATTGTCCAGGAAGAGAAACTGTTTTAATTTTCTGCACATCAGTCAAAATGTCCGTCCACCATGTGTCATGGTCAGATAAAAGTTTGTCCATCTCTCACACATGTGTTTGTTCTTCTGGTCTTTCCAAATACAATCTATAGGAGAGAACTCCCTTTTTATCCCTCAGGGGGAATATTTTGGAAGTTTTTTTCGTTAGGTCTGATCCCTAACAATTTTAAACAAATTATTTTATAAAAATACTAAGTTCTAAAATAGAAAAAAAAAAGAGGATTATTTAATAATAATAAAAATATAGATTTTAAAAAGAAAAATAACAAAACTGTAAAATCAAAGTCAACTGATTAAAATTTTAATTCTTATCTATGAACACAGATTTTTAATGAATAAGATTAAATTGAGTTATTATTAACGAAAAATCCTGTTCTGAGCAAAGAGATCCAAATCTTCACTTGTTAAGTCAATTTCCGTATTGTCAGATATTTGTTGGAGTGGGTGTTCTTATAGGATTCAATGTTCCATTTATAATAACTTTTCTGTATCATGAAAACAAAAACATTTAAAAATTCAACTCTTCTCATCATGGCATTTGGAGACTAAGAAAAATGTTGGCAATATTCATTGAAATTATTTGGGGGTGAATGGAAATGAAATTTGGTAACAAGTGAGGGGGGGCATCAAGCAAAGAGAGAAGTCCTTAGATATATATATATATATATATATATATATATATATATATATATATATATATACACACACATTTAACATAGTTAATAAAGTAACCCAAATATCAACACAACAAAAACTGATATGTTAAGATATTTAATCATTGGATAGCTGAAATATTATGTAAAATAGGATAACTAATTTTTTTAAATTTATTTAATTGCATTTATTGAATTGTTTATATTAGTAACCAGATTTCAATTTTTAGATTAGACAATAGAAAAATTTAATGTACTTTTCTGATGAAAAATTTTTTTTACGATAGGGACAAACGAGTGTCCTGGATATGACACTAAACAATCTGATGGTGAGGTTCCAGCAATGCTGGAGCTTTGGGGAATGCGGAGTACCCCTACATTACCATCGCTCCCAGGTCCACTCTGGCCCAGAGTGGTAGCACCTGATAGGGTCCTATCTATGGGTTAAATAGAACAGCATTCTTATGCTAAACTGAATTGTTTGAGTAAACTGAATAGCTTGAAATGGAAATGTTTTTGACAATTAAACCGTATTTACATTTAAACTGCGTGCTTATGCTTGACTGAGTTGTTTGAGGTGGAGCTGTTTTTCGACGTTGAAATTGTATTTACACTTGACTGAATTGTTACCTATAACTTCTTGAATAGTTTGAAATAAATGTTTTTGACAATTAAACTGTGTACTTGTGCTAGGCTGAGTTGTTTTAAAGGGAACAGATTATTTACATAAAAATGGATTTGGCATTAAATAACCTACAAAGGTTGATATGCCATAAAACCCACCAAACCAAACCAAATCAAACCAATAAGCTTTACAAGCGACTGTAAGAAAATGTAGGTTAATATTGAAGAATCTTTCATGTAACTGTGATAAAAAGGTTAAAACTGAAATCAATTCTAAATGTACAAAAAGAAAACAAATAACAGGAAATTGAGTGGAATGGCCGTTTTCTTTTGATGTATTATATTTTGATGTATATATTTTTGGTCATAATAATTTACGTAAATGGTTTCATGTGTGTATTCATTTTGTAAATGTACAGAGTACATAAATGTTTTTAGAATTTTCTTTCATTTTTTAAAAATTGTTTATTTGTGTGTCAGTTTTGAATTCCTTTGAGGATTAAACTTGGTTATCGTTTGTGAAATTCAGAATTGATATTTTTGGTTCAGCAGTTAGAGTAACAGAAAATTACATTAGGTTTGTTCTTTGAATAACAGACTTCTACTTTCAGGTAGGGGATAGCTGGTCCCAAACCCACAAGATTTTTACAGAAAATAAAGAAAAGTTATTCTATACACTTAGGTCTTTTTCTAGGAAAGCATAATTTTATTTTTAGATGTGATGAAATACCCTGACTAATAGTGTGTTACAAGTAAAAGGCAATAAGACACTAAAAAGTCATATTCAACATTTGTGTTTTGTAAGATAAAATTGTCTTAATGACCACTGAAAAACTAAAATTTAATTCTCAAACTATAAAGATCTGTTTGTAATAATAAAATTGTAAATATTCAGAAAATAAAAAGTTTTATCTCAAGAAAAATCTTACCAGTAGCTTCTGACTGCCTACCGCGACTTCGGGGATTCACTCGACCCCTACCACGCCCTCGAATTTCCCACACTTCTGTGGTTGGTTCTCTGTAATCTGGAGGTAAGTTTCGATCATAAACAAGAGGTTCTTTTGCTGAGGAGAAGAAAAAAATTTTTTTTTAAATCATGAACTTCAAGCGATACTGATATTGAAGATGAACAATGTAAAGATGAACAATGATTATTTGTGGAGGTTGATATCCGTCAGTAGTTCATTTTCAGATTTCTTTATCTTTTTGGTTTTTCTTCTTTCCATGTAGTTAAAATGGAAAAAAAAAAAAAAAAAAAGAAAAGAAAAGAAAAAAAAAAAAGAATAAGGTAAAATTCTGTTGGATTACATAAGTAACCTTTAATTATAATAAATATATATTATAGATAAATTATGTGTAATATTAAGAGCCTCTCTTTCCTTACAAATTATACCCATGAAGAACGTTGAAAAATGGATTGGCTGTGACATTGTCGTGACAACAATGATAATATAAAGGAAAAGTTCAATTGTCATAAATATAGCATGTAATGAAGAGAATTTCTTAAAACAATGGACAAAAGAATTGGTTATTATAATTTGATTTTCAACTGACAAGCTGAATTTGTGACTTTGGAAGCAATTCTGTAATTAAATTGTCATTTACTAAGCTTAGCTGAGTTTAGCACAAGATCAGAAAGTGTATAGGGCACCTAATGAGAATCAAACTCATTAACAAAATGTTCAATAGCCTAGTTCATTAACCATTACACCACTCTTACCTAGAAATGTCTATCAATCATCCGTGTGACGATACGGAGAGCCGAGGAGACCTTGCTGCCACTGAGACTTCAGTGAAAAAACACCAGTAAAAAACTTGCAAGGAGTAAAATAATAAAAGATGTGGAACAGAAAGGTGCCAGTGATATCAATTTTAGATAGGTGCACTTGCAATGGTCCCCCCCAAAGGTTTGGAGAAAAGTTTGGAGGGAGTGGAAATCAAAAGAACAGTTGAGATTCTCCAGACTACAGTATTGTTGAGATGAGTTAGAATATTCAGAAGAGATCTGGAGACTTGAGGAAACTTACTGTCATTCAGACTCCAGTGAAGGAGCCACCAACTGATGTTGGTATGAAAAACTCACAAGGAGTAAATAATAATATTAGAAATCATCAGCACATCAATTCTGACATTTATCTCCTTCAATCTAGAAATTTCTTTTATCAAGAGAACTATTGGAAGAAATTGCCTGAATATGTCCAGAATAAAAAGTAATGTAAACAACTTTAAAAAATAAAAAAAAAGGATTGAAAATTTTGTCACAATGACATAAAAGTGGATTAAATGGTCAGAATTGGGAACTTTTGGAAGAGATCTTCAAGGGAATTTAAATTTAACTTGCTTGATGGCTGAAGTGAATATAAAATGATCAAAAATGCATAACAGGATTGAAATAAATTTATAATCCTATGTGACCGGTTTCGTTGTTTTTCTTAAAGTATATATATATATATATATATATATATATATATATATATATATATATATATACATACACACACAGAGATCATGAAAGTGCCTTTTTGTTTTTTTAAATAAATTCATCCATTTTAGAAAGTGATTTTTAATATAGAAAATACAATATAACACTGATATGTTGATAAAGGCATTAAATATAAAGAAATGATTTAATAACAGTAACAACAAATTACATAACTAGTTGGCATAATATTGGATGAATTTGACAAAATTCTATTTTCGGTCAGAATTTCCCTCATTACGAATTCACAGAAAATTTAAAAATTACCAAGATCATTTCTTATATGGAAAAAGGTTCCTAACAAGTTAGTGGTGAAACAGAAGCAAAAACCCTTAGTGAAACAATAAGGAAAGAGAAAACATGAAATTATATTTTTTTAGATATTAAGTTGGATATTTCACCATGAAAACATTTTAAAATATATCTTCTATAAACCAAATAAATATGTTTTTTAGCATTATCGTCATCATTCTAAATTGGATAAAAAATCTATTTTCAGTTCTTTACAATTAAGATTGCCTTTAGATTGTATTGTGGCTGATGTCTTGAAAAGTATTTTTTTGTTTAAATTGGTCAAGATTGGTGTATTTTTTTTTTATTGATTCTAATACTGAAGATGAAAGTAAATAAGCAACATTATTGGCATATTATAATTTTTATTTAAAAAAAATAAAAATCTTACTCATGAATACAATTGTACAGTTTATGGTGAGGACAATGTGAATAAGTGAACATCTCAAAAATATTTTATGAAGCCCCCTCCCCTCCACTGGTAGACCAATTGAAACTGATCGCAGCCAAATGCAAAAATGCATCATTGGAGAATCATCAACCTTATACAAAGCAATTGATAAATATACAATTTGGTTAGGTTAGATACTTTGATTTCTGACTTCCAAAAAAGTTTCTAAAAAATAAATCAAACTACTAGATTATAATTAAATGTTTTGTTTTTAAAACAAATTGTGATGAGCCATGAAATATGAATAGTTTACAACAACATGAAATGAAAAGGATTATGGGATAAGTGAGATTAACCATTGCCATTTGTGCTAAAAGACAGTTTTCATTTAAAAAAAAAAAGGTTACACCTTAAATGATAAAATCTGTTTTCATTTGGGCATAGAATAAGAGTTAGAGTAGTGTTGATACTCCTCTTATTTTCAAACCTGTGAACATATTGATCTGTATCAATGAGATCATTTAGGGTATTCCAACTATATTACCAGTAAATTTAATGTTGAATAAATACAAAAACATATTTAGATTGTTGCAATTTTATTTACAAAATTATTCATTTGAATTTAAACAACTTCAGAGAACTCTCATAAAAAATAAAGTTCTCTTTCAATTATAATTCCAACCAGAGTTGAATTGAATCGGATAAGAATTTAAAGTACAAGTACTGATGGTACACAGATTTACATTGTTGACATTGCAAGACTAATCGACTTATTTCAATTTTATAAACAATATCTATTTTTTAATCTGTCAACTAAAAACTGACATCAGACAGGAATTATTTCTTTAAGAGATTAATTCACACAAAGGAAAAAATATTTACTAATTATATTGCTGATGTTATCTTATTGTCAAGTCAAAAATTTCACAGTGCAATATATTTTTTACTTTGACACTTGAAAAATTTATCAGTTTAAAAATTTTTTATTTTTGTCTGATTGTTATTCCTAACTAAACAATCAAAGCAATGCCATGCAATTATTTAAAAACCCAGCTTGAAGATGTACCTTGAAACCTAATTAGCTATGTCTATTAAATGTAAAGCAGACAATAATTGAATTTCATATTTTGAAATTTTAAAATCTAAATTCTGCACAATTCATTACATCTTGTAGAAACATGGCTTCTCAGTAATTAGTCGTTATTAAAGACACAATCTCAAATGACAATTTTCCCCGTCTTCTTTTTTGACATGAGAAACAAAAATAATTTTTGTTAAAACCTTTCCCTTGGTTCGATAATTATGCATAACAAATTCAGTAGCTCCACACCAAACAATTTGGCTATCTATACAAGACAGACAAATACCTCCCAAGTATTGATGTAAGTTTAAAAATAAACTTCACAACTGACATCAATGCTTTTTAAGTGTCATTTTCTGAACAATAAACCAGAAAGAATGTTTAAAAAGTTGTTGGTTATCATTTGTATGAAGAAATAATGAAAAATTGAACATTCTACTTGAAGATAATTATCAGATCTAAAAACACAAGACAATAAAACATGTCACCCCCACCAAGAAACAAGGAAACATAAGTTGGTGACCTTAGTCAAGGGTGACCCAAAGGCTCCCTTTTAAATAGCTACTACACTGAGGTGTAGGGGAGGGCGCTACTTTATTCCCTGGATTGCTCCATTTTATTCTTGATCCTTACCTTATAACGCTGAGTGTTAAGCAAGGTAGCATCAAGAACCGTTTTTTGAGTCATTGGTATGACTTGACCTGGGATTGAACCCTGGTCTCCTGGACCATTGTTGCCCAGTTGGCTGGGGTTGTAGAATACACTGACTGCACCTCTGCAGAGGGGTAAGAGCCCCCACCCCACCCCATGAGGGTTCTGGATACGACACTAAACAATATGATGGTGTGGTTCCAGTGATGCTGCAGCTTTGGGAAATGAGGAGCACCCCTTCATTGCCATTGCTCTCAGGTCCACTCTTGCCCAGTGTGGTAGCACCTGATAGGGCCCTATCTATGGGTTAAATAGAACTATCTGCATACTTATGCTAAACAGAATTGTCTGAAATGTTTTTGACAATTAAACTGTGTACTTATATTTAAACTGCGTGATTATGCTAAACTGAATTGTTTGAAATAGAACTGTTTTTGACATTGAAACTCTACTTACACTAAACTGAATTGTTTAATATAGAACTTCTGTGCTTATACTTAGCTGAATTAGAACTGTTTGATTAGATTGAATAGCTAGATATAGAAATGTTTTTAACAATTAAACTGTTTACTCATGCTAAACTGAATTATTTGAAATAGAACTGGTTATTAGTATAAAAATTGATTTGGCGTTAAATAACCTACAAAGGTTGATATGCCATAAAAACCAACCAACCAACCAGGACCATTGGCGAACACTCTACTCATTAGGCCAATGGCCCGGTTAAGGAAACATACTCTTACATATTTTGTTAAAATACAATAAAAAACATTTCTAACAAAAGCGGCAGGGTGGGATAGGGTCCTGTTTTCCTGAGAGTTAAAGATTAAACTTTAGTTAGATTATATTCCCTCTTCCATTTCCAGTTATAAATGTGTACTATTCATCAGACTGTATCCCAATTTATTCAAAGTATGAAAGAATGAAAGTGACAAAATTTCAGAAATTGGTTTAATTTCTAAGTCAACTAACAAGCTAGAAACAATTTTATTTATTTATTTATTTTAATAAATACTATAGGCCAATTTTTTTTAATTTAAAAAAGTAAGGACTTTACTGTGGCAAGATTTTTTCTATTATTAAGGAATCATCAAACAAAAAAAAAAGAAAAGAAAAAATATAATCAAGATGAATAATAATTAATTCCTCATGATTATTTTTTTTCAACCATTGAAAAAAATTTTTTTTAAAAAATCAATCAAAATTTAAAAATACACTTATTTTAGAATTTTGAAAGTCCAGCAAAAGCTGGAAAGAAAAAAGAAATTGTATGACATTTCAAGTGAAAAAAAAAAAATCAAGCAAACTAAAGAGACAAACAATAGATGTTTTCTGATGGCGAAATACTGGATGACAGATACTTGTGAATGAAAGTAAAATTAAACTAAATAAGGATGGGTATCCAAGATTATTTCTGAAACTATCTTCCATAGATTCTAAATGCAGAAGAGTTGTATAGCTAAAGAAAAATTTCAATATTCTATAATAAATGAAAAAAAAAAAATTCCCACAAAAAGAACTAGTTTAACTTTACATTAATTTTTAAAAACCATATATCCCCAGTTAAACAGAACTGGAGATTTTGGACTTTGAAAAGTTGTGTAAAAATTTAAAATTGAAAAAAAAAAAAAAAAAAAAGGAGGAAAAAAAAAAAAAAAAAAAAATTTTTTTTAAAATAATCTTAATTGCACAAAAATTCTGTTGAGAAAAATTTTTAAACAAATTTCAAGCATTTTTTTTGTATGTTCTTTTTGAGTTAAAAGTCCTATTACATGCTTGATTCATGATGCATTTGTTGAGTTTTTTCAATTGGTTTTACCAAAGTTAAAAAAAATTTAGCCTCTTTTTGTGCATTTCCTATACAAAAGGGGATGTGAGTCTCACTGAAACTTTATTCTTTATCAATGTTGCTTATAAGAGCTGTTCCTTAATATTGTAAAAATGATGAAATGAGCAAATAGAGATCAAAATAAAAGCAAAAATTTCAAAGATTAAAGGATTGGACAAAATTAATAATGACTGATAAAAAAAAATTAAAATACAAAGAACTCGATATTATAAAGCAAGCTAAAAATAATTAATGTATTCCTTAAGTTGATAGATAATAAACAAATATAATTCCGATTACAAAGGTTGGGACTTTGGTCAAAATGTTTAAATTCATGCAAACAATTTTTCAGTTCTATTCAGCAACACCAAAGAAAAACTAGCCTCCACCGGCTCTTCTAAGCAAAGCTTAATAAATAACAACAAACAAGTGTAAACAGTTTACCTTCTTCATATCTTGGATCTGATCTACTCGACTGTGTGACTCTTTCGTATCTATCACGCTCATATAGATCTCGATTAGTTCGATTCCGTGAGCTATCATAGTGAGTTCGATCATCATAAACAGTAGGGATGGGTTCTTCATTGTAACGTCTTCGCTCATCAAAAGGGTACCGTTCAGTCGGTTGTGAGTATCTTGACTCCACTCGTGATTCTGAGCGGTAACCCATAAAGCGTTCATTACGTCTATCTTCATTGAGATGGTCAATGAATTGCCGACCTGGCGAATAGTCAAAATTGTCAGGGAAGTAATTATTGTCGGTTAGGAGACGATTACGACCAGGGGATTCAGCGGGAGGTTGTTCATCATGTCTGTAATCATCGTTCACAATGTCTTTCCTTCTCATTTGTAATACATCAAAAGGAGATCGATCTCGACCTTCTCCTCTTCTTTGCCGAGATGGTGAGCGTGAATGACAAGAACTGAAAGAGTCTTTTGGAGACAAGCCACGACGTGAGGGGTTAATTGGTGGCTCAGGAGGATCGGGAAGCAAGCGACGAGGTTTTGTATAGTTTGGGTCTTGTAACTCAGGACTGCACACTGGCAAAAGTCTGTCCTCTTTGAATTGTCGCTTCCGATCACCTCTTGACTCGGGACATGGCTCGAGGTTCTTGGCCCCATCTTTTTTCTTAGACAGTTTAGTATCTCTCTCCATTTTCTCATGCTCTCGGCTACCACTCCGGCTAGCCTTTAAAGTTCGTTCAGGAGTAAAGTCTCTGTTTCTTCTATCCCTACGTTCCCTAGGGGGTGGAGATTCATTTCTCCATTCATTTTGCCTGGACTCTGAACTTTCAGGGTACAAAAGTCGGTCGTCTCCTTTGCCTGACTTACTTCGGCTGACGTGGATCCTTTCTGGGAAGCGTCCTTTCTTATTTTTGCGTTTTTCACCATCATGAATAGAAGAATGGGCAGATCTCTCGTCATCCGAAGACAGAGATCTGTCCTTGCTAGTTGATAGAGACGGTACTTTCTCAGGTGGTGTTATTCCTCGAGTTCTGCTTTTTCTCAAACTGAGTTTTTCAACAACGCTGTCTCTCTCAGGAGGGAGAACATTCATAGGAGAATGTTTTGAACGCTTTTCTAAGGAGGGTGACAAGCTCTTTTTGCGTCTGCTCTTTTCTCCAGTGCTAGGGGAACGGGATCGACGAGATTTCTTAGATGAGACAGAGTAACATTCTCCATCCTCAAGAGCCCAAGGAGGCTTGAGTTCCTTCTGCCAATCATGCTTTGGAGAAAGAGGCAATTTGCTTTTGCTGCTGCCAGTGTCAAAAAGAGGAGACTGCATTTTGTGTCCTCTGACAGATTCGGGGACATCAGGAGATTTATTGTCCGTTTCAGAAAGAGATTCTTTATGTTTTTTCTTTTTCACCCGAACCTTGTGATGGATGTCATGCTCCTCACTGATTTGTCTATTAAAAATAAAATAGAAAAAAATTCACTAGGATTTGTTAACGAAAATATCAGTTTATAAAGAAATAGGCAGTTTCATCTTTTTATGTTACAATTAATTTTACAAAGACAAGAAAGTAAAAATATCTAGATCATTTTCAGATTTGTTTATTTAAAAATAGTCAATTGAATTATTCATTTTGATTAATATTTTCTTTCCTATTCTAATTTTTTTAGTTACTCTTTATTTATATTCATTCATTTATTCTTTTAAAAATTGCAACTCATTCAAGTTAGCATTATTCAAGTGATGATTGAAAATAATCAAAGTTCTCATCATGATTTGAACTTACATCCTTCCTGCTATTGGAAAGCGTGGTTAAACATACCAGATGCTCGATCAAATGAATTACAAAGAATCAGTGATGAATAGAGAAACTGGTGCATTTAACCAAGATTCATTAAGACATAAAAGATACAAGTTCAAAATCACCTAAAAACTGATTATTTTTCAACCCCCACTGTTGTAGAATAAGTAGAGCGGGGGGGGGGGAATAAGTAAAATCTAAAGGTAAAAGGAAAATACTAGTCAAAATTAATGATAATGGTTGACAATGTTTTATCTAAGAATGAAAGATATTTAAATTTTCTAAATTGTTGTTATTAAGAAAATTATGCTGTAATCATTTATGTGTAATATAAAAAATTTGGTTTACTTGAATCAATGAAGTAACTTTCACATAGATCATAACACTTTTGAATGATTCTTCTCATAAATAACTAAGACTATTAGAATCTCTTGTTAATTTCTTTCTTATGACTGGCCACCAAGTATTTTATACAACTTGTGGATAGTTTTTTTATCAAGAAGAAACACACATTGTCTTCCATCTTAATTTAAATTCACAGTTACAATTAAGATGTATTGAGCAAATTGAAAATAAATTCTAACATTTATATATAACAATGGGTGATAGCATTATATTTGAAAATGAAATCTATTCATGTTTTTATAATAAAATATATGGAGTCACATTGTACAGGGTGGAACGATAAAATTGTCGCCCTAGAAAAGACGACATGATTCCATTTCCGTTTAATGAAAACCGGTTTTCTTTTTTTGTTGCAGACCATCGACTAATTGGCCAGTTGTGTACAAATCCCAAGAGCGATAGGAGCCTTCTATCATGTTTGAAAGTGACACAATATTCAACAAGCGAGATTGGAGATGCGCCGCTGTACAACTCATGCTCTCTATCGATCCAACTTATGAAAACAGGACCATTGCCAGCACCCTCAAAATGCAAATCTGGATTGCCACGAATAACAGGGACGTGCCCAGGGTGATGAAAACAAAGTTTCTGGCTACACTTATAGTCTTTGGTGTGATTTCAAGTGAGGGCTACATCATGCCACCTCACATTTTCGAAGTCGGCTTGAAAGTCAACACAAAAGTGTACCTGGATGTGCTGAAGAATGTGGTGATCCCCTGGTATAAACAGGTGGCCGGTGGCAGACCCTGGGTGTGGCAGCAGGACTCGGCGCTGGCCCACAAGTCCAAAGAGACCCAGGCTTGGCTTCAGAAGGAGTGCTACGACTTTGTACCCTTCTCTCACTGCCCCCCTCCCCCGACCTGAACCTGCTGGACTACTTCGTTTAGTCATACGTTGAGAACATCACCAACATGACCTCCCACAACACCAAAGCCAGCCTGATCGCCGCCATCCGCCAAGTAATTTGCCAAGCTCCCGCCGGCGCTTATGAAAAAGGCATGCTCCCAGTTCTGGATCCGTATTGAGGCTGAAGGCGGCTACATTGAATAGATGTCAGCTCTACTACATAATCAAGTTACCTGAATTGATTTTATAATTAAAGTTTTAAAATAAAGCTGTAGTGTTGTTTTCTTTAGGACGACAATTTTATTGTTCCACCCTGTACATGAATAAATACAAGAATTTTAATTTTATTTTCAAAAAGTGTTTTTTTTTTTTAAATCAAGAATCATTTTCTTACCGTTTCTTTTCTTTTGGCATTTGATCTGGACATGGAGCATTTTTGTTCTTATTCAATGGTGACTTGGAAGCCTTGTGTTTCTTTTTATCCTTCTTTTTACTAAGGGGTGAAGAAAAAAAGTCAGTTCAATCATTAACATCACAAACTTCATACTCTTTAAAACCACACCCATAAAACATTTCTTAGCTATAGAACTTACAGGTTTAGCTCAACAAGATAACTGATTCTGCTCACGCCTATGAACGAATGAGTTCCACTTTATGTTGTTTTATTTTTATGTTTTTTATTCTTATTTTATTTTTATTTCTATCTTTGTTTTCTGATTTTTAATTTATTTTTTAATTTCCTTAATTTTCCTATTTATCTTCTGAATACAAACTGTAACTCCTCATTCGCATCACATCTCTGGGACAATACAGAGCATGTAAAAGAGTCATCCGATGAGACGGAGAATACACCAACAATGTTCTCCGCCGAAATAAATTTATTATGACGGCTTAACCGAGTTTGAGTCTCCATTTAATTGCACTATATATATATATATATATATATATATTTACATAAAAATAAATAGTTGAGTTAAATAACATGGTAATATCTGTAACCACAGGTTTTATGCACTCATCAGATAGAATGAAAGGTTTTCAAAAAAAAATAAATAAATAAATAAAAGCATTAATATGGTCAATCTTTTGTGTTGGTCGAGTTTGAAGAGAGGGTTTTGTTTGTGTGTATGTGTGCCTAAGTTTGTGCATGTGCAGTTGTTTGTGCATACATATACGTATATAGTGGCATGTTTTGTTACATATATACACATATTTTCACTGTCTACTGGTGGAAAGGGGTGAGGCAAAGGAAGAGAGGGTGAGGAAGGAGTGGCAAAAAGAATTGTTTTAATTTCTTTTTTCTCTTGATTTTACCTCTTTCCTTGATTACTAAAGGTTTATTAGATGTGAATGTATGAAACGTCTTTTCAGTGAATTTTTTGAGTGATGATGATAATTAAAATTAAAATCATCATAATGTTCCTCTTTTTAAAAAAAGATCTATTTTTTTAATTTATCTTTATAATGGTAATAATTGTGTTATCAATAGTTATTGGTGGTACTTCTGGGTTGTGTCATGTGGTATTTATAAACAGGTAATAAAAAATGAAGTTAGGTTTTAGGTAGCTATTGTAACAATTATAATTATAACTATCTCTGACAATACTAATGTGGAAGAAATAGTACTTACAATTATTGACAATACTAAAAAATATGATAATAATGATGGTGATAATAAGTGAAAAACGTGAGAAAAGGAGGAAAAGAAAAAAAGAGAAGGGGAATAAAATTTAGTTAATATTTTGGTTGTGTTTCAGTCAAATTGGGAGAGAAGATGTTTGTTTTTGTGCCGACATTTTGAGATTATCTCAGATTTGTGGTTTAATAGTGTATTTTGTGATGGGTGGGTGATTATTGCAACTTTTTCTTAGAGGCAAAGTAGGCGTCTTCTTGATATTTTATTGTAGATGGGGACTGATTTTATAACTTCCTAAGTGAGATTTTCGTGTAATGTTGCTGTCTTTTAGTTTCTAAATGTATGCTGATTGTGTTGTATTATTTGAGTATACTCAATTATAGACACAAAATCAAATCGATGGATAAACAAATATTTGTAGAAAAACATTTCCATTCAAATGGCCATGATTTTAATAGAGATGCGAAATCCATCCTCATAGAAAGAATTGGGGAAAAAAAAAAAAGAAAAAAAAAATGTATTGGACAATATCACTGTGATGGATAAAATGTCTCTGAACACTAACCTCAAATGGCTTTAATATCAAACTAATCCATCCTCAAAATACAGCACTGAACCAGAATAGATAAATACAAGTTGACATATTAACACCTAAATAAACAAATGCCTAACTTAAATATAAGACTATAATAATTACAGCTAATTTGAAACATACTCCAGCCATACCTAACAAATATCTTCTGGGTGTAGATCTCACTGGCAGGTGTGTGTGTATCTGGTAACACAGATCATAAAATGTTCATTTCAAGACACACATGGATAGAAAAAAAAAAGATATATTTTCTTTCAACAAATGAATATATGCTACTTGTTCATTTATCATCTCTTCTTTTAAGACACATATCAACTATTTTAAAAACTTTTCTCCTGACCATGACTTAAGGTCAAAACTAGTTAGGAACAATCAAAAAACAACTACAAAGAAATATTTCTATCTGTCAAATCATTTTCATTAATCTTTTTTATATATACAGCTGTGTTCTATAAGTTATTTTGATCATTAACAAATTCTTACTTCCTGACTTTCAATGTATTTTAAGAATCCCTTTTTGATTTTCACTGCATTACATAATACATACTGAGTGCTAAAAATTGCAAGTTAAATCATCAGATTCAACTTTTAAATATCAATGCTACTTTGATTTTTTTGGTTCACACACCTTATTATGACTGCATAATAGGAATTATATAATATAGAATTTTTTCCTTCCAACTAATATGTTAATAAGAGATGTACACAGAACTTACATGCAGCAAAAACAATTTTATAGAAATGAATTAAAATTTTCTCATTTGCTACAATAAAGGTCAAAATATTCAACTTTTTAATCATCAATTTTGAATTGATAGGGCAAGTCAAACATTACTTCTCAGGGTTGTAAATAGATCCATTTGAAAATTATTAGTATTAGAAATACTTGATATTTATATAACTGTGTGCCAAAAAATCTCTTTAGAAATAACTAACCAAAAAATTCAAATATAAATCTACATGATTCCATAACCTCTTGACAGGTTAACATGCTGTTAAAATCAATCAATGAATTCTTATACAAAGCCAATACAAAAAAATCAGGTATAACTTTTTATAGAATCATTAGAGTAAATCAAAGATATTTTGAGAGTTTTTTTTAATAAACCCTACTTGTAAAATCAGAAGAGTTATTGTTAGTTTATTGATGTAGAAAAATTATAGGATTTACCCTCCTATATTTTAAAACATATCAACAAGGACCACATAGAGCAAAAAATTCTAGAAAAATAGAATTCAAGACTCACTTGTTCTTGAAACAAAAGTGTCAATAAATTAAATAGTTTTGGTAATCTGATTGGACAGAGTAGAGTCACACGCTGTGAATTGTCGTCTACATCTGTGCATTTTGATTTTGTATTGTGCAAAAGTAAATCTTGCATTTGGAGCCAGTCACATGACAGATACCTACATAATCTGTGCCTTTGAAAACACACACACACACACACACTCTCTCTCTCTCTCTCAGCTAGACACACATAGCTCAAGACAACGTGATGGCTTTCTCTCTCATTCTCAGTTCCTCACAGTGAGTGACACATTACTTTAGACATTTTGCCACATACTATTTCAGACACATAGCCTAAAATGGGAGCCTGCAAAAATACATTCATTGACACAGAGAAATCGGTATATTTGCCACACTACAATATTCTGAACTTTGCATGGATATCCAAATAACCTCAAATACGCAGATACACACTTTACACTTTGCTGCTATGTACTTTTTTCATTTTTCAACTCATGTACACACAGATATTTTCAAACAAAACATGCTTACATTCACACAATATTTGTATCAGTCACACCCACACATATAGGAATAGATAACAAATAATATCTTAACATTTTTTCTACTTTTGTATTATTTTTGCTTAGTTGTTCATATATAAAATTGTCTGTTCTATGTTATCACATTGTTGTTAAATTTCTTTTTGTCTGCACACTGTCTACAAAATTGTGTTTTAATGTCACCCTCCACAAAATTGTAGGAGCTACACATTTGATGTTGCCTCCACAAAGTAAAGTTCAATACAGTTATTAATTGAATTTTAATTAAATAATTTGCATTGTATAATGTTTAATCAATGTGATGAATAATATAAAAGCTTAAGGGGTACTTGTTAAAAATTGGCATTTATTCAAGAATACAAAGAAATTCACATAACATTTCCCAATGTTGTGTACAATTTGGAAAACTATCATTGGATAGACAATATAAAGACAATATAAAACAAAGTTTATCTTTTAAGTATAAGATAATTTCATAACAAAGTATAATGCATTTTTTGTGGGGTTGTTTAGGGTTAGAGTTGGGTCTGTTAACTTCATCTTAAATCAGAGTAGAGTTCTATATAGTAACAACAATTTATGACATTACTTAACAAGTACAGTATTGGCTTAAGTGTATTAAAAAGGAGTCTAGATTGTATAAAATAAAACATTCTTTAAAATATCAGATGACAGATTTACAACATACCTTTGTGTATGTTTGTATATAAGTTGGTTACTATAACAGAATAGTGATTTTGATAATTGTATATATTATTGCATAGATGTGTAGTTGAAGATCTGGAACAATAGATGATGTCAAATGTGTTAAGTGAAAAAAAAAAAAAAATCAATGGATCATAGAAATAGATTTGAAATTGGGAAATGTGCTAGGTGGAATTGAACTAAAAAATAACTAAGACTAAGTGAAGGTCAGCACAACAGAATTCACTCCTCCCATATATTGTGACAGAGAAAGAGAGAAGGTGGATTCATTAATTAATGATTCTAAGGAATTGGAATGAATTTATTAATTAAATGGATAGAAGGATAATTCTAGAAATAAGTTTGTTTTTCTTTAATACAAAGAATTGGAAAAGGAATTTCCTATTTTATTTTTTATCTTATTTTATCTTAGTTTTTCTTTTGGAATAATGTTCCTGGAGTTGAATCTTTAGTAAGTAAGGTGATGGTTTGGGGAGTGGAGAGATGGGTTCATTGATTGAATTCTGTGATAAAGGGTTAATGAAATTCTTGTGTGGTCAGAAGACAAAGTCCAGGCTCAGGGTCCAAGACAAAGATAAGTGGACTTTTCTGACTTAAGTGATATTTGTCTAGGCAAAACACAGCCATCTGTGGAGTTTTACAGATTATATGAAATGCGTGGTGGGTCCAGGCGATTTACATATCATTATTCATGGGCGTAACCAAAAATTGTCGATACTTCACACCAATTCATATAAGCAGTGCTCAGAGTTCGAAAAGTCAGTTTGAAGGGGGAATTCAAAGAGTTCAGTGAGGAGTGCGATTGTTCAGAGCCAGCAGAGAGAAAGAGTTGAGAGAGGTTCATGTTCAGAGACAGTGTCAGTTCATAGCCACAATTGGTCAGAAATAGACATTTTTAGGCTGAGTCCAGAGGAAACAGACCTTTTGAGCAGTCAGACAGAAACACCAAACTCTGCAAAACAACTTTGTGAAGCGTGCTGGTCCGATTAGCACCAATAGTTGAACATAGAAACTTTGCGAATCCAGATAGTCTTATCAACAAAGCCAAGAAAAAACAAACTTCTAAGTAAAAGTAAACAAGGATTCTTAGTTGTCCCCCTTACACCCTCTTTGTTCTCTCTCTGTCACTTCCTAATTGAACTAGTAAATCTCGTGTGACCTTTCCTTTTATACTCTATGCATTTGGGTAATTTCTTCTGTGGCGAGATAAAGACAATAAACTTGAAAAAGTTTTATTATACAAGAATCGAAAATGTTGCTTGTCTCTTTTTGTGTTCTTGTGGGTGCGACAAGAACTATTTTCTCCATAAACAGCGATTTTTCTTTCGGCGTAGATTCCAGCCCAAATTAAATTGGCTCCCATGGTTGAAGCGATCTGAGGAAATGGCAATACCACTATTTGGATCAAAAATTCACAATGCGGCAAATGGTGGTGGTTCCTTCAGTTCAACAGAGGGAGCCGTGTGATTTGATTTTGACGAAAATTGCCAGACTAAGATGAAACATACCAGCCAGCGGCTGAATACTACATCAGAACATCTGCCAACCCTGTTTCTAGGAATAGTATTCACATTTTATCAAGTGGTGCCAGTAAACCTTATCGCCTTGGGTTAAAATTTGACATTTTCCCAAAAACATGTTGACATTAAAAGGCTGGAAGAATAGAGGCAATGAATCATTTTGTCAAAAAATAGTTATGAATAGATTTCTGGGGAGATCAAGGCAGATTGACATTTTTATTTCTATCATTAAGAGTTTTCGGACTATTGTCTTCATCTTTATTGTTATTTCCACAATGTTTCGGCTGATATGTCCTCCGGCCTTCTTCAGGTGTTTGTTGAACTTGGGAACCTACACGGAACTTTGAACAATGTCCTTTACTGAATCCACGGGGGTTGCCTGTTCTGATTCCATTAGCCATAACTGGATACAAGTGTTAAGTATTCCTGTATTGTTACTCGCCTACAGTCAGGATTGAACCTGCAACCTCCAGATGATTGTCTCCTTAGAAGCTTAGGGAACCAATGCCCATAACCGTTATGATATGTGTCCTGCTGGACAGTTTAGAGTGAATTTTTGGGACTTATAAACTTAATGTTCTTACTTGACTAGGATTACTACTATTATGTATGATTTTTTTACCTGTGCTTATATTCAAATTTTTTTTTTTTATCTAACTTTTTTAATTATTGGTTTCCATATTGTATTCATCTCTATACTTGGTCTACTCAACAGGTCATTGTAGCCCAAGATATGTGCTGATTCCTTAAGGCGTCTAATCCTCCAATGTTCAGCTCTATCAATTATTTCAACTTCATCCCATAAGGGCAGATGGTTTCCCTTTTCCTTCTGAAGGTTGCAGGTTCAATCCTGACCACAGGAATACTTAACACTTGTACCCGGTTATGGCTAATAGAATCAGAACAGGCAACCCCCATGGATTCAATAAAGGATGTAGGTTCCTGAGTTCAAAAAATACTTGAAGAAGGCTGGAGGACATATTGGCTGAAATGTTGTGGAAATAACAATAAAGATGAAAATAGAGCCAATGAATCATTGTTTTGTTGAAAAATGATTAAGAATGAATTTTGAAGTTCTGAGAGTGTTGATATAGGGGTGTTTTTATTTTTGGGTGGTCTAGAAAATGAGGATAATGAATCATTGTTTTGTTAAAAATCACAAATAATTTTGTTGTATAAGTGGCTCTCAAGTGGGAAGAGTAGAAAAAAAAAGGGAGACCAGCTGCCAACCAGACACTTGCAAACTTTGCAAGTGATAGCTGTTATCTGAGTCTTTAGTCAGTTATTTACCAATAAATTAAACTACTACTCCTATTAGAAGTTTAACATTGTTCACTGTTCCAAGCTACAAGCAATTCACAAGAGAAATGTACACTTGATTAGATAAACTTGTTGACTTTGTGTTACTTTCTTCCTTTTAAACCCTAGTGAGTTAGGTTGGAAAATCATAGATTGCAGTTTAAATCATCAGATTGTTAGCAAGTACACAATATTGATCAGTCAAAAGGGACCTTAAACAAAAGATCAACACACAGGTAGGCTACATTTTGTTCATATTCTGTTCGTGAATTGGCAGAGGATCACACCAGAGGGACGCTACATGTGCATTGATGTGTATGGTATCTTATAAGCTTGTATATTTGGCACAGGTCAGAGCCAGACCATACTAGGCTATAATTAAAAATAGTTTCTGTCCATCCAAAAAATTATCACACTCTTTTAAAGCATTATGTACACAATGTAAGGATGGAGAATAAATCCTGATTTTAAATTAAAACAAACATTATTTACCTTGAAGGATTCATAATGGGTTTTATGGATTTCTTGGTTGGTTGCTTGGAAGGTTCTGGTGAACTATGAATTGAACCCGATTCACTACTTGATATCTGAAATAGAAATAGGAAATGAATTTATATTTAATAACTAAGACAAAAATTGAGATTTTTTTTATTTAATAAAGTATTGCAAGTAATCACTTTGCTTAATATTTATTAGATTACTAACATAGGACCTAAGACCAAAATGTATTACCTGAATCATGGTTTCTTCTTATTTATTTCTAATAACCAATTCAAAATTTTTAAGAGCAAACAGACAAGTGACTTATTCAAAGAAAGAACATATCAAAAGATATATAGAAGGAAACATTAAAAAATACATAGAATGATATAGTAAAGGATATGTAAAATCAAACGAGATACACTTCATGAATGGAAGCATAAACAACAGTGAGCTCAGTTAAATATCCTTGTATTTGAGCATCTAGAGATGGGGATAAAACCAGCCACTCACAAGAAATGAACGAGTTGGATCCTAATTAAGATGAAACACCCCCAGAAGTATGAAAAACAAGGAAATTTGATGACATACTGCTCCGATACTGCAACGCCATATATAACCAGAACATAATAGACAGATGGACAAAGGGTTGCATCCTACCTTTCCCCAAGAAGGGTGACCTTGGAATTGCCAAGAACTACCGAGGTATAACCCTTACTTCCATAGCAGCCAAGATTTACAATACTCTGCAACTCAACCGCATTGAACCTGAAATTGAGAAAATTGTTAGGAAGAACCAAAATGGCTTTTGGAGAAATTGATCCATGACATCACAAATTTTGACAATCTGTCAAATTTTTGGTGTTTATGCAAAAAACCTCAAAGTGACACAATTATTTGTAGATTTCTCCAAGGCATTTGATTCCATACGGAAAGAAGATAGAGCAAATACTTCAAGCCTATAGTCTCCTCAAAGAAACCATCACAACCATAATTATACTCTGTAAAAGTTCACTTGGGTGAAGACATAGACTTCTTTGACATTGTCGCAGGCATGCTACAAAGGGATACATTAGCTCCGTACCTGTTTATTATCTGCCTAGATTATGTGCTTTGAATGTCGATAGATTTAATGAAAGAAAATGGCTTTACTCTGGCAAAGGAAAGAAGTAGATGATACCCCAAACAAACTATTACGGACATAGCCTACACTGATGATATAGCACTTCTAGCAAATACACCTGCCCAGGCTGAATCCTTGCTGCTAGTCTGGAACAAGCAGCAGGTGACATAGGCCTCCACTGAATGTAGACAAAACTGAGTTCATGTGCTTTAATCAAAGAGGCGACATCTTCACACTAAACGGTGCTTCTCTGAAATTAGTGGACAAGTTCACCTACCTTGGAAGCAGAAAATAACATTAATACATAACTAGAGAAGGCATGCACAGATATTGATAGGCTATCGGTGATATGGAAGTCAGACCTACCAGATAAGATAAAACACAATTTTTCCCAAGCAGCAGTCGAGTCAATACTATTCTATGGATGCACCACATGGACGCTGACTAAGTGTAGGGAGAAAAAGTTTAACAGAAATTGCACAAAACTGTACAGCCACCTACCAGCCATCTCGAAGACAATCCAAATTAGACGAAGAAGACATTCAGGACACAGCTGGAGAAGTAAGGACAAACTCATAAGTGATATACTCCAATGGACCCCTTCATACGGATGAACAAGTGTTGGAAGACCAGCTAGAACTTAACAAAAGTTCTGTATGGATACAGGAAGTGGCTTAGAAGACATGATGGAAGTGATGGATGATAGAAATGAATGGCTCGAATTGGTCAGGGAAATCCATGCTAGAGGCATGACATAAGATGATATACTAGTGACCGAGTTAAAACAAAGATAATATCAGAAAAGTTCTACACAAACAAATCTTTAGAATATATGTTCTGTAGCATGGTTAAAGCAATAATTATTTAAATGAGATATATTGATTTTGTTCATCATAGAGTGCTCCAAGAATATCAGTATATATAAATGGAATATAGAAAAAGAGCTTACAAAGGAGGTAAAAATTGGTAAAGGTGGCATGAGGAGGAAAAAATCATACATCTGAGAATTTTTATATATATATATCTAAATTATTTCTCTGCAGCAAGACAGAGCATGTAAAAGAGTCATCTGACGAGACGGTGAATATACCAACAATATTCTCCGCCGAAATAAATTTATTATGACGGCTTAACCGAGTTTGAGTCTCCATTTAATTGTATTATATATATATGTGTGGTGCCTTCAATAAGTTTCCAGACTTTTTTGTACAGGCATTTAAAATTGTCGTAGACTCTTGAAAATTCAGTATGTTATTTCTATAAATCTTATGATATGACTAACCAATTTTTATGATTTCAGATTCAAATGAACAGCTACAGCAGCAATTGGAATACACCCTACTGCTGGTGAATTTCAAAAATGCAACCTGGACATGAGGACACTTTAGAAGAATGATATGCAATAAAATTCTGTTTTAAACTTGGAAAAAAAGCCACAGAAACGTATGGGATGCTTCAGACTGCTTTTCGACCATCTTGCATGAATCGAGCATCAGTTTTTGAGTGGCATAAGAGATTCAAAGAAGGCAGGGAGTCAGTGAGGGATGATGGGAGATGTGGGAGGAGTAAGGAAGTCAATACACCACAGTTGATTGGCTAAAGAGTTAGGGTTACTATGTTGAGGTTTTAAGGGAGTCCAGGAAGAGATTCTGTCGGAAAAGGCCAGCACTCTTTAAATCAGGTCAGTGGCATTTCCACCAGGACAATGCACCAGTCCACAACTCCATCCTTGTCACAGACTATTTAACCAAGATGGCCATCAAGACAGTTCCTCACCTGCCCTGTAGTCCAGACCTTGCTCCCTGTGACTTTTGGTTATTCCCTAAGCTTTATTTAAGAAAATTGTGTTTTCTTTTCAATGAAATATTTTAAAAGATTCTTAGAAAACGATCGTAAAAACCTTTAACATTCCTATATTTGAACCTTCATGAATCATTTTTAAACATGAAAAAATATTCCTGAACTAAATTTTTTTCATTCTTGAATGACCAAAAACTACAAAATTTATTCTATAGTCAATTTTAAAAGAATTTGTTTTATTTTTACAGTTTTATTTATTTGAAAACGCTGTAAAATTATTTGTACCAAAAGTCAAGTCACTATTGCCAAAAATTTAAATTTGAAAATGATGACTTAAACTTTGTTTAAACCTATTATTTCTGAATAAGTTTTGAATT
Source organism: Sepioteuthis lessoniana (assembly GCA_963585895.1). NCBI lineage: Eukaryota > Metazoa > Mollusca > Cephalopoda > Myopsida > Loliginidae > Sepioteuthis > Sepioteuthis lessoniana. The sequence goes on from OY757917.1 coordinate 925,621, forward strand.
TATTTGAAACATAAAGGTTTAAATCACACGACCACACTTGAATTTTAAAATATAATTCTAA